>CM076577.1:946368968-946819375 GCA_034641835.2 Pinus albicaulis
CGTACTTTTCCAGTGTAATGCATGCGGTACCCCTGTAAAGTCAAAAATGCGCGAAATTAAACCAAAAAAGTTGAATTCTGGTCAATTCTGGAAGGTTCTGGATGAGATTTTTTGGGGATGAGTACGCTTTGGTAAGGTGCATGTATCCCACACCTTAAGGAACTAATCCCTTGATGTGAGGAGCCTATCCCTTTGAAGGAGGATTCTATCCCTTTAAAGGTGGAATCCTAACCTCCTCATCTGCTCTATAAAAGGAGGCATTGGGTAGCCTAAAAGGGTTAACACAAAAAGTTCAAGAAGTTTTAAGTTAAGCTGTTGGAGATTGAGAATTGGAGTTGAAGCTTTATGTGTGATTGAGCTTAAGTGCTGTTAAGATTTAGAATTCTTTCTGATGAGCTTTTGAGAGGAAAGATCACATACCTCTTTGTGCTTCTGAAGGAAGAGTGCAAGACTTATCAAAGTAGAAGAGATTCCTGCTTCGGACCCCGGGAAGGCCTTTCGAACATCAAGGCTAAGGTTGTAAGGTTCTTCTGTATATTTTTAAGATTAATACAATCAAGTTCTGTTTTTCTCAATAAATTGTCGTTCGATTGTTTATTTCAATAAGTTGTCGTTTGATCATTTATTTCATAGATTCCTTGATCACTATGATAGGTATGTTTTATAATTATTTGTTATACAGGTGCTATTGATATTTTCTTGTTTGTGATTGCAGATCAACGAAAGATGATACTTTCTTGTGACAAAAGGGCCCTTGTTGCGACGAAGGATTATTGATGCAACGGAAACACTGCGACCGCAAATAAGCATTTGGATCTAAGGTAGGATCAACACCTTCATAACATTTATTTGTAAAACGAATATATCTAGAGAAAGACAAACTTAGTTGTTCGTTTGTTGCTATATTGTCTTCTGACACTAGGGAGATCGGTCTTGTCCGCAAGAACGATTTATCCGGCCAACAAATTGGCGACTCCACTGGGGAAAGAACTTGTTGTTTTTGGTTCTCTTTTATTTTGATTTGAGGAAAAGTTTTTCCTGGTTTTTAATTGATGGATATTTGCCTGGGTAGCTTAGTTTTTCTTCTTTTTTTTTAAAATTTTGAAATCTTTTATGTTTTTCTTGAAGTTTTCAGGGGACCGCACTTTGTCTTCACACACAGTGCGGGCATCTCCGCACTTTCCTTAAGTAACCAGTGCGGGACCGCACCTGTTACTTCTAGGAGCCTGCGGACCCTGTTAAAATTTTGGAAGAACTCCAGATTTCTTTTTTCTAGTTTAGTTTAGATTTAATTTAGGATTCTTAGCATCTACCCAGATCTATATTTTTCTGTCAAAAAATCTCTTGTTTCTGAATTTCTTTCAGCAATTCTTCATCTCATCAATCTCCATTAAGTTAATTGGGTGTTTTGAGTCTCTATTTTGAGAAATTCTTAATTTGATTTCCTTTGTTCATTACTTGGAGGTTTGTCTCAGTCCTTTCACAATTTTGCATCTTTTTGCTTTTGTTTTTACAAAAAAATTTCCCCCTCATTCGCCGGGGGGGGGGGGCTAAATTGTGTATGAGTGTTAATCGCCTTTGAGTGTTTTTTGATCTTTGGAACTCTCACCCGATTTTCTTGACTTCCACTTGATTGGTTCTTAGATTACATTAGAATCATCTTGTGTTTGAGAATTCTCTTGCATAGATCACATTTGCATAATTAGAATTCTCATTTTCCGAATATGAATGAAAAATGTGCATAGATTACATTTGCATACTTTTCAAGTGAATTGTGCATAGATTACAATTGCATAGTTTACATTCTGAAAAATCAATTGTAGATTTAGATTTTTTCTTTGATTTGAATTTAGATGTTTTTATGTTTGTTTTAAAAAATAAAAATAAAATATTGTTTTGGGATTGATTTGCATTAGTTTTTCTTGATGAAATTAGTGCATTAGAGAATTTGTTATATTTTCTCTTATTTATCAATCTTTGCATTGTTGGAAGTGGATGGAAACTCTCTCCTTACTTTAGGTAGGATTCATCGAATTGAAAATATTACATTATCATATTCGATTGCATTCAGTTTTGGTTCGGGTCATAACACCATTGGTTTCATATCCATTTACCCTTTTGAGTAATAACAGCCTAAATAACACAACGCTTAATTAAATTTCATCTAGTAATTTTTACATTTTTAGGGCTCTTTCCACCAACATAGCTTAGGCTAGTGTCTTGGAATAGGTTTTAGTTAACTCTCCAAGACAGTAAAACAAACAAGTAGTCGATCTTGCGGTAGGAAGAATTCCAGTTGTTGCATGTATGCTCTGGGAAGCTCCTCTTAAAGGAGTTAAGCACGAGATCATATCTGAACCAGTGGGGTAATCAATCCTTCCTCATTGGGAACGATAGAAGATATACACGTATTAAAAACGATAAACCTCGGATAGACCATTGTCGAGGAGCCAGGGGTCACTTGTCGGTAAACCTTGGATTCTTTCAAGGAGCCTTCAAGGGGATTGAGCTTTGTTACTCTGCCCTTGCGTGTGTGTCGGATCGTAGACTGTTCCCCCAGGTATATTTGTTTCAGTTGGTAACCTTAGTGACCATAATATTTAGGATTATTCCTTAAGGTGACGGTGGAGGGAAGATCCCACTGTACCTGGAGCAGACTTCGACTAGACTCACTTGGACTCTCTGGGGGGTTCTCTTCACTCGAGATGGTTTTGTGAAGAAACTTGTGCCAGTCTGTTTCATTAAGCAGGTTGTCGGAGTAACTGTTCCAACCGCCCTTTCTGTATTAAATTCTACGATGTTGGATTTCATCACCAACTAGTGTTTTTAGTACAAGAAGTTACTGTTTGTGTGTGGTTTGACTCCTAGATTTGATAGCGCGTGTTAATTTGTTTGTTTTTACTTTTCGAGACCATAGGTGTGAATTGTGAATTTTAATAGTTAGGTGTGAATTGTGAATTGTTAATTTTAGTTTTAAATTGTTAATAAAATTCACTGGAGTTGATTATAATGGCAACTGTTCCGGAATTTACCAACCAAGGAACCCCTCTTAACGAGATTCCTAGTACTTTTCCTTGCTTTGGAAATGTTGGTCCTCCTTATATGGCTACATTGTCATTACCTGGATTTACAATACGTTTACCAATATGGTTATTTTCAACTTCGTTGGCCCTGAATACTCCAATTGTTCCACCTCAACCGAATGCTTCACCTAAGCAGAGTTCACCATCTCAACATCACCAACCTTCTGTTGACCCTTTACCTTCTTCGTCTAATAATTCTTCCTCCATTTCTTCCTCTTCACCTGGTAAAAGGCTTGACGCTAGTAACCAGGTGGTAAAGAAGAAGAAAGGGAAGAAGAAGGAGAAGAAGAAGAAAGAAGTCAACCAACCAACCATGGCTGTAAATGTTAGTTGTGTTGAGGAAACCTCCAACAGGCTGTAGAATAAATAGTTTCTGAGGACAGTTCTTTTCCTGTGTCAACCTCGTTAAAAAATGAATCAGTAGTTCTTTTCCTGTGTCAACCTCGTTAAAAAATGAATCAGTTGGTCTGAGGACAGTTCTTTTCCTGTGTCAACCTCGTTAAAAAATGAATCAGTTGGTGAGGATAGTTCCTTGTACTGTGTCAACCTCATTAAAAAATGAATCAGTGGTGAGGAGAGTTCCTTGTACTGTGTCAACCTCGTTAAAAAATGAATCAGTGAGTGAGGAGAGTTCCTGTTACTGTGTCAACCTCTTTAAAAAATGAAACATGTCTTTGAGGAGAGTTCCTTTTACTGTGTCAACCTCGTTAAATAATGAATTAGTGGCTAGTGAGGATACTTCCTGTTACTGTGTCAACCTCGTTAAAAAATGAAACATGTAGGTGAGGACAGTTCCTTTTACTGTGTCAACCTCGTTTAAAAAATGAATCAGTCGGCGATGAGGAGATTTCTTTTCCTGTGTCAACCTCATTAAAAAATGAATCAGTAGGTAGATTGTAGAGAGTAGATTGATAGATTAGAATAAATAGTTTCTGAGGACAGTTCTTTTCCTGTGTCAACCTCCTTAAAAAATGAATCAGTTAGTCGAGAGCATAGTTCCTTTTCTTGTGTCAAGCTCGTTTAAAAAATGAAACAAGCTTCTCTGAGGACGGTTCTTTTCCTGTGTCAACCTCGTTAAAAAATGAATCAGTTGGTATGAGGATGGTTCCTGTTACTGAGTCAACCTCGTTAAAAAATGAATCAGATCTGAGGACAGTTCTTTTCCTGTGTCAACCTCGTTAAAAAATGAATCAGTTGGTCAGAGGATAGTTCCTTCTACTGAGTCAACCTCATTAAAAAATGAAGTAGGTATGAGGACAGTTCTTTTCTTGTGTCAACCTCATTAAAAAATGAATCAGTAGGTTATGTAGGTAGATTAGAAATAGAGTAGATCTGAGGATAGTTCCTTTTACTGTGTCAACCTCGTTAAAAAAATGAAACACGTTGCCATGAGCATAGTTCTTTTCCTGTGTCAAGCTCATTAAAAAATGAAACAAACCCTCCCCTAATTGAGTCGAGTCTTTGACTAGATCTCGTAGGTGTTAAGTCATAGTTAGGTTAGTTTTTAGGTCGGGTCTATCATATGATCTCGTAAAAGAACCTTCATTCCATCCAGCTATTTATTACTAGTGTACTTAGTTGAATGAAATGAAGCTGGGGGGGCATGCGCTCTAGCAGTTACGCTTAGGGGGCATCAAGCACAGTTTTCTCTTTTTTTCAAGCTTGTGTAAAAATGAAACCACTCTGAAGCATAGTTTTTCTCTGTTTCAAGCTTCTGTAAAAATGAAACCTATCTTGAGTCAATTTCGGTTATTTTCAAGACTCGTTAAACTCATGAAAATCCCGAGATTATTTTGCTATTTTTCATTCTCGTAAAATACATGAAAATGCTGAGTTCTTTCCGTCTTTTCCTGCTCGTAAATTAAATTGAAAGTCGGCCACATGAGTACATTTTTATCCCTTTTTCAAACTCGTTAAAACTTACGAAAAAGTGAAAACCATGAGTACATTTTTATCCCTTTTTCGAACTCGTTAAAACTTACCGAAAAAGCGAAACCCTGGAGTTCTCTTTTAAGCCCTTTTCAGACTCTCTAAACATGAAAAGATTGCCGAGTACTTGATTATTCGAACTCGTTAAAGTAAATGAATGATCGTCCCTTCAGTATAAGTTTACCCCTTTTACGGACTGAAATGGACTACTTACGAAAAAGGTATACGTTGACTAAATACGGTCAATAGAGTTCTCTCCCGCATTATTTTATCCTTTTTCAGGCTCGAGAGACTAAATTTACGAAAAAGTACACCCATGGAGTTTTCTTAAGTTTTTTCTTTTGACTCCCTAAAATTGAAAAACACCGAGTTTCTCCTATACTGGACTCGTTAAAATTTAACAATAAAGGACCTGTTCAATTTTAAACAGGAACGAACCACTCCTTCTTAGGGTTCGAATCTTAAACTAAGTTGGACTCATCCGAAGGATGAGCTTATAAACAAGAAAATGTTATCCTCCTCAAGCTTGTCAAAAATAAAGAGGTACTTGCCAAAAATGGTGGGGGAAAAGAGAGAAAAACGAACCTGTTTGTTACATTTTGATTATTCGGAAAACCGTTAACCACTCTTGAACACGACACTTTTTGTTCACCTGGGTTGGGAAATCCTTTGCCTAACAGTTAATCAAACCATATTGAAAGTCTTCAGCCGGTTTCTAGGTATTAGCTTTGGGTCAATTGTCACCAAACCATCTGCAGTGTCGTTATGTGTTCAAGAGGACAGTTCAAATAAACCATTCATCTGCAAAATATCTGTCATCCATTTTTGACCATCCCTGAGTCAGTCCTTGCCAATATATTTTCAAAACTTGATCTATGATTTCGTGTTGTGGGCTTGCCTACAACGGATCACTTTCTATCGACGACAGCTCATTATCTAGGAAGTTGATCCAGAAATCGTCAGTACCTTGAAATCTGCATGTTTCAATGGCAGGTTTCTCGCCTTCGACGACAGGTTGCATCATTAACCTTCGATCGAAAGATTCCGTGACATGTTCGACTTCAGCTCATTCATTCACATTTCATGGATTGTACTGGGTACTTTGAGAGCCATTGACATTACTGGTGGTTTCTCTCACACTTGTTAACAGTTCACATCATTGATTGGTAATCAAGTGGTTTCTACCATGTTCGACTTCAACACATTTATTCACATGGATAGAATCGTACTAGTTCGAGATGCGGAAATCAAGACCCTGGATCTAGTTTCCACCATCCAGGCTGCGAGGAGTTTTGTTATTATACAGTGGACTATTTATAAACAGATGGCTGCGTCCATACTGTGTCTACATATGTCTATACTGTGATGTATTCAAAATCATTCCTGTATCAGAACAATTTAGAGTTAGTTTTAGTTAGTTTTGATCTGAGTATGGGAATGCCTACCTCAGCGATGATATGATTACATATATATATATTTTGCATTGAATGTTTTGACAGGTTCCGACTGGGGTGTCCACAGGATGATCCTTGAAATGATAAAGTACTTCACTCTTCATATATGACAGACTTCATCTTCATCTATTTCAGACTTCGCACTTTAGGGGGCAATCTGTTACACTAAAAAATGTCACCTTGACATTCTGCTGACTGTATGAGCTCAGTAACACTCATACATGCTTCCTTTGCAAGTCTTACAACCTTTGTTCCTCATTCCATGCCCTGAAAATGAAGGAAAAACCCTAAAAAGCTCAAAAAACCTTGGGTACGCAGTTAATATGAAGCCTACCTGCGTTTTTAGCTAGGGTACGCAGGTAATATGAAGAGAAACTGCGGTCTAGAACGCACTTTTCCAGTGTAATGCCTGCGGTACCCCTGTAAAGTTAAAAAAGCGCGGAATTAAACTGAAAAAGTTGAGTTTTGGTCAATTCTGGAAGGTTCTAGATGAGATTTTTTGGGGATGAGTACGCTTTAGTAAGGTGCATGTATCCCACACCTTAAGGAACTAATCCCTTGATGTGAGAAGCTTATCCCTTTGAAGGAGGATTCTATCCCTTTAAAGGTGGAATCCTAACCTCCTCATCTGCTCTATAAGAGGAGGCATTGGGTAGCCTAAAAGGGTTAGCACAAAAAGTTCAAGAAGTTTTAAGTTAAGCTGTTGGAGATTGAGAATTGGAGTTGAAGCTTTATGTGTGATTGAGCTGAAGTGCTGTTAAGATTTAGAATTCTTTCTGATGAGCTTTTGAGAGGAAAGATCACATACCTCTTTGTGCTTCTGAAGGAAGAGTGCAAGACTTATCAAAGTAGAGGAGATTCCTGCTTCGGACCCCGGGAAGGCCTTTCGAACATCAAGGCTAAGGTTGTAAGGTTCTTCTGTATATTTTAAGATTAATACAATCAAGTTCTGTTTTTCTCAATAAATTGTCGTTCGATTGT
This sequence comes from Pinus albicaulis, assembly GCA_034641835.2. Lineage (NCBI taxonomy): Eukaryota > Viridiplantae > Streptophyta > Pinopsida > Pinales > Pinaceae > Pinus > Pinus albicaulis. The sequence goes on from CM076577.1 coordinate 946,376,416, forward strand.
TTATTTCAATGAGCTGTTGTTTGATCATTTATTTCATAGATTCCTTGATCACTATGATAGGTATGTTTTATGATTATTTGTTATACAGGTGCTATTGATATTTTCTTGTTTGTGATTGCAGATCAACAAAAGATGATACTTTCTTGTGACAAAAGGGCCCTTGTTGCGACGAAGGATTATTGATGCAACGGAAGCACTGCGACCGCAAATAAGCATTTGGATCTAAGGTAGGATCGACACCTTCATAGCATTTATTTGTAAAACGAATATATCTAGAGAAAGACAAACTTAGTTGTTCGTTTGTTGCTAGATTGTCTTCTGACACTAGGGAGATCGGTCTTGTCCGTAAGAACGATTTATCCGGCCAACAGCAGGGAAATCCATGAAAGATTTATTGGCACTGATTAAATACTCCAGTGTTTTTTTGAAATTGTGATTTTTTCATAACTCAGAAAAAATTGCAATTTGTTTGGGTTATTTCTTGGGATGGGAAAATCAGGAAAAATAAATATATTCCAATCTTTTGGCAAAATTTTATGCATTATTATATAGAATATAATATTCATTGACATTGAGATGCAGGGAAAGAATTATACATTGAGGAAAAATTTGCAACTTGTTTTTCTTCAGAAGCTTATACCAGTTTTCCCATCACATTTGACATAGAAAAATAAATCTTTCACTAGAATTAACAAGGAGATGTTGGAAATACCGAGAGGGGGGGGTGAATCAGTATTCCTTTCAATTAGAGCATTAATTAATCTTCAATTATTATCAGTGTTTGTACAATGATAGCAGCAAACAAGAGGAACACAAATGCACATCATTTTTAAGGTGGAAACCCACTCCGGGACAAAAACCACCTAATGCTTTTCTAATAATTGTTTAATATTCAACTCCAATTGAAAATAAAGCTCCAACTTCCTAGAATCTAGAAAAGCATTCTTCTCCAGCTCCCACTGCATGGACGCTCCAACGCCTGAGATTCTTCAGTAGTCAATTGAACGGATGCCCCAACACCCAATGAGCTACAACTCACCCTACCACCACTCTACCACCCTATAGAAGAATAAAAGAAGAATGGATTCCCGTACCAGGGAAAATGGTCCACTTTATAATGATATATAATGATGTAGAAGAAGAGGATATACTAGACCATAACCCCAACTTTGACACCAGGGAAAATTTTAAGAACCCCCCTAAATTTATATATATAATAATTGGGCGAATCCCCATGATAGAAGGTGATTTTATTAATAATATAATATGTATATATAATTTTTTTGGCGAATCTCTCACGAGATTATATTATCTTGTAAAATCATGGCGAATCACCAGTACAAATGGAAAATCACTAGTACAAAATGGTGAATCGTTGTCTAGTGGAGTTCGGGGTGTTGGTTCCAATGAAGATATGGTAGTTGAACCAGGAGTTGAAGGAAGCGAACCACCAAGACCAAGTATGGCACATGGTGACTCGTGAGGGAAGTAGTTCTTGTGTAGTTTGGAAAACATGTTCTTCTAGTTCTGCTAAGCGTAGTGTTGTTGCTCATGCTACTACTAGGACTGATATTGAGGTTGGAGAGGAGTTTGAGGAAGCATGGAAGGTAGTATTTGTGGAGAATTACAAAGAGAACCCAATTATGGGCTCCATTTTGCCCTTTGGTATTTGGGCCTGCAAGAGCTTTTGTCAATTGAGCCAACAATTAACCGTTCAACCAATAATCAACTTGATTGAGTTGATTAGGTACGAGTAAACTTAGACTAATATTCAAAACTATGCTTTGCACTATCCCATATTTATCACACTACTATCCCATATTTATCACACTAATGCTACACAACATTGTGCATTTGCATCCAACTCTCATGCATGCACACAAAATTTTCATTAACATCTATAACCCTAACCAAGTGCGAATTGATCAACAATTTGCACCAAAGTTTGTTATAGTGTTGAAAGTTCATAAGAAATTTAGATCCATGGTACCTTAAATAAATTTTGAGATAACCTCCACATATTCGACCACAATAGAGAAAACTTGTGATAAATTTTAAACCTACAAAAATTAGGATTCATGTTCCTAGGAAAGATCATAATTAGTTGACATATAGGTCCATTTTTTAGCCTTGACACATTGATAATGCAATGGATTAGTTCAAAACTCACACATTGAAAAGTAATCAATGAAGAGAAGAAAAGATCATTATAAATTACACATACTCCAAAATTCCTACCAAATTCTACTTAGTTGTCCGCAACTCAGCTATACATAATCTTATAGTAAATACAAATTTCAAAAATCCTTCTTCACATAGCTAATAAATGGCCATTGGAGGAGCACCCCTTATATAATATTAATAGTAGCAATCAATAGATTATTTCATATTGAACTTCATAGCCATAGCACTCCTATGTATTGTATGATGTATTCAACTTGCATTATCAAATATAGATAAAATCATACTTTTGATTGATACATTTAAATCATACTTGTGCACAAAGTTGAATGTAATGCCAGTCAAGGAGTAAAGTCAGTTTGAAGTGCAATGATATATAAAATAATGAAGAAACTTAGTAACGAATCACAACTTTCACGTTTGAAAAATTATAAAGCTTTCACGCAAATCCATTGTTGTTATAGTTCCTTCTCTCAACCATGTTCCACATACGCATGGAAAATCAAGTAATACTATAATTTGCACCAAGAGGTGCAAAGTAACGTCGGGGAGCAGGGATACATATTCCATGCGAGATAAAGGTGATGTAGGTGATAAAGTTGGAGGCAATATGAAATATTTTGGAAGAATGGTTGGTTTGTTTATCAAATTTTGAGTTATCTTGAAAATTGCTTTGTTCTCTTCATGCCTACCTCTAAAACCTTAAAAGAAACTATCCACAAAATGCATATTCAACAACCTCTACAAAATATGTACATAGTTCGTGAGAGGAGCATTAATCCTTGTTTAAAATATAATAAAGTGAAAGTATAAGATAATGAACAACTTCAACTCCTCCCTAATCTTAAAAATTGTATATAGTGATAATATTATCATTTCCATGAAATAAAATTGGTCACAGCTCTTTAATATAATAAAAGAAAAAATTTAATTAAACAAATATATACATCAAAACATAATTGACCAAATTTATATCTATTATCCAAACCCGTCACCTTTCGTATCCCATTCATTTAAATCCATTTGGTTGCATTATCTTAAATTATAATATGTTCATATCTATAATACAAAGTGCTTCACCCTCAAATATAGTTTTTACAAAGGGCATTTTTTATTGTTTTTAAATCTAGTTTGATCTCTATGAGCATGGGAGTCATGGATTTCAATGAGCTAGAGGCGATGGATGGGCTTCGGTGGACATGGAACACCTGGCCAAGCTCCCAGATCGAAGCAGTACGAATGGTGATCCCGCTTGGCATCCTGTGCATGCCATTGATGGTGGTGCATGGGGAGGAGAATCAGCCACAGCCACTCCCAATCCCACTTCTCCCGTACGACCCTCTCCTTTGCAGGTCTTTCCGCACCATCCTAAACCCCTATGCTCGCGTCGATTACCAGGCAAAGTTGTGGACATGTCCCTTGTGCTTCCATTGCAATTCTTTCCCCCCTTCCTACTCGTCCACAGACAAACAAAATCTCCCCACCGAGCTCTTCCCAACTTACAACATTGTCGAGTACCGTCTTCAGGAACGCCGCCCCCAGTTCCACCTCCATATTTCCCTCATCTTTCGGTCAGCAAGTTGGTCATCGGCCTGCCCAAAGGGCGCAACAGACACAGGCCGTTGAGGGGCTCGGGTTCTTATTTGTGGTGGACACTTCCCAGCCTGCGAAGGATCTCCAACATCTCAAGAATGAAATTTCTGGCAATAACAAGCAACCCAAAACAGAGGTCCAGTGCAAGAATCGCCAGGACGGTGGAGAAAACGAGGACTGACATCCAATGTTTTGTTTACACACGTCAATATATGATTAGTTAGAAGGGCGATAAGAAAGCTTTGTGATTGGATGGGGTGAATCCTGTTTTCCCACCCAATATCGTAAAAAAAAGGCTTCAAGTGTAATAAAAACAAGAAATTGACTATTAAAAAAACAAAAAATTCCAAAAAAACTGAATTTTTTTTAATATAAATTAGATAATATAAATTATGACCATAAGATATTTTAAAAAAAAAAACAACTAAGATTAATATTTAAAAACTAATTAATTGGTTGAACAAAATTTATTTTAAAAATAAAGTTATTCTCACTAAAATATAGATTAAAATATTAATACAAAAATTAATTACTATTTTTTTAACAATAACCAACAATATTTTATATTAAAGTTGTTGAGCAAACTGCTTAGTTAAAATACATCTTACAAAATGTTGTAAGGTAGTTGTCTGCATAGCCGAAAAGAGTAGGGTGGAAACATCTGTCTACTGAAGTTTATATATGATTTCCCAAAATATATTTAACTACACTCCAAATTTTTCCATTTATAATTTCACCAATAGTTGCTCGTCAAACAAAATTTAGAACACACATGCAATTCACATCTTAATCATTTTGAGCCATCAGCTTGTTGCCCTTGTCCTTGTTCTATTTTTCCATTACCTCCTCTAGTTGAGATCTAATATAGTCCAACTCATCTTCCATCTGTTGGATTCAATTTTTAAGTTGTTGCATAGTCTCTAATATTCCTGAAATTTCTTGGTGCATAGATCAAAGTGCAATATCAAACAAGTGATTGTTTTCATCATGGTCCATGAAGTCTAGAACTGCCACACACAAGAGCAGCAAGCCCGAGGGGACCTTTGTGTGGTGCCCTTAACTATTGGTTCGCACACCTCCAAATTCCCTCAATCAATTGGATAAAACACCTAATTGTTACTATGTTGGGGTATCACAAACAATCCAAATATTGCATGCAAATCAACCGTAAATCATCCAGTGGTCATCTCCTTAAATAGTCATGCATTGTGAATGGAGGACTTGAAATTGGCCCGAATCAATGCCACATGCTCTAGGTTTGCTTAAGGATGAGAAATTTCCTCCACATCATCGAAATCCGAATATTTCCCTCCTATGATCACCTCAACCATTGACTTCTCCCACGCCTGAAAATACAAGCCCACTCTCTCTCTTAATCTAAATCCAAATCCACGATCTCACTTTTATGAAGGATGAAGCCAAACCGAAGGAATATACATAGGGAGACCTTCCCTCACCAAAATGCCTAATGGCCAAGTGTCCCGCCAGCCTCCATAACAATGCCACTCAAATCCAAATGTCTTGTCAGATCCAAGCCTTTTCCATGATTGGGAGCAATCACACCCCACCTTGGGTTTAAAACTTGTACTATCATTTATTAATATACTAAGGCAAGGGTTAATATACTAAAGCAAGGGGTCATAGCTTCTTTCCCCTCGCCAATTATTTTCTCCCTTCTTTAGACTTACCCCTTTGTTGGCCAATAAGTTAGCTTTGGAATTGTTTCCCCTTCAAACATGGAAGTGTTGACGCCTCGATATAGATTGATACCAAAAATGGATTCATTTGAAGATCAATCTTAACTTGATGTCTAAGGGAAGAGTTCCAGATTATAAATGATGAAATATTATCATGAAATATCATGGTTGAGTCTCCAATGACTATTACTATTGTCACTCAAATGCTAGAAATTTTCTTTAACCCTTGATAGAAGGCATAAACTTTAGCTGCATTATTGGAAATGAGACCTAAACCTAAGCATAACACACTTTCTAATGGTTCCCCACCCCCCACCACCACCACCACAAAAAATAATTGTTAATTAAAAATACAAATGAGAAGACTTAAAAAAAAGAGAGAAAATAGAAAAAAAGATTTAAAAAATTATTGAACAAAAGATTATCAAAATGAATTTTGAATTGGTGCCAAATAATAATAATAATAATAATAATATAAATAAAAGTAAAAAGTGCCAAGAGTTCTTTATATTTTTATTATTTCTCCCTAAAAACCAATTAAAAATTTATTTTAATAATTTTGTATCCAATCTTCTATTTTAAATTTTTTATTTATTTTTCAACTGTTAATTTCTCGCTTTACTTGTATACTTGTTTTTTCTTTTTTTTGGTTCTCTTTACTTGTATACATTGTTTTGTTTGTACTGCAACCGAGATTACTTGAGGCATATAACATTGCAGAGGCCTTTGGCCCTGTATGGACTTTAACTAAACTGAAGATATTATTGTGTAAGCATCTGTGTTTGAAATACAATTGAGTTGGCTTGAGAAATGATTGAATAAAGTATAAACATCTGCAACCAGTTTCAATTTATCAAAATTCACCTACTCATTATGTTGCATGTAATCACTTTCCTTGGTAGTTTGCTGAAACATCCTAATTCTGAGGTATTTCTGAGAAAATAAACTGTTTTTCCTGCTTCATATTTCAGGACCAGATTTAACTTTTACTGCACTTTTCAGGCATAGAGACAAATTCATCAATGAAAGAACATAGTGTATATGAATACATTTTCTAATTTAAAGTTCAAAGGCCAAATTTATCTTTAACTTCTCCCAACCTTTATTTTATGAGTCAATAACATCTTCAAGAGAATCCTGAACTGCCTCATTCCTTACCTAATGCTCTATACTGTCTTCCCCAATTTGATCTCCATTTCATTCAATCAGATCAACATCCATTGTAATTCCACTTTTGAAAAAACCGTTATATTACCTTTCTCTCAAAATCACTTCGAACATGCTCTTTTTCTGGCTCAAAATAATTCACAAACATTATTTTTACCCTTTTGTATGTAATAGAATTCTCTACCGCAGTTGATGACACTGGATTGATTTGAAACATGTAATGAAAAAAATAACAATGAGTTGAAATAACAATTAGTTGAAGAAGAAAAGGGCAACAAACTCATTTTGTAATGTTAAAATCTAACATATTTGAGTTGATGGAATCAAGAAAAATTAGAACTACGTTCATGGTTTCTCCTTCAATTCAATCATCAGTCTGAGGTGCAGAACCAATAGACAGAAAAGGTGCTTTTTACTTGAGATGAACCTGGAAACCACATAAAGGAATGCCCTCCAGTCAGTCTTAAAATATTGAATTGCAATTCCCTTTGTGATCTGAAGACCTTTGCACAAGTCACCCTCAAAGAATTCCACGCAGACTGAAAATTCTGAGTGCCTCTGCTTCTGCTGCCAATTCCAACTTCTCCTTCAACCTTGAACTTGAGAATCTGGATGAATTAATTTCTCCGCTGGTCCAATTTTTTTCTGTCAAAAAGAGTCCTTCCCTTATTCAAGTATTTGGAAAATGTAGGATTTGCCAACTAAGTTAAATGACACTGCATTTTCACATAAAAAGTAAAGGATTGCAGTCCACACTATGGTAACTATGCCTTGGGTCAGGTCTACAACTCATCTGTGCTCAATTTCAATCTGGATCACAATGTTGCACCAATCTCTCCTGAAGCAATCACCTTCCCTATACCATCTTCACTGTGACAAATACTAGATTTTCACTAAAATGTATCTCCCACCCTCCTTGAGGGTGGTAATTCTCTGCCACGGTCAATGTAGGAAAGCAATGGATGGTGCCTTTGCAAAGAGCCAACAAATTTCGCTTTACCAAAAACAATCAAGGGGTCTAAAAGATAACTGCGAAGGTGCTAAAAGGATACGTAGGCTGACACAATGCAGATGGGTGTGCAGGAAAGGCTCCAACAGAAATAGTTAGGATTGATAAAATCATGGTGAGAAAGGTCCAGGCAACTTTTATTTTTTGCATGCCTTGGCTGGGGCCAGTTTTAACGGTGGATGGAAGAATATTGCATAAATGTGGGATGTCGTTACAATTATTGTGAAAAATTTGTTTGATCTTAAACTTTCTTTGGAATAATGTAATCCATAAATGATTCTTACCTTCAGCCTTTCCCAGTGAGAGTTACAAGACCTATGAGAATGAAATTCCACACAAAATAACTGATTTAGACCTCTGTGTTAATGTGAGAGCACTAGTTGTTTATGTGAATTATGAGAATTAAGCTTTCCTAAGAGTTCATGGGTTAAAATCCAGAAAGGTAGAGAGTAGAGTATGTAAACCTCCTTAAACTTCATTAGTCAAATGGCTAAATAGAGTTCAAATCTATAAAGGTAGAGAGTAGAGTATGTAAACCTCCTTAAATTTCATTAGTCAAATAGCTAAAGAGGCAGATCCTTGTCTCACAAATAAGGGAGTCTCATACACCAATTGGGTCGCTAATTTAGTAGTCAAATGGTGAAATAGAGACAAGTAGTTTTCTCACAAATAAGAGAATCAGATACACCAATTTAATATCTAAATTGGCAATGATCTTAAAATTAAATTATTATAATTATAATTATATTTATAGATATCAATTACCCAAAGCAGTAATTTGTCTAAATTACTCAGTAAACCACAAAACGCTGCACAAGCCATTCCAACTATTGTATAATCGCTACAAGACGAGCCACAGTAAATGGAAAAATGTTGCACAAGCCATTCCAACTATTTGTATAATTGCTGCAAGACGAGCCATTCTATGACGACAATATCACTTCGATCTTAAATCATAAGCTGCATTAAACATCAAATACTTCACTGAGTGAAGGGGTGGAACCCGAAGCGATCTTATTCATCATGTTTTTTGAACAATGTAAATCATAATCCACTGGTTCAGACTGCTTGGATTTGAAATCTGACCCCTTTCTTACTGCTTAAGGCAACCAATTCCATGATTTACCAAATTTTCCGTGAAGCACATTTCATGACAAAAAGATCCTTTAGAAACATTCGATTAACTGACATATAAGACTTACATTGTTCCACAGCAATATCCCTTTTATATAAAAGACAAATGTTTCTAAAACTCAGCTACTGCATCCTATTTGTTCAGGTAGGAATATGCATGTTACAAATAATTCAGTCTGACTTCTTGACAAGAAATTTTGGAAATCAGCTGCAATCTTCCTCGTACACTCTACACACATACACACCCAACCATAAAGCAAAAAACGTTGGATTTTTATTATAGGATAAAAGGTCCAGTACATTTTTCTTGGTATATGTTAAGCCATGCTTCTGAATAATATGACAGATATATATCTACATGCCAAAAAAGAAATTGTTTGTTCCTTCATGTACCCAGTATTCTTCATAATATAAAACTGATGTATATGTTTAGCCATGCTTCTGAATAATATATAAATGTGTATATATGTCTATCGATGCGTATAATTGCGTGCGTTTTTTATTTTGTAAATATGTTAAAAGGGGGTGTGATAATTTTTTAATATTTTATTAATTAATTTGAATAAAATAGGAGAAGGTGAGGATTTTTGTAAATATCTTTTTATTTAATAAAAGGATATGAGGGAATTTAATTAGTTGAAGGATTTTAGGGATAAAGACCTATCCTTTAGGGATGTTGAGAGATTTAGGGGTTTGTTGAGGAATTGAAGGGATTGAGCATTTAATTAAATGATTTTTAAAATTGTATAAATAGGAGGGGTTTTTAGAGGAAAATAGATTGAGATTGTGAGAGAGTGTGATTGAGAGCAGGCTTGAACAGCCAAGGCTATAAGCCTTCAGGCAATTGTAAGGGCCAATTTATTGGAAATCAGGCCACGGAATGAAGTTGTATTGTAAGTGTTTAGTGTATTAATACAACAATGGTTTTTTTACTGAATGTCAGTATTTGAGTTGCATAAGATTGAATTTGTGTGAAAGGAAATTCGTTCTTCTTTGAAATCTAGATTATTATGTGCAAAGGAATGGTGTTTAGCTTATGAAAGAAATTAAATTTCTGCAGAGGTCCATTATGTGAGACTGCACTTTAATTTAAATTATGGAATTGGTAAATCGATCACCATGGATCGATTTCAAGAAGAAAAAAACTTCCTGTAACAATAAATTTTTAGTTGCTGTTTGAAAGAGGGCGTTATTGTGTGTGATTGCCGAGAGTTCTGGTTGAAGTGCTTTTGTTTACAGTCTCTGAAAATGAAATACGCTGTCAATAACAGCAATGATCTTCACAAATTTTGAATGGAACGCATGAAGCGTTAATGAAATGGTGGTTAGTTTAATGTGAAAAAAAATAACGTGATTGCAAACTGGAGTGAGTGGTATGTTGTGGAACGTATTCATACCATAGCAGAGTGCATATAAATACCATAGCCAGTATTAAAGTCGATCTGTGGAGTCGATGAACAGAATTAAAACTTGAATGGTGGGTAGATTTCATAATGGAATGAGAATTGGTTTAAATGAGATCAGAATGTATGGTGAAAATGTTTGCAGCGTAAATGTATGTCTGGCTTTTAATTGCTGAAAGAACAGTACTGCGTTGAATTCCTATTGTCTAAAGTCCAAATGGGTGCAGAAGAATGAAAGCCGAGTTAATGAATGCCGGAAGGGCGTTTTCTGGAATGAATGAAAGCCGAGTTAATGAATGCCGGAAGGGCGTTTTCTGGAATGAAATTCGATTGTCAGACTTTTAAATTTGCAGAATTGAAAACGATTTCCTTGTTTCATTAAAAAGAACAGATTTTGTTGACGTTGAAGTAACTGTGTTTATTAAGTTGCAGGTGGCAAAGCAGTGAAACGTTTTTTTTGCATCGATGTGATCAGTGTTCAGTGACAGGCTCTGCGTGCAAGAGATAGATGTGTGCAAACGAAGTGCAATGAAACTTGAAGAGTCGATTTTTGGAAATCGCTGAACTGGTTGGAAGATGTATGAACAGTTATGCAATTGTTGAACGCTGGTGCAGAGAATAGATCAGAACAATTTGTCAGATCTATGTGCAGTACAAAGGATGGAACGTTGAAAACTGAATGCGGAAGTAGTAAGCGTTGCGTGGCCAGATTGTCCATGGAGGTAAGTGAATGAAATAACAGATTGTTATTTGTGTTGAGATTTTGGTGACATTTAAAAACTGGAACAGAAGATTGTGCAAGTCCACGTGCAGCGTGGAGACATAAATAAATGTTCATAGAAGAAATCAAAAATTGTTATATCGATTCACAAACATGGCAATGAGGATAACCTATGAAAGCATATTAGTTGAATTTTTAAGAGAACGAATGTGCATACAATGGGTATGAAGTAATTTTGAAAGGGCAAGGGCGCACATCAAAATTTGGGTTTTCATACTTTCCAAGTACTGAATTGAGTGTGCTAAAGTAAAAGGTGCATGTTTTGGTTTTGTAATTAAATGATGAGTATGAAAGTCTATTCACCTGGATTGGGGTTGAACTTTTGTATAAAGTTATGATTTGAGAATTGGATTTTATAAAAGCCTATGAAATGAGAATGAGTAATGATGAAAGTTTTGGGATGATATGTAATGGTTTCATAACCATTGTGTTTTTAGAACATGCAGATGAGTGAAATTTGCCAAGAAGGGGATTTTTTTCAACAAATGATTGAATTGTATATGATGTGTGAATTTGATTGCCAACTATTGAAGTTTTGATTTGGGGAAAAAGCTGAGATGAACGTTGATATGCACAGATGTTAATGATCCTGGGTATTGCAGGCTTAGCCCTGCGTCAATTTTTGGTATCAGAGCTTGGCTCTGTTGAAATGAAAAATGTTTGTTTCTGAATGAAGACATAAAGTTTTGTTGAAGAACTGAAATTTATTTTGAATGTGTGATGAATGATGGAAAGGAAGATCAGATTTTAAATCTGATATGCAGCATACACAATTGCAAGTGAACAGGATTGCAGTGAAGAAAATTGCAGAAGCGAATGAAGGACGAGATCAGGCAGGTGAGATGATTTTCTGATTTGAAATTTATGAATTGAAGTTTATGGTTGCAGAGAAGACGATGGCATTGAACCTGGCATTCAGCTAAAGGCTGAATAAAGAGGACAATTGCAGTGTCCTGAAGAAGAAGGTGAGTTGAAGAGATAGCCCAGAGAGAGAGCAGAGGAAAGTGCTCAAAAGGTTCCAGAGGCAGTGAACCAAGTACTTACCAAAAGACTGAGTGAGGAGAGCTTGGTGAGGTAAGTGGCAGCAGAAGAGATTGCTGTCGTAGAGGCTAGAACAACTCATGGTGAGTGAGAAACTCATGGAGAAGATGATCATGGAGGATCAGAGAAGAGGTTCAGAAGAATGCCACAGAGATGAGATGACTGCAGAAGTTCGAGAAAGAGAGATTGCAGTAATGAAGGTACAATTGCAGGTAATAGAGGAATGGCTGCAAGAGCAGGAAAATCAGAATAGAGGTTGGATCTTTCCACTGAAGGGAAAGAGAATGATTTGGCGACAATTGCAGAGGAGGTTGAGGCAAATTGTGATTGCCTTGTTGAAAAAGGAACTTAGAGTTCTTGAACCAGAGATGGAATTTGAAGATTCCACACGCAGATTTGTTCAGAAGGATGTGTTGGAGGAAGCAGTCAAGACTGAAAAGTCTTGTGGTTTTAAAACTGACGAGTTGTGTATGTTTGCAGGTACAGTACAGGAAGATGAACAAGCTTTAGAGTTTGTTCAAGAAGAGGTGAATCTGAAGGCTGTTCAGATCAATGATGAGATAGCAAGATCTCAGAAGGAGATGAAGACGAAGGAGTCTAATCAGGATGTTGGTGTAGAAAGAGAAGGACCAGCTGATGATTGGTCAAGCACTGGTGAAGGTATGGAAAGTTGTGTGAAGTTTCCAAGTTCTACTCCTAATGAAGTTATTGAATTGTACAGGAAACTAGATCTCCAGAGAAGAGAATTGGAGAGGCAGAGGACTTATGTGCAGGATAATTTGCTGAGGAAGCAAAGCAGAGAAGCTTTCATGAATGACAGTTCTGGAGCAGAGGATGGTAAGAAAGCGAGACTAGCTGACAGTCTCATGATGAATGCGAATCATCATACTGATATGCTGACAGAGGAGTTGGAAGAAAGTTCAAAGCAGTATACTGAAGTATTGCCAGAGAAAGCCCATGAAGATTTTCTGAGTCCTGAAGAAGACTTGGAGCTGCAGGTGACTGAATCGACAAGTGAGTGTTGTGATTTTGATGCTGACAATTTGATTGTGTTTACAGGTAAGAAAGAATATAGTCCATCATTTGGAATTGTCTTAGAAGGAGGTGAACAGTTGCAGAAAGAAGATGAGACCGTAAAGTCTCATAAGCAGAGGCTTGTTTCCGTGGGTGACCAGAAAGAGTTGGCTTGTCTGTATAGCCAAGAGAAGACTGGTGTACGAAATTTTGGAGCTGCTACAGTGACAGAGGGTGAAGCTACAATGTTTGCAAAACTTGATGATGACAGAAAATTTCTGAAGATTGTCGAAGGAGAAGATGGAGATTATGCTGGAGTTAATTTGCAGCGTGTTGATGAAACGCTGAAATGTTTGCTGGAGAAATTTGAACCGGAGGAAAAAGTTGCAGATGAAATTGTAGATGATGAGCAAAGGAATGTTGCAGAGGGACAGGAAGTTTGGGAGGTCGCAACATCCATAGTGACAGCAAGAGCAACATGTTTTATTGAAGATGTTGGAAACAATCAGCGGACAGAGGACATACTGGACAAAGAAATTGAGTTGATAAGGAGGTTAATGGTAAAAACATCCCAGAGAAAGACAGTAGCAAGAAAGAAAAGGAAAGACAACAAGAGAAAGACAACAAAAGATTGCAAGAGTAGAGCAAGTGAAGTACTACAAAGACCATCATGCATACAAAACAAGCACATAGAACATAAGCATGAAGAAAATATATGAAATTGACATGTATGCATGACAAACACACAGAACCCAAGGATAGTGCAACCACGCTATGATACCACTATGTATCACCCTCTTCCCACATCTACCCGAGTAATCGGCCAACCAGGGTAAACATGTGACGAGAGGATACTACTATGAGATTCATCCTCCTAGATGACCTTAAGGAAGTGGAATCGAAGGAAACACCAAAAACACACCTTAAAACAAATTATTGACATCCCCGGGCGGTAACCCAACCTCCTAGGGCCCTGTTCCCTAAGGGGGAACTGATTTTTAGTCCCTTTGATGTTGAGCCATGGGCTTGTAAGGGAAAGGGAGTGGCTCTAGAACCTAGAGCCGCGAGCTAGCCTTAGAAATGTAGCGACTCGGGCCCAGACAATAAATTGTCTTCCTGTAGCTCCGGGATTTGTGCCACATTTTTCAGCCCCTGAGCCCAGGTCACTTCCCATAACTTCCTATAACTTTAGGAGAGGGTAAATAACATTGAAAAAAATATATGGAAGCAATCACATCATCAGGAACTCATCCGACCCCACCCTGCCATGACATGCATTTCGTCGAACATTTCACAAACATAACATATTAGGTATAAACAACAGATTTAAACAAATGGGTCTCTTTCTTATTTGAGAATGGATAAGAAGCATTTCTCCCCTACATTATAAGCTATCATTTAATCAATTTAACCATAGATACATTGTGCATTCATTTACAAGTAAAAACATGGAGAGATCCATATCTCATCACTATCACAATACATGCTTATAACCAGTGTAATACCAAAAAAAGTACCATGGATACATCACCAATAGAATCCATATGTAGAACAATGCATATACACATCAAATACCAAGGCAATGAACCTTTCATTAATGAATGTAAAAACCAATCCAGAACGAGACTTCCATGTTCCACCCGATCATAGACATGGTTGAGCCAAATCTCGCTTTAGCCAGTCACCCCTGTGCCATATTCCAAGCATGAATGTGGGATTTTATCAAACATATCAATCAACACCAAACCAGGGCTCAAGAGACCACACCATCTCAACCCCAAACCAGTGGTTCCACCTCATGGTCAGACATCACTAACCATCACAGATTGGTCTCTATCCAAGCTGCTCCAAGGCTCCAACGTGTTTGCTCCAACCAGGGCTTCCAGGAATAGTAACTCAACCCCAACTGTTACAGGGATTGAAGAACGTTTTTCTAACCAGGGCTTCCAAGACTAGTAACTCAAACAACCTAGGGATTCCAGAGCATTTGTCCAACCAAGGCTTCCAAGACTAGTAACTCAACCCACAATTGTCTGTCGGGCTTCCAGAGCGTTTGTCTAACCAAGGCTTCCAGGAACTAATAAATCAACCCAAAAGCTAAAGGAATCATGAGAACCAACCAAAAAAAATCAATGGAAATAAACCCACAATCACCATGGTTATCCAAGAAATAGAAAGGCTATGCAAATACACATGCATACCCATGTTAATTTTTCAATATTGCTCTATGTTGTATCAGTTACTTAAGTCGAAATCATATTTTCATTAAAAATATATTCATATCTATGCAATATAAATAACCATAAAATGTAACTAAAGATAGGACAATGTACGCAAAGACAGAGAAGAAAAATTCAAAACCTTGAGACACATAAATTGGTCCAAGACCAGGGAAAAATCCCACTGTGGGGGAAACGCTTTCAAATCTTTTTCTTCTATAGATTGTCCTCAAAATATTTTAGCATAGAGTACAATGAGCCCAGTACAATAATATATCAGATAATAATTTGATTTGATATATAGATCAACAAAACACAAAATCAATAGATCACTAATACCAAGTGATCTTAGCTGCCCTGATCTAGATCTGAGTCTAGAAAAATTTCAATAATTGATCTGATGTTGATGTGACTGCATGATGTATGGTTGATGATACTGCGTGAGAAACTGGTAGAATACCAAATATGATCTGCCCAATAACTCACATAGCTGTAACCTGAACTCGCACTGCTCGTGGCTATACCATCTCTGAGCTGCTACCACAGAGTTCTTTGCTTGCAACTAAGGGCATGAATACCCTAGAAACTTGGTTGCGCCCTGAAGCATGCATGCAGGCAACTTTACTAGCTGATGCCCAAGCCCAATAGAGTCGCTCCCTCAATTTCTCCTACCCATGGCTCAAGCCTAGCAGACCCTCTCCCTAAAGTTCTCCTACCCATGGCCCGGATCCAAAATACCCAAATCTGAAATGTGCCTTTGTCTGTGATCTCAATGCACTATGTGAATCTCTTGTCACATACATGTGCGAGCCATAAAACAAAAATACGACCAATAACCAAAACAACATGAAGAAGATCTCATGAGTGAATTTACCCAGATCAGATGCAATTTACCCAACTCATAAAATTATTAAAATAAATCATAACGTAACTTCCGCTTAACCAATTGGTACAATATATAGACCGATTTTGATCCTCTAGAAAATAGGAATCTAGTTAAATTATTATTTTAATCATCTGAGTTTTCCATTGTGGAATTTGACTCTAGTTTCCAAAAATTAACACTCCCTCTCAACTAGGAAGAATTCCACTATGTAATCTCTGCTTGTAGAACTTTGCATCAAGGTGTCATCATGGCTCAACTCCATCTGCTAAAAAATTCTCAAATCTAAGAAGAAGAAGAATCGGGGAGTGATAGCTTCCACCCGCATCTAGCAATAGGGTAAATCATCTAACAAGGGAGCACATCTCCAACCTTGGAATCTCATCGGGGAGCTCACCCTCAACCCGAAATCATAAAAGGGGAGCAATTCTCAACCCAATCCTATCGCCTATTGATCTTCACATCAATGACTCTCATTAGTCAAGTGGTATAACACCTCCATAAAAATCTAGCTTGGACGGGATACCCAACTTGCAAATAGGTAAGGATCAAACGCCTCCAAGCATCCTCAACCCATTGGCCAAATGGGGAGGGACAATCCCAACAAGCCCTACTTTTGGGTATGATGCCAACCGGGGTATACATTGCAACGACCAACGATGGTGGAGATACTCGACTTGTCAAAATGGAAAAGGATCACACACATCCCATAAGTGAAAAATAGGGGAGAAACGTCTTCGACCCTATTATCTAGAGTTCCCTCAACTCCAGGAGCCCTTCACCTCAATTCCTCACCCCGAGAGCTCAAGCAGGGTAGGAAGAGCTTGCTTAGTGTCATCAATTAGCGTTGCCCCTTATTTGGAGGGGCTAATTCCATTAGTCCAAGTTTTTCTATGAAAAATAAGAACTTCCCTTTCGGTAATGCCTTGGTAATAATATCTACAGTTTGATCATTTGTTGCAATGTGTTGGAGTTTAACAACTCCTCTTTGCACAGTGTCACTGATGAAGTGATATTTAAGCACAATATGCTTGGACTTGTCATGAAACACAATATTCTCTTCCAAATGAATCATGCTCTTATTATCACAATAAATCACTGTAGTATCCAACACTTGACCAAGGAGCTCGCCAAAGAACTTCCTTAACCACACAACTTCACCATTGTTTGTGCTAGCAACAATGTACTTTGCTTCTATGGTGCTCAATGCTACTGACTTTTGTTTCCTATTCATCCAAGATATCATGGTAGTACCAAGGCCGAAAAAAAATCCAGATGTACTCTTTCTATCGATGACATTACATGCCTAGTCAGCATTAGCGAATCCATGAAGTTGGATATATCCAACAGAGTATCTCAAACCAAATGTGATCGATCCCTGTAAGTATCTCAATACATGCTTCGCTGCTATCAAATGCACATGAAGGGGGTCATTCTTGAACTGACTCAATCTTTTTACTGCATAAAATATATCTAGGTGTTCACAAGGAACATCAGAGCCCCAATAAATTGTCTATACTTGGATGGATTCGCTAGATCATGTCTATTTGTTTTACCAAACAACTTCTTGAAGATCATTTCCATCAGAGTGACCATGGATTTTCACTCGATCATACCAAAACTTTCCATTAGCTTTACCACATACTTTCCCTGTGAGAGAAAGATCTCGCCAGGCCTTTTCCATATCTCAAGGCCCAAAAAGTAATCCATAAGACCAAGGTATTTCATTTCGAATTAAGAGGCTAGCTTCCTCTTGCATTAGATAATCAATGGTTCACTTCCTATTAAGAATAAATCGTCTTCATATAAAACTATAATTAAAATCATATCATGAACAACCTTAAAATAGAGGTTGGGATCAACACTGCTTCTAGTGAAACCTAGTTTCATTAAATACTTGTAAATGCGAGCATACCAAGCTCGGTGAGCTTTCTTCAATCCGTGGAATGCTTTCTTCAACCTGCACACATTATTTGTGTGGTCTTCCACTTCAAATCCCTATAGTTGTTCCACAAAGACTTATTCCTGTAACATACCATGGAGGAAGGCGGTCTTTACATAAATCTGGTGAAGTTTCCGTCCTTGACTAGCAGTGATCCAAGTGGATATTGGTGGCCACCTGCTTGTTCCACTTGGACCCCTGCCATCATTTCTTTCAGTTTTTCATTTTCCTTAATTGTAGCACAATTTAATATTTTTGGCATTTTTCCAGGTCGTGGACTTTCGGAGCCGTTTTGAGGCCCTAAATGATGTTTTTTTTTTTTTAATCGTTGTCGGCCAATGTGAGTTTTCAACTTGAAATTTTCAAATAGTAGTTGTATTCCTTGGATATATCTTTATAATGAGGTATCATGTGCATCAAACAGAGATCGTATGCCAAACTTACAACCCCAGGAAATTGATGTACCGATTTACCCCTACAAGGCCCATAGTTTGGTGTTTCATCTCCTAGGGTTAGGTTTTTGGATGTTTAGGGTTTTCCATTGTTTCTAAATAATAAATAGGCTTTCGAGCCTCATTGTAACACAATTCAGAGGAATTTAACCACCACATCTCTTCTCAGAGATAAGCTACCATCGCCCTAGCTAGTTTATTTCCATTCTATCTGTAAGCATTTTTCAGTCATTTGATATTAATGAAATGAGATTTTATTTCTAGTGCATATCTGCATTTATGTTTATTTCTGTATTTTATTGTGTTCCTGCATAAATCTGGATCAATGGTGTCAGAGCAGTTTTCTCTTTCTCGATCCTTCTTTAGATGTCCCCAACGAGGTCGAGGTATAAGGAGTTAGGGCTCGATTTGGTTGAACCTTTACAAGATCAGTCTAGCAAACCTCGATGGTTGCCCATGGGGTAAGAAAATAAATATGAGGGAGTAGGATATCCTATCAAAATATTTCTTGAGGAGGCCCTCGAGAAACAAAGGAACACAATGATGGATAAATTTTCCTAGATCCTTCAACTATTGCCCATCGGTGGTGCATCTGCATCTAACAGCCACTCTGCAGGCGCCACTCTTTTCAAGGTACAATTTAACTTCAAAATTCCTGTATTTGAAGTCCAGATAGATGAAGATGTCACAGATATATGGTTGAATTTGTTGGAAGGATATTTCTTGGTCCATGATTTCTTCGACCGAGAAAAGATTTCTTTTGCACTCCTCAAATCCACCCCCCATGTCAAATACTGGTGGGAAACCTACCATGAGAAAAATGACGAGAGGGGACCCTCTAAGTTCTCAGCCACACCCACTTGTAATTCGTTCTGACATGGCATCAAGGAACAATATTACCCCGTCGGGAGATATCAGGACAAATACATCCAATGGACCACACTGTAGCACCAAAGGGATCAAGATGTGCACAAGCTGACAAATTTGTTCCATACCCTGCACAAAAATTTGGGTATTACAGATTCAGAGAAACATTTGGTGCTAAAGTACTGCAATTTTTTTGTATATATACATTCAGGAGGAAATGGAGTTCCTCGACATTATGTCGCTTTGCACGACATATCGATATTCCACCAAGATCAAGCATGAATTTAAGCAGAAGAAGTGAGACTTTAGATTTGCAAATATGAAGGCAGGGAAAGGTGACCTCGAACCGCAAAAAAAGGGGAAAAGCCAAAGCGAGGTCACTGAAAATAACACCATAAAACCAAAGGACACATGGAAGTGGTGGCCAAAATGAAGGCATCTGAATCAGATGCATGTTCTGATTTTGAGTCAGAACTGGACAAGAGGAATGACAAAGGGAAGTAGATTATTGATGTGAAACCTAGTGCCACCATTGCCACCACCAAGTTCCGGAGGGGGGAGCCTAAGGATCCAAAGGAGGGGGAGTGCCTCTTCCATTCCTAGATGTGGGTGAATGGTTTTCCACTGTGATTCCTTGTTGATAGTGGAAACGAAAAGAACCTAATTTCAACATAGGTCGTGAAGTGGATCGACCTACCGACCATAGCACACCCACAGTTGTATACCATCAGGTGGCTTCGCCAAGGAAGATATCTTCATGTCAATCAGAAGTGCCACCTTTCATACAACATCAAGCCCTTCACGGATGAGGTACTATGTGGTTTTTCTCCTCTTGACGTGTCTGATGTATTATTAGGCCAACCATACTTGTGGAAGCGACGTGATATGTATGAGTCTAGGCCTTGTTTTGTTATTATTACTTTGGGAAAGAAGTTGTACATGATACCAGAGGTAGTACCGCCTTTCGCCATCTTTTTGAGTACTGCAAATCAATGCAGTAATATTATTTCCCAAACTTCGAAATATGTTTTCATTATGATTCAATCACAGGGCAAGAAGAATATTGTGGTCACAGTCTCCAAACAGGGCTCCCCTGCGCGACAACAACAAATGGACAAAGTCATGGAGGAATACAAGAACATTTTGTCCACACCCATAAGGGTTACTCTACACTGTCAGGTCAAGCACTCCATTGACATGACCCCAAGCGCGTCGATTCCTCATGGGTTTATCTATCGATGATTTGTTCTAGAGAATGATGAAATCAAGAGGCCGATTCAAGTGTTGTTGCAGAAAGGGCACATCAGACCAAGATCCTCACATGTACTTTATGAGGCTGATAAAACAACTAGATCTATTGAATGCATCCATCACATCTGCCAACAAGTCCACAACATCTTGGAGAAATCCAATGCCAAGTACAAGCAGCGACATGATCAACATCAAGTGCCACACAAGTTCTAGGTGGGCAACAAAGTTTGGTTGCATTTGCAGAAAGAACGCCTAACCGGAGCTCATGATAAGTTCATACCACGATGATATGAGGCTTACACTATTATCAAGGTTATGGGAGACAATGCATTTGAGCTCAGGAATTTCCCCATTCCTTAGCTGACACCCAGTGCTAAATGTGGAATGCCTTCGGCCATACATTCCACCATTATTGGAGACATCCGACATTGCAGAACAACTCACACCAACATAGTTAAACTCGGATTGCATGGAAAAAGCCACAACTGATCGGATCATGGACACACAAATAAAAAACAACCAACAACAAAGGATCCAACTATATCGAGCTGTCAAATCAGGCCAACTCCTTCACTAGGGCAAGTGGCTCTCCAGGGACCAAGTTCAACAGAAGTTTCATCATCTCATGGAGGAACTCAATGCAATGGGGACCATTTCTTTCTAAGGGGGGAGGAATGATCCAGGTGGATATTGGTGGCCACCCACCTATTCCACTTGGACCCTCGCCATTTCTTTTTTCAATTTTTCAATTTCCTTAATTGTAGCACAATTTACTATTTTTGGCATTTTTTCAGGTCATGAACTTCTGGAGCCGTTTGAGTCCCTAAATGATATTTTTTTTGGAAAAATCACCGTTGGATAATGTGAGATTTTAAATTGGCATTCACTGTCAACATATATACTCCTCGGATATATATTTCTAACGAGGTATCGTGTGCGTCAAAGAAAGATCATATGCCAAAGTTACGACCTCGGGAAATTGATGTACCCCCACGGGGCCCATAGTTTGGTGTTTCATCTCCTAGGGTTAGGTTTTTAGATGTTTAGGGTTTTATGTTGTTTCTCAATAATAAATAGGCCTTCGAGCCTCATTGTAACATAGTTCAGATGCAAGTAGCCGCCACATATCTTCTCAGAGATAAGTTACCATCGCCCTAGCTAGTTTATGTCCATTCTGTCTATACGCATATTTCAGTCATTTGATATTAATTAAATGAAGTTTTATTTCTGCTGCATCTCCGTGTTTATGTTTATTTTTGTATTTTATTTCATTCCTACATAAATCTGGATCAAGCAGGAAGGGAAATTATCGAGCGTATAGTTGTATATCGAACCACAGGAGCAAATATATCATCGTAATCTTCTCCTTGTTTCTGAGAGAAGCCACGATCTATGAACGTTGCTTTATACTTTTTGATGTTTCCATCGATTCCATGCTTAATTTTGAACAACCATTTCGAAGTCACAAAAAATTCTCATGTGGTCTGAGTAGAACATCCCACACATCGTTTTTCACGATCGATTCATATTCTTCGGCCATGACATCCTTCCAAGCCTATTCTTTGACTGCTTCTTCAATAAGGATGGTTCAGCTTGTATCATGGTACTCATAGCTACAACATGACCCTGATACCTACAAGGTTCCTTCCTTTCTCTGAATAATCGACCAACGAGAATACTCCTTCCACTGTGTTGTAGAGTGTCGCGAATCGAAAGTGGTATTTTCCTTGAAGGAGGATCACTGGGACGTGGATCTAATGGATCCATAGGTTCCATGGGCGTATCATCATTTATTGACTCGAGCATAGAAGGGATATACAGAGTATTTTTATCAACATCATCTTCCTTAGGAGGTGGAGGAAGATACCTTTCTTTACAAAGCGTTGCATCTTCATCGAAGGTTACGTATCTGATAATTTCAACCTTCCTTTGACAAAGAATGTGTATCTGTAAACCTTGGAATTTTAACAATAACCCACAAATATTCCTTTTCTACGTGTAGCTTCTAGTTTATTCCTTTTATCTTCGGTACATGAAAGAATACAGGGCATCCAAATATGTGAAGATGATTGATGTCTGCCTTGTTACCTGTGAATATTTCTTTTGGAGTCTTATTCTTCAGCGCTTGATGAGGCACTCAGTTTTGAACGTATACAACAACATTTGCTGCTTCAGCCTATAGGAACTTAGGTACCTTCTGATCATGAAGCATATCACTAGAAACTTCTAATATCGACCCGTTCTTTCTTTTAGCAAGACCATTCTGTTCAAGTGTATAAGGTATAATAGTTTCCTTCTTGATCCCTTCCTACTTGCAGAATATTATGCATTATTTTAACATGTATTCTCATGCATTGTCAGATCTAAACACTTTGATCCTTTTCCGAGATTGATTCTCTACCAATGCTTTGAATTCCTGAAATTTTTCAAAGGCTTCATCCTTGTGCTTGATGCATTATAACCATGTCTTCCAGGAATAATCGTCAATGAAGGTAATGTAATAGAGATGGTCGCTAATGAAGTTCATAGGCATCAGACCGCATATCTATGAATGGATAAGACGAAGGATATCATATATGTTTTTCTCACTTGAGGGGAATAGTCCCCTTGTTTTCTTTCCAGTGGTGCACCCAAGACAAACTACTTCATGTCGAGTTTTTACATTGGGTATACTTGATACCAGCCTCTTAAATTTCGAAATAGCATCATAATGTAGATGTGCCAGTCTGTGGTGCCATAATTCACTGATATGATTGGTGTTGTGAGCTAATGCAAAGAGTGGTCTTCTTGTGACCTTGTAGAGTCCCTCAGATCTCAGTCCTAATGTGAACACATATTTTATATATGAACCAACATGCCAAGTTAGGACCTTACCATTGATGAAGGAAACCCCCGTCCCTTTTTCTTCTAATGCAGATATCGAAATAAAATTCTTCATAAGACCTGACACATACATGACATCATTTAACAATATTGATTCCCCTATGTTTAACTGAAATTTAACCGATCCAAATCCTTTTACAGGATGAGTAGAGTTATCTCCAAGAATTATCTTTAACTTAGTCTCCCTCTCTACTAGATTGAAGAGGACTTATTTATAACCATAAAAGTGATGAGAGGCCCCACTATCTACTAACTAGCTATCCCATGAATCTGGTGGAGAGGAACTAGTAAGTGCAGAAATGAGAACATATTCATTTTTATCTACCGTATTACTTTCATACCTAGAATATTTTGACCTCTTTTGAGATGGATGGTCTTCTTCATGGTCGTTTGATGAATCTCTTCTGCTCCTCTCTTCCCTTTTGTCACGATTTTTCCTTTGATTGTCTTTATTTATTTTATAATAGTTGACGTTGTTGATGTTGTATAGTGGCCTCTTTTTCTTTTGGGGACAATCATGATCATAGTGACCTTTCTTGTGGAAGTTGAAGGATTCAATGTGAGCGAGTGATTTTCATTCCTTCCTTTTAATTTTTGACGATGAGGAGGTCTTCTAGATGGGCCTCCTTTTGATCTTTTTCTCCTTCTATTGTTGTGAGTGACACAAGCAGTAGGCTATCCTTCTTCATGTTTATGAATCCTTCCTCTTGCTATCATTTTGGATTCTTCCCGAGTCAGCTTCCCAAAAATTTCATCAAAAGACAGAAGAATCTTGCTATTGTTAATAGTAGTAATTAAGGTTTCCTAAACCGGTGGGAGACCTCTAAGAGTCACGATAACCAGCTCTCTGTCGGGTATATTCTCACCAACCCTTAGCAGTTGATATTTGCGACGAGAGATCCTCATAATGTAAGACTGAACAATCTCACCTTTTTTCATCTTCACTTCCTTGAGTTGGTATTTCAATGTAATAAATTCATTCAGATTGTTAACTTCATACATGTTGTGTTAATTTGGAAAACTAGGTCCAAACTCCATGTTGTGATGCTCAGATGAAGATACCAATATTTTTATTAGGTTCCTCTTTCGAAGAGGTACAAGATCGATCTAAAGATCATCTTGATCCGATGAGCAGAACATTTATTTTGAATTTATTTTTATTCTATTCAAAATATGTGCAAGTCGGCCTTAAGGTTTTACACCCCCAGCAAATGTGTCACACACCTCACTGATGGATATATATTAGTCAACATTGGTGGACATTTTCACTCATCACATCACACATATTTCTCTCTCCTCTTCTAATTGGTTCGAGCTACTTGGAGGCAATCTTCTATTCACACGTGGGAGAAGGACGTTGACTTTTCTGCTGCAGCTAGGGCTTCCACTGCAGGTTTGACCAATGTTGACTTTGGTCAATGCATAGCCAAATGGAGCTAAATTTTGGCACAAAATTCAATTTATACAGTCCATACTATTTGGCACAAGAACCAAGGTCAAAGGTTGATCGTTGACCATGCTGCGTTGACTTTCACTTACTGCTGTTCTGCATTGACTTTATGGAAAACATTGACTTTCTAGGAAACATTGAATTTTTGGGCTTTGTTGACTTTGGTTGACTTGGATTGTCTGATGAGGGTGATGTGACACATACTAGGTTGGCTGACTGATAAGACTTTGCTGGTTGAAGCATCCTGCTGATCACTGTAACGCACCAACACAAATATATGTTTCTGGCTTGTCTTATTTCAATCTACTGGTATGTTCTATCAACATTTTACTTTATTTTTTATGTGATTTCTGTCTGAAATTGAAGAGAAAGTAAATTTTCATCAAGTATAGAACATCTGCATAAATTTACATGGTATCAGAGGTGAGGTGAAGACAAAGCCCTAACTTGTAGCAATCACCGAAGAAGAGGATGGGTTCCTCAAACTACAATGGCTTCAAGGCTGACGACAAATTGACTGGGAAGGATGACTTCCATGCTTGGAAGACGACATTGGATCTTATGTTGGAAGACCAATATGTCATGGACTATGTGCAGGGTAAAATCCAAGAGCCTCCATCCACTACAACTGCTGCCGCCAAAACAAAGTATAAGAAGGGAGAGATCAAAGCAAAGCTAATGATCAGGGACTCAATTCACAAGATTATGGTTGCCTACATCTCTGATTTGGGCACATCCAAAGAGATGTATGATAAGTTGGTCCACATGTTCAAGGCCAACAATTCGAATCAAGTCCCATTCTTCAAGAATCAATTGAATAATCTGAAGAAAGGCAAGGATGAGTATATTCAATCATATTTTCTGAAGCTGACCAAGATCAGGAACAATCTGCTGGCTATTGAGGAGACAATAGCTGATTGAGAGATGGTACTCATCGCACTTAGAGGGCTCCCATCCGAATGGCATGTGTTCAACACTACCATTCTCAATAACAATGTGATACCTGAATTTGACGAAGTACTATCGAGATGCGTTCAAGAAGAGACAAGAATGAAGGAGTATGAAAATGAAGGAAATTCTGCCTACGCTGCTCATTCTAGAAAGAAGAACTTTGGTGGTCCAAAGAACAAAAGAAGAGAAGGGGCCCAAGGAAAGAAGGGCAAGTGTTACACTTGTCATAGGCCAGGTCACTATGCTAGAGAATGCCCTTTCAAGAAGGATTCTCCCGATGGTGATGACAACAACAACCGGAGGAATGGCAATCAAAGGAACAAAAGGTCCAAGGGAAAGAGGAAGGCTCCCTCCAGCGGAAATGGTAAACCTTTCAAAAGGTCGAAAAACTCCAGGTATGAGGAATCAAATGTTGTTGATAAAAGAAATGAATTCATTCTTGTATTTTCCCTCTCTGCTGCATCTCCACCTGACACTATGGATGTCTCATTGATAGATAGTGGTGCCTCAAGGCACATCACTGGGTTCAAGGAAGCACTCTCTGATATGGTTGAGAAGGATAATAATATGGAAATTATCCTTGGAGATAATGCCACATATCTCATAAAAGGGACAGGGACTGTGACCCTCCACTTGTCTCAAGGTCAAGTCCTCCACTTGCAGGATGTACTCTATGTACCTAATTTGAAGAAGAACATTGTGTCTATATCAGCCATGGAAGATAAAGGTTTCAATGTGGCATTCACTAATGGAAAGGTGCGCATGTGGAAGAAGAGCTTCAAGGAAGCTATCACGATTGGGTTTAGAGTTGATACACTCTACCAAGTTGGAGGAAGTCCACTAGGAGCGATGACATGTGATACTATCCGACAGACTGAACTATGGCACCGGAGGTTTGGACACCTTCACTACAAAACCCTTCCTGAATCAAGGAAGGTGGTGACCGGGATGCCCTAGTTCTCAAATAATCGTGAAGGTGTATGTCAGGGTTGTGCAGAAGGAAAGCATACAAGGGGACCTTTCCCCTTAAGCGTCACAAAGACATCTGATGTCTTGAAATTTGTACATTCTGATCTGTATGGTATGCTGCTCGTGACATCCTTGGGAGGATGTTCTTATTATATGATATTCATAGATGAATTCTCTCGCAAAACCTGGATATACTTCTTGAAGAAGAAGGATGAGGCTTTCATGTGGTTCCGTACCTTCAAAGCCTTGGTGGAAAATCTGACAGGGAAGAAGATCAAGGTATTGAGGACCAATAATGGCACTGAATATGAGACGAACGAGTTCAATAACTTTTGCAGAGAAGCTGGCATCAAAAGGGAGACTACAACTATTTATACTCCTGAGCATAATGGCATTGCTGAACAAAAGAACAGGACCATTATGGAAGCTGCCCATGCCATGCTATATGGCTAGGGTCTACTGAAGTTTATGTGGGGAGAAGCTGCGAACACTGTTGTGTACATACAAAATCAATGCCCACATTCCACTCTGGACTCCAAAACTCCTGAAGAGGTTTTCACTAGTAAGAAACCTGACGTCTCACATTTTAGAGTTTTTGGATGTCCTGTTTATTTTCATGTGCCGAAAGAGAAGAGGAGCAAGCTGGATGCTTCTGGGAAGAAGGGAATGTTTGTGGGATACAACGTAACTTCGAAGGCCTATAGAGTCTATGTGCCTGGTCAAAGGGAAGTGGAGATATGCCACGATGTCACTTTTGAAAAAGATGCTTCCCTGAGGAAAGTAGTCAATCTTCCGAGATCTGAGGAAGATCATGAAGCAAGGCCTGAAAATCAAGAAGAATCGAAGGATGAGACGATTCCTAATGATGAAGGACCGATGGACCCGATTGATCCACCTCCTTCATTGGGGAAGATACCATCATGGCTTAGGGACACTCTCAAGGATGTCGAGGGACATATGGCCCCAAGGGGGACATTCCGTGAAAGAAAGAATCCAAGTAGATGTTAGTCATCAGTAATTTTTACTATCTGTAGATGACTAAATATTGGTTCTAGATTTTTAAAAACAAGATTCCTGAATATTGTGAGTTTTAGAAATCTCACTGCCTTCATTATCCTTATACCAAAATTTCCACTATTCTACTATTTTTCCATTCCATGGTTAACCTACCACTCCTAAAAGACCCCTCATGGGCTTGTGCCACTCACCTATATCATATTTTCCCACCTATAACCTCAACACTCTATTTTGCCTTTGCCTCACCCCCCCACTTTCCATCTAGGGTTACCAAACAACCTGTTCCTTCCCATTTTCACCAGGTTCCTCAAGCATTGATGGTCTCAAAACTGTCTCTGTAGGATCTTTAGATAAATCAAGTACATTGGATTTTAGATCTTCAATACATCAATTTGTCAAATACTCTATTTTTACACTTGAAAACCTTAAACCAAGTTTCAGTCAAATACCAGGTCAAAGGATCCTCTCACTAGGTCATTAGGGTTTCATAGGTTATAGGGTCATCCTTGGTGTTTTAAGCACTACTTTTCCTGTGCTAGAAGCTGGCTCAAATGTAAAATAAGATCAACACATGGTTTTCCAAGAAAGATCAGAAAATATCCAAGGAAGAATACTTTATCAAGTTCAAGTTCTGCAAGAGGTAAATGTGAAATTTGACACTTCTGCAGGAGTGTTAAAATTATTATCAGCAAAAATTTGGTAAGGTAAGAGGCATGCTCCTCAATGAAGACATTTACAGCAAAGAGAGAGGAAGCAATTTGTGTTCAGGAAGAATCAGGGTTTCTAAGTCTGATTGGGTCAGCAGTGTGCCAAGCAGTAAATCAAATGCAACAAATAACCATGGATGAGGTACACCAAGAAAACCAAACATGAAGAGATTTTTTTCAGAAATTATAGATAAAATAGGGAAAAAGATGAGGTGAACTGGACATAAATGAATGAACTTGAAAGGGCTATAGAGAACTTAGAATAAAACACTGATAATTGTTTCCAATCATTCCACACACCTAGGGTTTTGGGAAGACAGTCAAAGGAGGTAAAATGATGGTGTTAAGTCTCCATGATGACAACAGAAGGAAGATCTGAAGGGACTGCTATGTGTGACATCCAAAAGTTTGCCAAGGTGAAATGCCTCACTATCTCAAAGAATAAAGATGTAAAGAAGGTCAGTGAAAAAGGGAAAATCCATGTATTCAAGTCACCCACACTAAGAAGTTTCAAAAAGGGTAAAAAACATGATTACAACTTCATAATGCAAGAAAGAAAGGGTTTTGAGAGTGCTGCTATGAGAAAAGCCTCTCAAAGATGTTTTAATAAGCTTGCCATGCATAATGAGCAAAATATGAGGTCTGGTTTCAAGGTAGAAGAAAGGAAAGTTTTTAGGGCTGCTGCTCTGCCAAGATGAATAGATCAAAACCTTAGGCTAAAAGAAGGAAAATTTCATGTCTCCAACAAGTTATCACCAAAGAGTAGAAAGGTAAAATCAGTATTTTTATGGCACCTACAAAACAGAAATGGCCAAAGGAGAAGGTAGTGAGCATGATTTTAAATTCCATAGTGCTGGTTAAAGATGAGTTTATCATGCCTGAAGAGTCTCAGTAAGAAAGGTAAATTTTAGGTTTTCAGCTACCTGACAAGTGAAAGATGATTTTAGTTTCAAGGTAAAGAAAAAGAAGTTTCAGAGATGCTACCACTGTGTAAATTTTCTGAAGTTTCCAAAAGTGAAGTCAGCATGTTTTAAAAATCAAAGGGAAGAGCCACTTCCAGGTTCTCATAACACCTGCTGAGTGAAAGTTTTGAAGGACATAAACAAGCCAAAGAAAGTTAACCTTGTGACTAAAACAAAATCTGCAAAACAAGGAGGTAAAGAATATCAGTGAGCAAGGTTTAAATTATCATTTCAGGCACCTACAAATCAGATTTAGTGGCCAAAGAAGGTAAAAGGCATAGTTTGAATCCATAGTGCATGAAAAAGGACAATTTTGAAGGTGTTAATGTGTTAAATCCCCCAGAAGATGTTCAAATGACCTTATTATGCTTCAAAGAGGAAACAAGAAGGTCAAAGTTCATCATCTCAGCAACCTGCAGAGTAAACAGTGTAAAAAGGTTTAGTGAGAAAAAGGTAAGAAAGGCAGATTGAATATTATGATGAAAAACATAAGAAAAATTGAAGATACTACTATGTGCAACCCTTCAAGGAAAACATAAAGTGAAGATGTCAACTCAAGGAGAAAAATGAAAGGGCCATTTAAATGTTTTTATCACCTGCAAGCAAGAAGTCAAAGAAATATCAATAAAAAGGAAAAGGGAGTAAAAACATTAGGAAGGTGGGTTTGTAGAGATTAAGTTTATTTTCCTAAGAATATAAAAGGCCATTTTGTTCCTCATTTTACTTATTTTTTCCTTTCAAAAAGCCAAAAGCATTCAGGAGGAAAAAATTGTGAATTTCAGGTCATATTCGGGCAAGTCTACTCGGCGCGGCATGCCTGGAGTCGTGCGCTGCGTACCTGGGCAAAAACCCGGTGTAAATTTCCAAAGCGTTGTGCGCCTGTGAGTACATGTTGCGCATTTACCTGGAAGACCTAACAGGTCCGACAAAAGAACTCTGGCGTTGTGCGCCCGACACACACGTTGCGTGCAGCGTGACACGACTCGCCCATGACCCGCTGTGTGTTCACCATGATCCGATAGCCCGTTCAACGCTGCACATTTGGCTGACTTGACACCACGTTCACATGTTGTGTGTTTGGCCAGGAGGGCCTCTACACCACTTCAACACTCATAAACCCTCAAGATTTCTCCAGGTCATCATCAAGGGTTTTCAAGAATTCTTAAGGGGTAAGTGCATCTCATAAAACCTTCTCCAAGTTCTTACCTAAGGAGGAAAACCTAAGTTCATGCTAAAAACACTGATTAAGCCTCGTTCATCTGCAAACAAATAAATATCAGTTGAAACAGGGGTAAATTAGGGTGGTTGCAATGGTTTGAAATTGGTCATCCATCCAAGCTAAAATAGCTTTGTCCCTTACATTGCAGATAGTTTGACCTCACATTATCCTTTTTCATTTCAATTTGACATAAGTGCTAAGTGTGTCCAAGCAGAGTTTTTGTTTACAAATCAGCAGAGGAGGTCATCAAATTTTTCCTAGCCTCTCATACAACCTGCTATACCTAAACACTCTCTCATTTCATTTACTTACAAAAATTGCCCCTTTTATCACCACTCCATTACCCTTTTCCACATCCATTTCATAAGCAGAGTTAGGGTTTTTCTCAAAAGCAGGAGTGTTCAAAATGTCAATAGAAGGAGGAAATGGTAGTGAAGAAGAAGGCCAAGTGCCTAGGAGGCATCAACACAGAGGTGGGAGGATTAATAGGTTTGAACCTCAAAACACAATGGAACTTAATGCCTCCCCTATGACTGTCACATGTTTCCAAAATGTAGGGTGTTTTCATTTTTGTGAAAGAGTACAACAGGTACAAAGTCACCCTGAGCTGACTAGGCTCTTCATCCTTAACGTACATGAGAAACAAGTCAATCTTGTAGGGGTAAACTTTGAGATGTCATCAGATGCCATTGCTATTGCCATCAGGATACCTAGTGTTGGTGAAAACTGGTTCAAACAGGCCAATTTAGACATAAGCCACTATGAGCCATTCCTCAAGCCCGGATACAAAGACTACAATAAATCTATATTTCCTTTTTCACATTTGCTTGAGAGGTATGCACCCATGATGAGGGTCATTATGAAATACTTCACATGTGAGGGAAGGTTTTCTAGGCTCTATTCCTATCACATAAGATTTCTCATGCACTTTACTAGGGTTAGGATGCTACATTTTCCCTACTACCTCTATAGGAGTGTTGACAAGATGTCTTATATTGTGCAAAAGAGAGACCCTTCACAGCAAATTCAAAGCTTATTTCATCACTCTCTGATCAAAATGGTTGTGATGCATCAATTGGAGTGAAAGGGTATTCCATGGGAGGTTTTCATTGCCCATGAAGTGTTCACCAACCCACAACCTCATCCTCAGCAAAACATGCCTTCATCATCTCATCCTCCTGGCCTTACTCCTCCATCATCTCCTGATGAGCATGTTTCACCATCTACACATTCCTTCACCTCAAGACAACCCTCCTTCATCACCCTCTCCCAATGCATCAAACAATGAGGAGAGTGACAATGAGCAATCAAGTGACCATGAATGAGAGAGTAATGATCCATCAAGCAGCGAAGTATAAGAAAATGAAGAGGTAGAGGTAAGTGATGAGGCAAAAGGCATGGAAAGTGAAGGCAGTGATGATGATGGCAACAAAGAGGAAAACAGTGAGGAGTCAAACAAATAAAAATCAGACAGTGAAGAAGATGGCGAAACTACAGAAGCGGCAGTAAGGACACAAATGAAGAAAGTGGCCAAGAAGACATGGAGGTAGATGTAAATTAAGATGAGGAAAATGATGAAGAAGACAGTAAAGAGGAAGAAAATGAAGCAGCAGAGGTCAGCAATGAAGCAGAAAGCATGGAAAGTGAAGGCAATGAGGATACAAATGAAGAAAATGGCAAAGATGATAATGAGGCAGATGATGATGATGATGATGATGATGATGATGATAGCAGTAGTACTAAGAGCCAAAATGTCAGTGAGGCTCATGACAATGATAAGGGAAATGATGCAGAAACAAATGATGAAGGCAGTGTAGAAACAAATGATGAAGCACCTAGCAGTCAGGAAGAAAATGATGAGGCTGAGGTGAATGATGCTAATATCAGTGATAATGACAACCCACAAGTCAGTGAACAAAATGAAGATTCCAAAATCAGTGAAGAAGAAGAAATTGAGGCTGATATCAGTCACACAAATATCAGTGAAGCAGAGGAAAACAATGAAGAAAAACAACAGTGCAGAAATCAGCAAGGAAGTGAGCCAAATAATGATGACCATGATGTCAGTGAGGATAGTGAGGCTAATGGCAGTGATAATCTTGGCAGTGATAAAACAGAGAGCAACAAATATGACAGTGGTTTGAAGGGCCATGACTGTAATGATGATACCAATGAGGAAATCAACCATGAAAGCCATAAGGACAACAAGGATATCACTGACGATGATAGTCCAGATGGCAGCAATGGTGAAAGCATCAAAATGAGCACAATCAAACCTTTTTCTTTGACTTATCAAAGAGGAAGTAGGCATGTGTTTGCTACCTCTAAAAGGAAAGGGGCCATGCCTTCCACTTCAATCAAACAACTGGACAAAGGAAAAGAGAAAATCATAGAGGAAAATGAAGGAGATCAGCATGAGACTGAGCGGGAATTTGAAATCATTCATGTTGACGGTGACGATGAGAACGAGGCAAGGGTCACAAGAATGTTGCTCAAGGGTAAGGATGCCCAAATCAAGGATTTTCAAGCCAACCTAGCTAGGGCTTGGAATTTCATCCACTATTATGAGATTGAAAACAAGCATTTGGAGGCACAAAAGTCCATTTATGAGGTTAGGGCAATCAGAGCCTGGAAAGAGGCTGAAAGGACCAAGGTTAGGCTTGATGAAGTCTTGGGTGTTTTTGATGAGAGTGACGATGAAGAAGGGAAACTATCTAGAAGAAGGCCAGGAAAAATGGGCTTGAGGAAGGCCTTGGCCAAGGAGAAGGAGCAAGAAACAACATTGGCAGAGCAGCTCACTCCAAGTGAGCTGCTTGCCATGGAGATTGAGTATGATCGGGAGCCTTGGTTAGAGAGGGCTGGTGTTGTGCCCTTAGCAGCCTTGGGAGTTTTGACTTTTGAACAAGTTAATGGAGTCCAATCAAAAAACCAAGGGTAGTTTTGGAAAGTATATTTGATAGGATTTCCAACGAGCCATCACGAAGCTCATTCTGACATCGGGAAGTCCTTCAAAATTCCGCTGCAAGGTGACCCATTTTTCCCGTGTAGGCGCTCCACCTTGGACCTCCCTGCTGCGCCCTTATGTGAAAAAGTCAACAAAAGACACTCATTTATGGAAAATGGATATTTTGTGGATTTTTGGGCAAATCACTCCAAATTTAGGCGTTAGAAGTTATTTTGCATTTATTTCATTAGATATTTTATGCCTTGGGCCTTGCATGGTCTCTTTGGTCATAAATGATATTTATGAGTATTTATGACATTTTCAAACCCTAGTTAGGGTTTTGGTCCTCTTTGCTTGTTAAATACAACATTGAGGCCTCATTGTATATGTTGGATATTTGCTGAGTATAATATGAGATAGACTTGGAGTTTATTGGTGAAATTGGTTTTGGTCACTTGTGATGGCTTTGGACTGAGCATCCATGGATTGAGCACACTCTTAGGATTCATAAAGCTTGGTTAGATGGTGTTGTATTCCAATTTTGTATTTGTTTTCTTCAGTGATTCATTATGTTTATGTTTTCTTTGATCAAAATACAAAAATAGAGAATAGGACTTGCTTCTTGGAACCCTACTTTTTCCTGCCTCTTTTTATTTCTATGTTTTCCTCCTTGACGTTTAGCTAAATAATTCTTAAATGATCTTTGGTTTTACTAAAATTTTATGTTAAAGGTCTATTTGTTTGCAAGTAATGTTCAAAGAAACCTTAGCTACTCTCTAAATTTACTTATCTTTTTTTTGAGGTTTGCTTAGCACTGTTGGATTGAAGTATCCTTTATTTCTCTTCATGTTTTGCTATACTATCTTACTGAAAGATTTTCCCTTGTTCATAATAGGTTAAAGGATCCTTGATTTCCCCTTAACTTACTATATTCACAACTCTATGTTCATTTCACCCACCCAAAACCTACTTAGATCGATTTGGTCTTGTTAACTTGCCCTAGGAGTCACCCTTGACCTATTTTTTCATTCTTCAAAACCTTTGCAGACTCCACAGCCCAATGGATTGATTCTCTCTTACTCTACCTATTCTCCTTGACAACTTATCCAACCAAACAAACAAACAAGCAAAACCTAATCCCTATAACTAGCCTAAAATCAAAACCCTAAAAATCAAACAAGTTCACATCCTTTACACAATCATAGAGAGATCCTCTTTGAGTCTAGGAAGGCGAGGTCCTAGGACTCCAAAGACTGGTTTGATGTTACCCCTGTACATTTGTTCTTGCCAATCTAACAAATTACAGGGACCTAATAGTATATACCAAGGGTATCTAGCGGCCATGAGTACTATTGTACAATCTGAGCCTGGATCTTCTGAGGAAGCCGTAAAGCATCAAGTTTGGAAGGATGCTATGCATGAAGAGTATGAATCCATAATGAAGAATGATGTCTGGGATGTGGTTCCAAGACCAGAGGACAAATCAGTTGTCACCTCGAAATGGCTCTACAATATCAAGCATGGATCTGATGGAAGTGCTGAAAAGTTCAAGGCAAGATTCGTTGCCCGTGGCTTCTCTCAAAAGGAAGGCATAGATTAAGATGACATATTTGCACCTGTGGCCCGATATACCACCATTCGATCTATCATAGCCCTTGCTGCTACGTAAGGATGGAGCCTTCATCAGATGGATGTGAAGATTGCATTTCTGCATGGTGTGATAAAGGAAGAGGTGTATGTAGAGAAACCTCTGGGGTTCGAAGTCCAGGATCAGGACACCCATGTCTGCAGGTTGAAGAAAGCCCTATATGGGCTGAAGCAAGCACCCAGAGCTTGGTACGAGACTATAGATAGCTACCTGATGAAGCTGGGCTTCACTTGTAGTAATGTTGATCTGAACCTTTACTTCAAGGTTAATAGAGAGAAGCCTCTCATTCTGGTGCTGTATGTGGATGACCTCTTCCTGATAGGTGCTGACCCTCTCATTCATCAGTGCAAAAGGGAGCTCGCTGCTGAGTTTGAGATGAAGGAATTAGGGCTGATGCATTACTTCCTAGGCTTGGAGGTCTGGCAGAGACCTGGCGAGATTTTCCTTTCTCAAGGAAAATACATTGTGAAGCTTCTAGAAAGATTCAACATGGTGGACTGCAAGTCTGTGTTGACACCAATGGAGCTCAATTTAAGAAGTTGAGTGGCAGCGCTACTCGGCCCATGTTAGCAAATCCTACTAAGTATCATCAACTCGTAGGGGCCCCCCGTCCAGATATATGTTTTGTAGTGAACACTTTGAGTCAACATATGGTTGAGCCTCATCACACTCACTGGGTTGGTGCCAAGAATCTCCTGAGATATCTTCGGGGCACGATAAACCATGGGCTGAGATACACTGCTGGGAGCATGACACTGCTTGGATATACTGATGTCGATTGGGCTGGCAGTGTGGTGGATTGTAAAAGCACATTGGGATGCTGCTTCTCACTTGGATCTACTTTGATATCATGGATGAGAAGGAAGCAGAAGTTGGTGGCTTTGAGCACCGCAGAGGCCGAATACATTGTAGCGAGTATGGCCTGTTGTGAAGCTGTTTGGTTGTGAAATCTCTTCATTGAGTTGTTCGGGCATGTACTAGATACCATTGTGACACTCTGTGATAACCAGAGTGGGATTTACTTGTCCAAAAATCCTGTGTTCCACGATCGATCCAAGCATATTGATATCAGGTACCACTTTATCCGGGATATGGTGCAGCGAGGCGTCGTAAGGCTCGATCATATAGGAACTGATGAGCAGGCCACATATATTCTCACAAAGCCCCTAGGGAAGGTCAAGTTCCTAACCTTCTGTGAGAGTCTTGTTATCGTGGAACGACCCTATGATGAGGGTCCTGTTGGACGATGAGCTCTCAGAGCTCTGGGGGGCTTTGGGGATAGCTTCTCGGAGCTATAAGAAACCACAGGGCTATGCTTGCTGAACCTTGTTGGTGTGCTTCTGCCCCACCGTTGTGATGATTGAGTTGGTTCACCTCTCATTATCTGTGCCCTGTATGCATCCTACCCATTGAGTTCAGGGCTCATGGGAAGTACCTGTCATTTGGCTAGTGAGGTGGGAAAAGCTAGAGACTAGTAGAAAAGACTGATGGACGCATCCGAGATTGTCGTACTCTCTATCTGGGATGGCATGGTCCAACCATGTGATATGGGATCAAGTATAGTGAGGTTTCAGACCTCCTACTGACTTCGGGTCAGATAAACCAACTTCGGGTTGGTATGAGACTCATTGTGAGTCCTATAGAGGTTTCGGACCTCTGGGCTGAATTTGTCAGCCGGGAATGATGTCTTTGTGACTGACCCACTTCTGTTCTGAAATAAAGAAGCCAACAAAGCAGGTTACGGCAGGATGATGCATGATTTTTAGATTGCATAGGTGGATGGAGTTCTCCCTAGTTGAGAGGGAGTGTTAATTTGGACAACTAGGTCCAAAATACATGTTGTGATGCTTAGATGAAGATACCAATATTTTTATTGGGTTCCTCTTTTGGAGAGGTGCAAGATCGATCTAAAGATAATCTTGATCAATGAGCAGAGCATTTATTTTGAATTTATTTTTAATCTATTCAAAATGTGTGCAGGTCGACCTTAAGGTTTTACACCCCTAGTAAATGTGTCACACACCCTCACTGATGGATATATATTAGTCAATGTTGGAGGACATTTTCACTCATCACATCACACATCTTTCTCTCTCCTCTTCTAATTGGTTCGTGCTACTTGGAGGCAATATTATGTTCACACGAGGGAGAAGGATGTTGACTTTTCTGCTGCAGTTAGGGCTTCCACTGCAAGTTTGACCAATGTTGACTTTGGTCAACGCATAGTCAAACAGAGCTGAATTTTGGCACAAACTTCGCTTTCTATAGTCCGTACTATTTGGCACAAGAACAGAGGTCAAAGGTTGACCGTTGATCATGATGCACTAACTTTGACTTGTTGTTGTTATGCGTTGAATTTCTGGGCAAAATTGACTTTTTGGGCTGTGTTGACTTAGATTGACTGAAGAGGGTGATGTGACACATACTGGGTTGGATGACTGATAAGACTTTTCTGGTTGAAGCATCCTGCTGATCACCGTAACGCACCAACACAAATATATATTTCTAGCTTTTCTTCTTTCGATCTACTGGTATGTTCTATCAACATTTTACTTTATTGTTTATGAGATTGCTGTCTGGAATTGAAGAGAAAGTAAAGTGGCATCAAGCATAGAACATCTGCATAAATTTACATGTTGGCTACTTTATCATACATATATTTATACTTCTTCAAATTGCCAACATAAGAAAGTAAGTGATCTTGTAACCCATCAGCTAAGATTTGTTTTGTGTTGGACTCACCTTTCTTGTACCCATTCTTAGTGATGGTGGACGTATCTTCTGAAGGTTCGGAAATATTTCCTTGAATATATTCCAACACATCATTGTTATCAACAATAATCTCTAATCTCACTTTCCATGCAGCAAAGTTTGAAGTGTCTCCCAACTTCTTATGCTCCTTGAAGGTAGAGGAAGACATCTTGACCTTGGATTTTAGATCTGCTTTCTAATAGACTTGTAGATCTGCTCTATGATAATGTGGGCTTCACTACTTGTCTGCTCTTGGGCTTGTCCTTCAACTTAGCTCTGATACAATTTTAGTTTTTTAATATTGCTCTATGTTGTATCAATTACTTAAGCCCAAATCAAATTTTCATTAAAGTATATTTAGATCTATGAAATATAAATAACCATAAACTATAACTAAAGACAAAACCATTGTACGCAAAGACAGAGAAGAAAATATCAAAACCATGAGACACATAAATTGGTCCAAGACCAGGGGAAAACCCCACTATGGGGGAAACCCTTTCTAACCTTATTCTTCTATAGATTGTCTTCAAAATATTTCAACAAAGAGTACAATGAGCCCAATACAATAATATAGCAGATAATAATATGATATAATCTATAGATCAACAAAACAAAAAATCAATGGATAACTGATACCAAGTGATCTTAGTTGCCCCGATATAGATTTGGGTCTAGAAAACTATCAATAAATGATCTGAAGTTGATGTGACTGCGTGATGGATGATTGATGATACTATGTAAGCAACTAACAAAATACCAAATTTGATCTGCCCAATAACTCACAGAGTCACGGCCTTAACATGCACCGCCTGCGGCTATACCAGCTCTGAGTTGCTACCACAGAATTTTGTGCCCGCATCTAAGGGCCTGAATACCCTAGAAACTTGGTCACGCCCTGAAGCTTGCCTGCAGGGGAATTTACTAGCTGAGTCACGACCACAACAAGCTTAGCCTATGGCCCAAGCCCAGCAGATCTTCTCCCTAAAGTTCTCATGCCCACGGCCCAGATCCAATATACCCAGATCTAAAATTTTCCTCTGTCAATGATCCCAATCCACTGCGCGAACATATTATGATGTACCTATGCGAACTAGAAAACAAAAATATGACCAATAGCCAAAACAACATGAAGAAGATCTCATGAGCGAATGTGTGTAAATGAGCTTGAGGTCACTTCTATTTATAACTTGATGAGGGACCGCTTGGGGCTTTGACCAGATCAACATGTGATTTACCCAACTCGTAAAATAATAAAATAAATCATAAATTAACTTCCTCTTAACTGATTGGGACAATCTATAGACCGATTTTGATCCTCTCAAAAAGAGGAATCTAGTTAACTTATTATTTAAATCATATGAGCTGCCCATTGTGTTATTTAACTCTAGTTTCTAAAATTAACAACGCATGCATGCCAAAACTAGTGAGGAAAACATACATGTAATTTGGTACCAGCACTCATAACTTGTTGTAGATGTTGATCCCGATGTCCTCTTCCGATTTACTTATTTTCCTTTGCTTTCTTGATCCAAATCTCCAAGTATGCCACACTATACAAGAGTTCTCCAATAATATAGTAAGTACTCAAGAGTATGAGAGGGAGAGAGGGAATAATGAGAAATCCAAAACTGAATTGACCAAGAGTTTCCCACTGATCCTCATAAGCCTTTTTTATTAATGAGGCCCCTAATTTCTTCATAATCTCCATGATTTTACTTCAATTTCCTCCTCACATTAAACCTGTGACCTTTCACCTTCATTTGTCCTAATTTCCATTATTTTCATAAATAAAATGTCAATTAATGCCTCATACCTTTCCAAAGCC
This sequence comes from Pinus albicaulis, assembly GCA_034641835.2. Taxonomy (NCBI): domain Eukaryota; kingdom Viridiplantae; phylum Streptophyta; class Pinopsida; order Pinales; family Pinaceae; genus Pinus; species Pinus albicaulis. Next base: position 946,416,379 of record CM076577.1, read on the forward strand.
TTTGCCTTTTCCAATTTCCTTAGCCATAATAACTTAAATGAACACCCACTAGGATGTTTTTCCCATAATTCAGCTTGGAATATGTGTCCCATCACTATGGTCTTATATATATTTTTACATGTATTTTTACCAGGGGTGTTACAGACAAGCTCAGGAAGTATAGCGTTATATAGACACACACACACACACACACACATACATACATATATGTGTGTGTGTTGAATGGTATGGGTTAAGCTCTGTTAAAAGCTTAGGAAGGATAACATGGTTTTTCTGTATGCGCACACATTAAAAACTCAGGAGGGATAGCTCCAAAGAGTTTCACTATTATATGTAACTATATTTGTATGGAAATGAGTGCGGGCCAAGCTTAAGGCGTTAACGGCCTGACCCTCGAGTCGTAAAAGAGCCATGTGCGCGGGTGCCATAACCAAGTGCCGAAGGTGGAGAGGGTCCTAACATATACCCATTTATTTTTTGGGGGTTGGAAGGTCAGGGCCCAGAGAAGCAAGGAGGTTTAGGTTTAAGCATCCATGCAAATAGGATCTATGTCCAAGTTTTAGGGATTCCTTGGCACTAGACGAGAAGTAGGCCATCATGTAACAAGATAATTTTCGTCTCGGAAGAATTACCCCTAAGGTTTCAAATGGAGGTCTGGATAATTTTTTCGGGAATTAATCATTGGGACGTCATAGCAACGTGGGGCCGACTCGAAGGTGAAGTCATGGAGGACTCTGAATTAATTATAATGTGAAAATGATTTTCACCATGCAGCGAAAGACTAGTGGGACCCATGTACAACATGGAAAGTGATGTGGCCTCAAGGCGATGTGGCAACTCGAGAGGCGAGACATGCGTCACCTGAATTTTGGATATATATATGAGTGAGACATGGCACTCCCAAAATGGATCCACATGGAGGGTGTGACAACACCTCAGTGATAAAAATTGATGACATCAACCCGGTGCCTATACCTTGACAATTTCTTGAGGAGTTGGGTGTAATCCCGTCGAGTTTTATTCCCTAAGTGATGTGGAGCAGTGGGTTCAGTTGTAAGGTACTCAACGTATCATGGAAAATTTTTATAAGTCGAGGTCACCCCAATATATTTGAACACATAGCAAGGGTGAAAGGGTCGTGACGATGTTGCAAGGTGGGGACTAAGCGCACGACCATGAGTGAAGGAAGTTTAATGCATTGAAGGAGGGGTCCATGAAGGGGGGTTAGAACGCCATGCCATTGGTTTAAAATCACTCTCTTGACAGTTGATGTGGCACCATCACATGGAATCTCCACGTCACCCTAGCCCTTTTATCCTAGAGATTTTGAGAGAGGACTACAGTGGGAACTCCCAAGCTTGTATTTCCGTGGTGAGGTGGCATATAGGGGCACACACATTCGATATGATTGGAAGGGGGGTATCACCTTTGTATTATTACTATTATTATTACATACATGCAAACAAGTTATATAATTTTATAACGTGATACTAGACATGAAAAGGTCGGAAGCTATATAGATCTGCCACGTGGTGGTGATATGGTATGTGACTTGGGTAGCCACGTGGGCACCAAGTGGAAGGTAGATGGCATGGAAAGACCTGATAGGCTAGACTTTAATTGGCCATATATTTTGATCGAGGAATCATATTAACAAAAAAATTATATCACTGGAAAGGTCTCAATGAGATGAATGCAACGTTTTTATCCATCTTAAGTTCTAATGTAGTTGAAAAAAAATGAAAATTTTAGACCTCATTTCCATAACGGGACATTGGAGGTGAGGTCATCAGAGTAATTTCCTCCTTATACCCTTAGTAGGGGTTAGGGATAGTAGGGGGTGTGTTACAACACCAATTCTTAAATACATGTCTCACTAAAAAAAAATCCCATAATGATATAATTCAAGTTTCAAAATTAGAATTGAGAAGAAAATATTTGAATTCCTTTGAATATAATGTCGTCACATTGGGGTTCAATTAGTAATTTTCAAAACACATGTATCCATGGACTAATAATAATCATCCATGTTAGAATTTGTGATATCCTCCTCTTATTTCTCGTATTTCTTTTTGGTAAATTTATTTATAATTATTAATAATGTTTTATGGCATTTTTTTTCATTTTGTTAGAAAAGTAGTATTAGAAATTAAAAATCTGTATTCACATATAATTTTATTGTTTTGTTATCATTCTATAATTTTATTATTGGAAAGAATAATTATATAGGACAACATCAAACCACTTTTAAAGCTGGGATCTAGCCCTACCAGCTTTAGAGAGGACTCTCTCTGTATAATTTAGCTTTGTTTTCTTAATAGATATTAGGCTAGTTATGATAGTGTTGAATTGTTGTTTGTTTGTTTGCTGATTGATTGGTTGGAGGGATGATATTTTTTAGTTAATTATTTTCCATTCGGCTATGGAGTCAAATAAAGATAGATGTTACATCACTTTTTCAAAGAGTATTGACAAGGAAAGCTAGTTACAGTTACTGGATCTTTAGTTCTAAATGAATTGTGAAATGAAGCATTAGTGGATTTAGTAGTGATTGAAAAGCATTTAATAATTTCTCAATCATACTTCAGAAGGAAACATTTAAATTGTAAAAACAACCAGAAACAAGGTGTTCAGATAACAAATCTTATTTCTTCACTTTCTATTTTACAATTAGATTAATGTAATACTCAGTAAAGGGAAAACAATGGAAACAATTGTCACAAATGGAAAAACATCACCAGTAACATATAACACAAGTATCCTATGAATGGTCTTCTTTATTGATGTATCAACAGCTCAAAAAATACAATTTTCAATAGAAAAATTTCAATGATCAGAGTCCAATCCCTGATACTTCGAATGCATGAAGTATTTAAACTAAATCTATGAAGGAAGCCGTATCAAAACATGCAATCTACTTATTAATTAAAATATAATTTTATTAAACCAACGTGCTCCAAAAAGGTGGATTAATTTGAGAATTTCTGGACATCTAGCACTTATGTTTGGGAAACAGTTGTTACATGATTTAACGGTTTGTTGTGCTGGCCGTTGTGCTGGCCGTTGTGCTGGCTATAACTGATCTTCACTCCTCTTGATACTCACATAGATTTTCTCACCATTCCTCATCTGGAATTTGTATCTTTATGTCCCTCCAATAGATTTCATCTACCTCTGTTTATCTAGCAATGGTGGGTTTGACCACGAAGATATGCTTGATCTCATGTTGAATAAAGATATCGTTACTAATAACTTCTAGAAAATCTCTCCCTATCATAATATTTTTAATGTTTGAATGCTTTGTTGTATCCTTTAAAATTTATTTGAGCTTATTCACATAATCATCCCTGGTTATTAGTTTTTCATTGATAACAAACAAAGAAGGCAGACCCCTCTTAGTCAATGGCTCAATTCTATTAAAAAACCTGCTGACTGCAATTTCCAACCCATGAAACTTTTCCTCCAGCTGTTGAACCAAATTCCTTTTTGTAAGGATATTCTTAACCTCCAAGATTGTTTCTATTCTGTCCTATGCTCCCAAATCATCAATTTCATACCTGTTTTTGGAATTTAGGAACTCAATAATTTTGTTATTTGTATCAGGCATATCTCCCAGTTCTTCATTTATCTCAGAAACAACTTTATTAGCTTTCTCAATCAATTATTTTTGCTCAAAAATAATTTGGATGAGTGGCCAAATTTCATTCATGTCTTCAGTGATGTTGGTCCATAAGATTTCCTTAACTTGACTAAACATGTTGCCAATAGAGGATTCTCCTAGAGATTTCTGTAAACCTTCCATCAACATTTGATTTCTCTGTGATTCTGTCAGATGGGCTGCCTCAGTCCTTGCTATTTGATCTTGAAATATTTTGTTTTGGGCCTGTAGTCTTTTAATCTCCTATGTTTGTAATGACATATTCTCCACTAATTTTGAAAGCTGATATGTAGCCTCTCCTGTGGTAGTTGTTGAAGTTTTTGATGCAGGAATGGCTATAATGGGTACAACATCTAAAGGAACAAGAGTTGTTTTTGGAGCTTGCTCTTTTTATTTCACCATTTTCTCCATTTCAACCTCCATATTTTTCATATTTTTTTTGGAAATCATTTGAATATCAAGATTCATGTACAATATGAAATTTCCACTGTAAAATACTCAATCACCTTGATATCCTATAATTTATAGGACCCTAACAATGGCTTCAGCTGGGGATGGCACTTCTCCAAGTGAAATGTTAAGAACATAAGATCATTAGCCTTGAGTACTCCATTTCTACAAAGTCTTCATTTGATTTATTTTTCTGTTTTATGATAGCTCATCAAACCAGGCTTAGGGCCTTCTCTATGGGCTTCAACCATTTGTTAATAAGTTATCCAATCACAAACTGTAAAATCTATGATATTTACAATGATGAAGGATGAAACTGTGTTCTTAAGAGAAGTAATGCTTCAGCATCCTGCCATTGAAAAGACCTCCAGGTATCTCTGTTCCATCTAGTTCCTTAAGGAAATATGCATTATTTCCCCTGAAAACATCAACAATGTATGGTCCTTGTCGAAGGTTGTCAAATTTCCATGTTTTCCTTTGTCTTCTCTTCTAGAATCCCATTTCAACACTTTGTCTCCTAAATTGAAATCGTCAACCTTTGTTCTTCTGTCAAAAATTTTCTTAATATTTTCTTGAACAACTTGGGTTCTATTATAAACCTCTTCTCTAGACTGTTGTAATTGAATAGTTTTATTGATCTTTCTATGTACATCATTTGGTTCAGATTGTATTTCTTGAATGATCTTCATGACTGGAACTCCTAAAGAGGATGGAAAAATTGCATCCATTCCATAGACCAATTGGTATGGTGACATGCTAATTGATTTTTTGGTAGTAAGTCTATTAGCCCAAAGTGCATTGACCAAATTGTTATGCCAATATTTCTTGTTGTCTTCTAATAGCTTTTTGACGATATTCACCAAAGTTTTGTTTGAGAATTCAGCTAACCCATTACCTTGAGGTTAATAAGATGTTGAATGACCCAAAGTAATGTGGTTTTTTATGACAGAAATCAACCATTTTCTTGGACTTAAAGGCTACAACATTATCAGTGATGAGTTTTCTAGGAAAACCAAATCTGGAAAGGATATTAGTTTCAAGGAATTTAATAATGACAGAATTGGTTGCATTTCTAGAAGGAGTGGCCTCTATCCATTTGGTAAAGTAGTCAGTGGATGTAAGGATCCACTTATGCTGGGCTGAGGAAGGAGGATGAATTTCGCCAATGAAATCTAATCCCCATTGTTGGAAAGGGATTTCAATTGAGACAGAATTTAATGGCAGGGGCAACAATTTTCTCTTTCCTTCAAATATTTGGCATTTATGACAAGTAGTTACCATCTTTTGTATGTCACGGAATAGAGTTGGCCAATAAAAACCAGCCCTAAGGATTTTATTTGCAGTGGTTTTCCAATAAAGATGTCCACCACAGTCACCTACATGAAACTTCTGCATGACTTTTTCTGCATCATCCTTTAACAAGCATTTGAGTAAAATACCCCCAAAATCTTTCCAATATAAGACATTTTCTAAAATGCAAAATTTAATTGCTTTCAACTTCAGAAATGTTTCTTTTGTTTTTGTCAGACCAGGCGGACCATTTAAGTTGAATAAAAAATATAAGAGGTCTGCATACTAGGGAGAATTTAGAAATGCTTCATCAATTTGTGGAGTTGCCTATTCCTCTTGATCATCCAATGAATAAACCATATTGATATCTAGTGATTCAAAATTGGACTCAGCCATCAGTTTGGATAGTCCTTGTCCTTTGATCAATTTGGCGGGCTTGATTTCTAAGTCGTATTCTACAATGATGGTAATCCATTTGCCTCGTTTTCCATCAGGTCCATTCTGCGTTAAAATGTCCTTGACTATTGCATTAGGAACATAAGCAATAACATGGGAATGTAAAATATATACTCTAAAATATTTTATTTCTTTAACCAATGCAAAGGCTTGTTTTTTCATAATGTTGTATTTCAAAGATTCATCCCTTAAAGCTTTGCTAAATAATGCAATAGGTTGCTCAAAACCTTCATTATTTTTTCTGCAATAGTATGTTCAGAGGAAAAAGAAAAGATTATGAAATCTTTGGTAAAATCTGGAATAATTAGCACTGGTGTTGTTGTTAATGCATGTTTGACTAAATCAAAAGATTGTTTAGCTTCAATATTCCATTTAATTTCTGAATCTTTTTTAAGCATGTTGGTTATGTTTCTAAGAAGTTACGCAAGTTTAGGAATGAATTTTCTTAGGAAATTGATTTTACCAATAAAGGACTGAAGTTCTTTGAGGTTTCTTGGGTGACTGATTTTTAGTATACCTACAATCCTACTAGGATCAATCCTAATATCATCCTTAGAAATAATATTACCAAGAAGCTTTCCTTCTTCAATACCAAAAAGTGTTTTCTTAGGATTTAATGAGATGCCAAACCTTCTACATTTTTCAAAGACTCTTCTTAGATGTGCCAAGTTTTCTTCATCAGTTTTCGAATAGACAGTAATGTCATCAAGATAAATCACAATAAAATGCCCAATTTCATCAGAAAAATCATTATCCATTTCTCTCTGGAAAGTAGCTCCAGCATTCATCAACCCAAAGGGCATTTTCACATACATGAAATTTCCCCATGGTGTAGTGAATTCAGTTTTATCTTGATCATGAGGATGCACTAAAACTTGGCTATAACTTGAGAAACCATCTAATAAAGAAATCCTACTATATCCTACTACCCTTTGTAATATGTGATCTATTTTTGGTAGGGGGTAGTTATCTTTTAAGGAGACCTTGTTTAGATTTCTGAAATCAATACATAATCTGATTTCTCTAGTTTTCTTTCTTGTAGGCACAATGTTAGAAACCCATTTAGACTATCTAAGAGGAACTATTATTTTAGCATCATGATTTTTCTTTACTTCTTTTTCAGCAAAAGGCATTAGGACAGGATTTATCCTACACAATTTTTGTTTAAATGGTTTTTGATCTTCTTTGTTTGGTATTTTATGATGTATGATACTAGTGTCATAGGTTTTCAGATCTTCATAACTGCATGCAAAAACATCTATGAATTATTTGAACAAGGATATGTAGCTTTGTTTAGTAACAATAGGCAATGATTTTACAACTTTATCATTTTGGGCTTTTGTTTACTTCATATGTTACATTCTTCTATGTTTTCTCCTGTGGGTTCCATTTTTGGCTTTTTTGCTAAATCATTGAAGTCAAAAAGTTCTTCTAAAGGGACAAGACCTGTAGGTAGGACATTATACTTAAGTTGAAGTACTTCAAATTCCTCTTTTTTTGGGGTCCTTTTCATACAATTTTGGTTTATGTACAACTTTATTTTCTGAAATATTTCCATAAGCGACATCAAACTGTTTATCTATAGTAACTTGTACATCAGTTTGACTTTCTAATTCACAATCTAAATCTATGCTAATATCTTCAAAATCATCCTTTGATTGTAAGAAACTTTCAATCTGTTTATCATTCCCAAAAACTTGCCAATATCTCATGTTATCAGGTACAGTTGGACGGTGTTTAACTTCCGTTGTGTATTGTCTATTGGGATGGGGTAACTTACAAGTGATTGCTGAAAAAGCTAAACCATTAGCTAGGATATTCTGATTTCGTGGAATGACCGCAAGATCATATTCATCAAAAGTCCTTAGAAATTCAAGCACATCATTTTTATATGACCTTAATCTGGGATGTTTTGTAGCATATTCTCCTTTTATATGTTTTATGATTAATTCAGAATCTCCATGAACAGAAATCATTTTAGCTCCTAATCTTTTCAAAAATTGTAACCCTAAGAGAAGTGCCTCATATTCTGCTATGTTATTAGTGCACTGAAATTTAAGTTTGTAGGAATGACCTTCTGCATGATTATTCTCTGTATTACTCACCCAAACACCAGCCCGTGAGTCTAATTTTCCATAAGAGCCATCAAAGCTCATGTTACAAAAAGGCTCAGCTTCAGTGTTTAGTGGTATAATTTGCATTGTGTTTTCCTGTTTTTGAACATAATTGTTTTCTTCCTTGGTAAATTGTGCATAAATGTCTCCATCATTATAAAGAATGAAGGAGTCAAGGTTAGAATGAATAGAGTAAATGGGGTAGTTATGTGGTTTCTCTTGACTATTGACCATATACTTCATCAAAGTTTCCCTATACAATCTTCTCTTTTGACCAAATACTAGTATTGTGGCATAAGACATGTCCATTTGAAGGGTCCCTTGTAACTTTGCTCCCCATGAGCGTGATAACAACATGCCATAATTTGGAGGAATTTCAGCTACTACTATGTCCATTACTAGACTCTTAGTTGGGATTTGAGATAAAGTGACACATAGATCTTTAATAAAACCTAAACATCTAACTTTTCTAGAATAAATGAATATAAGTCTTTGTAAGGCCTAGTAATTTCAAGGTCGAGTTTCTCCATAACAACTTTTTGCATTAAATTATGAGATGCACCTGAATCAATCATTGCATTATGAATAATATTTTCATGAACATTGAGACTCACATAAAATGGAGGGACACCTCCTTCTTGTGGTTTACCATCAACTTATGGTCCAAACAAAGTTCAGGTTGATCATCATTTAGATTAACAGTATATGTGTTTTCCCCTATGTTTAATTATTTCATGACCTGAGTCCTGTACACATTTTTGTTTATTAATTCAGTTAAGGGGATTGCAATTTTCACTTTGGCAAGTTCATTTTAAATACTGAATGGTGTTTGAGTTTTGAGAAAATTTGAGAAATTAGACTTTTCAGCAACTATCTTTGTGGCCAGTTTTGTTTGTTGACTAGTGGTAGGGATATCAGCTTGTGCAGTTTTGGAAGAAATATCAACTGTTCTTTTAGCAGGGCTTTATGTGGTCTTGTTTCCTGAATTATCTATACCTTTCTGAGGATTTTTTGTACTTTTCTTAGGATCAGGCTCGGAGACCTTTTTGGAAGAGTTTTCAGTGTTCTTTTTACTTTAGGTGCCTAAATTTTTCTTGCTCCTAAGATTGTACTGCCTATGAACTTCCACGATGGAATTTTCATATCCTTGTTTGTACTCATCAAATTCTTCAGCTTCAAGCTCAGTTTGGGTCAACAAGAATTATTCCTGCTCCTCCCGAGTGAGAAAAACAGTATCATCTTTGTTTACACCCATTAAATTTATTTGGTTTTCTTTTACTTCTTCAACTATTTCCCCATCTTCATCAGCATAATTCTCTTGAAAAGGAGGCCTAATCTGCTGATCAAGACCTCCCTATTCTATTTATATTATATGAGGAGGATTTCTTCTGGGATTTTGATTATGATTAGGTGAAAACTGATTTTATCTAGGAGAAATCCTCTCATTTACGCTAATCCTCTCCATCATTCTTTCTACAGTTCTTGTCAAGGCATCTATTTTTGCATCAGCTAAGGAATTTGTGGCTTCATCTCTTATGGTAACTCTCCCTTAATTCACCATCCTTGCTCTCTTTGCTAAAATATTAGATTCTACGCTCACTACATCCCTCTGCATTTCTTCTAATGTTGCTGAATTTCTCACTCTGAGTTGGTAGGACATTTCTGCCTCAAAATATTTTGGAAATTTGACTAAGGCTAAACCTTCTGGTGGCTTAATGTGAGCGAGAATTGCATTATACAAACTATTGAATCTAGTGCAATAATCCTGAACACTTTCAGCTGGAGCTCTCCTAATGCTTTCATATTCAGATAAAATTTGGAGATGTTTTTTCTTGAATTCCCACCTATTAAGGAATGTATGATGAAATGCAGGATGATCATTACTATTGTTGGCAATCAAACATTTAAACCATTTCCTGACTTCTCCACTTAAACTTTGAGTAAACATTCTTAACTTAACAGTTTCATCATCTACTTCCTGAAGTTCAAAACAGTCATTCATCTTGTCAATATGTTGTTGGCCTGTTACAGGACTAGTCCCATCAAATTGTGGAATTTTTGACTGATAATCCTATGGCATGTTTTCCAGAGGTGCAGGTAGCACCATTGGAGCATACCGTGTTGCCATGATGAGTGTAGGCTAGAGGGGGATTAACAATAAGTGGGAGAGGCTGAGTAATAGGTGAAGTAGGGTGGGTAATGGAAAGAGATAAATATGATGGGGTTTGTGTATTTTTATGGGTAAAGAAATGAGGAGTGGTGGAAACAACCAAAGGAGTAGGACTATATGACTTAGGATGGGTAGACTGAGAAGCTATAGAGGAAATTGCTACGTTTAAAGAAGATATTTCAATTGATTATTGAAGATAACCGTCTTCGACCGTTGAAGTAAAGTTTGTTACCAAGTTCTGAAGGTCATCAAAATCCTGTAGAAGTTGAAGGTCATATTGAGTCTGTGAAGAAACTTCTCTAAATGGACTTTGTTGTAAATTTGATGGATCAAGTATTGTTTTATCTACCAAACTATCAGATTTAGTCTTGAATAAACCTTGTTTGAAGTTTAAGTCAAATTCAATATCTTGTATATTGTCAAACTTTTCAAGAATAGAATTTGTTCTAGAAAGGGGGCTATTTCTCTCTTGATTCTCTGGTTTTCTGATTTTCCTTAAAAGTTTTTCAGGATCATCAACTATAGTTGCAGGATTTGGGTCAGGATGAGATCTAGTGTAGGCTCTTTTGGGAGCCAGAACTAAAACCTATGGCACACATACTCTGAATATTTACAAAAAATTCAAGAAAACCAATCTTCTTGAAAAATTTCTATCATACACAGTTTTATAAACCAGGGTTTCGGAATTTGGAAAGTAATGACAATTTCAATTCATTTGTTTCTCAGTATGGTCGCCACTATGTTATCATTCTATAATTTAATATTGGCAAGAATAATTATATAGGACAACATCAAACCACTTTTAAAGTTGGGATCTAGCCTTGCCAGCTTTAGAGAGGGATCTCTCTGTATAATTTAGCTTTGTTTTCTTAATATATATTAGGCTAGTTATGATAGTGTTGAATTGTTGTCTGTTTGTTTGTTTGTTTTTTTGTTGATTGATTGGTTGGAGGATGATATTTTTTAGTTACTTATTTTCCATTGGGCTGTGGAGTCAAATAAAGATAGATGTTGTATCACTTTTTCAAAGAGTATTCACAAGAAAAGCTAGTTACAGTTACTGGATCTTTAGTTCTAAATGAATTGTGAAATGAAGCATTAGTGAATTCAGTAGTGATTGAAAATAATTTAATAATTTCTTAATCAAACTTTAGAAGAAAACATGTAAATTATAAAAACAACCAAAAATAAGGTGTCCAGATAACAAATCTTATTTCTTCACTTTCTATTTTACAATTAGATTAATGTAATACTCAGTAAAGGGAAAACAATGGAAACAATTGTCACAAAAGGAAAAACATCACCAATGACATATAGCACAAAGTATCCTATGAATGGTCTTCTTTATTGATGTATCAACAGCTCAAAAAGTACAATGCTCAGTAGAAAAATTACAATGATCAGAGTCCAACCCCTAATACTTCGAATGCATGAAATATTTAAACTAAATCTATGAAGGAAGTTGTATCAAAACAGGAAATATCCTTATTAATTACAATATAACTATATTAAACCAACATGCTCCAAAAAGGTGGAGTAATTTGAGAATTTCTGGACATATTCTCCACTGATTTTGTAAGCTGATATGCAGCCTCTCCTGTGGCAGCTGTTGAAGTTGTTGATGCAGGAATGGCTATAAGGGGTACAACCTCTAAAGGAATAAGAGTTGTTTTTGCAGCTTGCTCTTTTTCTTTCACCATTTTCTCCATTTCAACCTCCATCTTTTTCATATTTTTTTTTGGAAATCATTTGAATATTGAGATTCATGTACATTATGAAATTGAAACTGTAAAATACTCAATCACCTTGAGATCCTATAATTTATAGGATCCTAACATGTTCAATACTCCAATTATTTATGATTATTCAATAAATATGTATTAAGAAAATTTCATAGAAGAGAGTACTTACTCTACTTATCATGCACCAAGTGAAAACTAAATTTTTAATTGATGTTTTTTAAGAGCTACTTGTTTTGAATTGATCTTTTGAAATTCTCTTTGACTTAGTTTTTGGCCTCAAATATAGTGATCAAATGGTTCTCTAATATGCATATGAAAATATAAGAAAGTATATAAAACTAAATGAAAAAATATCCATAATTTTCAATCTCGTTAGCTTTTAATGTAGCATTTGGGTTGGTTATATATAGATATTATATTTAATAACCATTGATTCTCCACTGACAAGGTCAACTATGAGAACATGGAAGAGCATTCAAACATTCATGAGCTTCAAACATATAAGTAAATATATTCTTTAAAAATAATCTAAACAATGTTTATAGAGACAAGCAACATTTATACATGCCATTATAGTCTAAGTAAAATAGATAAAAGAACACAAACTCACCTCTTCCAAAGTACCTCGTATCACCAACATATTAAAACATGTCACAAAAAAAAAATATTTAATCATACAATTTGACCTTTGAAATTGAGTCAAACAAGAAAAATCATTAGTGTTCTTCAAATATGATGTCATCACATGGGGATCACTTAGTAAAAATGATCAAAACACATGCTTTCATGGACTAATAATAATATGTTGTAATGGTATGAAATTCAACCATAATGAACAATTTTCTTTATAGAAATTCAAACCATTAATTGATAAACATAAATAATATTTCATTAATAATTAGATAACCCATATGTGTAGTAGGTGATGAGAACTTACCTGTGAAATGAAATACCTCAGTCACAATATTGTGGACACCAAGTTTTCATGCACCAATCTCTGATCTAGATAATCGAAACCATTGTGTGGAGGGCAACTCTCCACCCAGCCATAGGCTCAACTGCACCATGTCTTTCTACAATTGGCCACCCTTGACCCCTCAATCAACTACCTCTACTAGTGAATCCCTACTTTCTAATAATTCTCATGGAAAAGGATGCCTCATCCTTCTAATCCATTATACAAAACTCTTGTATTCCAAAACTTCATGCATATGATCCACGTGTCATTATCCAATTTTTATTTTTATCTTAAGTTTTTCTTAATTTAGCTTTTTCCATAAATTTATCTTTACTTAATTTTACTCTCTTTTTATTATTAATAAAAGAGTTTCATTTATTTATTCTTATTTTAATTTTTCTAGAGAAGTTTTATTAATGAGGATTCAATATACATGTTTTAGTCCCATATCGAGATTGGCCTAGGCTTGATAAAGAGCTCATTCTGCATTCTACTTAGAAAATACAAATTAACTATCAAAAAATTGATTGCTCCCTAGTATCCTTCTGATAAAATTATACTCATTTATTTATTATTATTTAATAATAATATTGGGCATTACATACTCCCCCTATTCAACGAATTTTTTCTCGAATTTAACTTTGATTATGTTAACTCTTTTTCCCTTTTTTTTTTCTTTTTAAATTTTTCTCCTTGTATCTATCACATGACCGTCTGTTAGACTAGTACAAAGTCACCCCAAGTGACCACAATAGGCAATGAAAGTTCACAACAATTGCAAGCATGACTCTATTGCTTCTCTACTTTCGAAAAAATAAGCATCAAAAGCTCCTAGGAAGTGTAAGCAATGCTCTAACACTTCTCTACTTTTGAAATAGTAAGAATTGAAAGTTCCCAAGAAGCGTGAGAAAAACTCTATAACTTCTTTACTTTCAGAAAACTAGGCTTAAATCCATCTCATGACCCTAAGGTTGCAAATATCATCTGCCCAAATAGGCATCTGGCTTGGTATTCACGTTCTCTAGGCATCTTGAAAGGTTATCCCTAAAATCTCGCCACAAATCACTAGGGTATACATCCCAAACCATCAAATTCCAATCACATAACTCCACTAGTGAGAAACACTCTAGTCATTATTTGGACTTTAACATCACAACTCTAATATTAGACACTTGGCCTTCTTAAGATGGTCCTATGTCTCATCGAGCATTAGGAAAAATAGACAATGGCATAAGTAGTTGATTGAGTATGTTGCTAGCCCAGAAGATGTTACAAATTCTACCTCTTATATATGACATTTGAAAAAATCATCAAGTAAACTGGCCCTCTTAGCCCACTCGAGGATTTCTTACTAATCACCACCTCACATCATGTAATCAATGCATTACTAATATAATCATAAGTTCATTATCTCATATAAATAATCCACATTCTACTTCTCACATGTAATCATAAGAACACTACATCATTGTTATTACAACATCCTAAATAGTAGGACATGCTCACACATGCCATCATTAACATCTCATAAAAAAATTGCATACAATTACTGCATGTCTTCGCATCATGAAATACCATAATAATTTTATAACATCAACATATATGTATTAAAAATATGACATTATCTCAACATCATCAATGGAACCATATGTTAACGTAACATCATAAATATGAATAACTATTTCAACACATATCACATGTAGATCCATAAGACATTATGAGCATCCCTATCATGATTAATTAATAAAATTAAAATCATTATCCTACATAAACAATGAATACCAAATATTACAGTTAATGTAATAACATCATTCCACATTCATCTAAAATCTAGGTTGAATCATCAATACTATGAGTGTCATGTTCTCAACAAGATACCAATTGTGTTTCAATAGACATTCTTTTTTTTTCAAGAAAGTTGGAAATTTACATGGTAAGTATAGTCTATATTTCAATTAGATTTTAATGCTTTCATATATTTCCTCTTCTAAATACATTGTTTGCTCTCAAATGGGTCTTTATTATTTAGAACCACAATCTCTAAGCATGTGTTCTTTCGTGAGAGTGAAACTAGATGAATTTCCTTATTATGATCAAAATTTAATAGTCGCGGGCCTGAATATCTTTTGATCATTACCCATGGTTCTTACATCACTTTAGATACGTTTCTTATTGATTATAGGACCACTATACCCAATAGCATGTAAACATTGTCATCATTGTTTAAGATAACATTGTTCTCTGAGGCACATTGACTCATCTAATCCAATTATCCAACTCATTATGGGCATGCATTCTTCTTGCTCTTGATCCTAAGTGTTGACTCACTAGTATCTAAGAATCAACATATCACACACTATATTTCCTTTTCCACAAGTATACAATCGGTATCCTTGAATATCAAATCTTTAAACATTTTTCTTAGTTTATAACTTTTCATTCCTCACCAATTATGAGTTTTCATAAAGTCTTATATTTAAACTAAAATTATATAGGTCATCACTATCACCCTTGCATATCATCCATATTAATCATTCGTGCTACTCAATCCACTAATAAATATCATTAATCAAGCTTGTTTCTTGAGAGAAACACACCTTCAGCTCCTCGTACCAAAGATTAATATTGGCATACAAAGAGCTTATGTCCTCCCATTAATCAATTTTATTATGCATTCTCTATGTTTAAGTTTTCCACGAAATTGTCGGTTAAACACACCTGCATAAACTATTGTATTTATTATATCCTCATATTTTGGCGTTCCAAAATTAGACGCTTCCAATAAATAAATAAAATCATTATAATTAAAGGATTACATTGAAATTACACTATCTTAAACATAGATTCTTCCTTTTGGAATAATAAGACATCAATGTGTTGCTTCTAGAACGATGATATGTCAATGCAATGCCCTATTTTTATTTTCTCCAATGTGATTCCCAATACACTATGAGACCCTTAATCCCATTATTTTTACAACTCAATACCACCTAGTCTCTTTTACCCTTCTTCCAATTGGACCAAGATTCCTCCCCTTCACCATAGTTACATAATTTTTCTCCAGGATTTTTTGCATTTGCATGTTCCCCTAGCAATTCAATTTTGTTACTTCTTGTTGATTTCTTAAATTTGTTTTGAAACTTCAAGTCACTCTCCTTAATTACTCTTTTTTTTTTGTCTTATCATTTTGATATTGTATGATAAAGTTGTCATTGATGTCAATAAGATGGAAAGCAAGGTGCATTGTTGGAGCTATGCTCTACATGTAGTATTCTACATAAAAACATCGTACTTGTTGAACCCTTATTGATGAAAAACATAGTAGCTCTTGCTCTACATGAAACCATAGATATATATCCCTATCTATATAATGGAAATCCTTAGTTTGTTTAAACATGACCTAATAATGACTAAATGAAGGAGCCTCTTCAATGAAATCCTCCTTGACACATGATGGCATATGAAGTGATGACATATGATCTAACATTGTTCAAATCCTTGGTCTATGATGAAAATTTTTTCCTAGGTCCATTAAGATGATGAAACCCTTCAAAGCTAGCCTTGATGAAAAACCTTAACACTCTAGTTCATGTCCCATGATATCATTTCTAGCCTTGTCGTAGACTAGCCATTTATTGAAAATCCCTAGTTCCCTAATCCCGTGGAAACCATAATCCTAATACCCTAATATCCCTAATAATTACATCCTAGCATAAATAAATGAAGTCATATCCATTACCCTGAAGCCCTATCCACATTCCAAATGTTCATAACCCTAAAATTTTGTCATAAAAATTTATTTTTATGAAAGAATTTTTTTATTTATTTTTACATTACACACATTGTCTTGAAAATGTGATTACATTAGCTTGTAGAAGGATTAAAGCCACTTCCAATGAATATTCATATGCCCCCTAACTCCTTGGAATTAAGGAAAATTTTATTTTTGAAATAAAATATATATATATATTCCAACCTATGCAAGTCGATTTACGTAGGCTCCATACACCTTTCCAACCGACATGAATCTTCATCAAACCTTCATACAAGTATAAATACCCATATGAGCTTGTTCTTTTTAGCCATACATCTACGGTCAAGCACAAAGACATATTTCATATCTGAATCAAAAGGAAGAATACTGAGAATCCACTTAAGTAGATCATTTTGGTCTTGCAAAGTAGAAATCTAGGCCTTCTTTTGAAGCAACATTCTTGACATACCCCAGCCCTGAGGTGGGATTGTTTTTAGCCTAAAAAAAGGGAGAATTATCACTTTTGAAAAGGTTGTGGAAAACTTTGTATTTCAATATCTTGAGAAGTAGACCTATCATAATCTTGAAGCAGCATATGTGGGGGATAATTTTAGATTTTATTTTATTAGTCTATGGAGAAAAAAGAACAAATTTATTGATGTGACCTTTAGGAAATCTTGAAGAAGACACCTTTGAAGTCTTGTTGAATACCTATTTATCACATCTTGGATCCATCATTAGAAGTTTCCTTTGGAAACTTATTTTGCAGAATTGGGTAGACCCTTGATATGTGTAGTAGACTCCCTTAGAACAGATCTTGATATTTGTAACAATTCTTGAATACTCTTGAAGCATATTTTTGTAGAAAAAATTTTCTACTTGTTTGGTTCAGACCTATAGAATGCTTTGACATATTTGGATCAGTCCTTGAATACTACTTGAAAATTTTACTGGAGTAAACATTATCCAGGACATTCTTCGAGTCCTTGATGAATGATTGAAGAACTCATGGAGTAATCTTGGAGAAAAATATTTGGGTACCATGAAGAGTTGTGAAGACATTTTTTGTGGTTAATAAAGTTTTCATTGATGAATTAAGCGGGAATTGTTGAAGGGGAACTTTAATATATTGTCATGGTTTGTTGCAGAAGAGATTGGAAACCTTGAAGAACCGTTAAATCCATATTTAAGATCTGAAGCAATGGGTTGGAGCCCCGAAGGATTGGATTCCTCAAGAAGACCAAGTTGGTGCCTGGAAAAGTACAGGTTGGAGCCTAATAGATTGAATGTTGGAGCCTTAATCTAAGGTTCGAGCCTTGAAGAATTATTGTACTTGATTCATTGTAAAGAGGATTAGATTCCTCTTCAATCTTATTACTAAAATTATTTATTTGTAATTTTCATTTTGTGTTATGTTTTATAGGTGATCTTAACTAGCATAAAAAAATAACAATTGTAAAATAAATATTGATTCACCCCCCCCCCTAGTATTTCCAACAATTGGAATAAGCACTAGTGCCTTCACTCACATCCTAACAGCTTGAAGCTAGATCCTTATAAAACAAATGGAAAAGTCAAGGAGTTAGGCTTGCAAACCCTTTGAAGGTGTCACCTCCTTAGTGGAGAATCAAATTGGGAAATCTCCATTGTTCAATGGAAACTTTGAAATATGGAATGAAAGAATGAAGAATTTCTTAATGGCTCAAGGTTTTGAAGTTTGGGAATCAATGGTTATTGGAAGCACAAAGGAAGAAGAAGAGTCCAAGGAACATAATGAAATAGCAATAAAGGAAATCTTGAGTGGGCTACCAAATCCTATAAATTTCAAAGTGGAGAAATGTTTATCGACAAATGATATTTGGGAAGATATTCAAGATCTTCATTCAAAAGGAATGATGGTCGTGACTTCTAATCAAGAAGATGATGGCAAAAATAACAAATTTGAACTAGAGGAAATAATTGAAAGCAAATATGAGGGCACAATTTGCATAAAGGAAGATAATAAAGAGATATCTAAAGTTGATATTGAAATATATATCAAGACAAATCTTGTAACTACCCTAGAAGAAATAAGCAGTTTGAAAAGGGAAAATGAGGAACTAAAAAATAAAGTACAAGTTGTTGCTCGTGATATTGACAATAGAAAGAAGGAATTTGTTGTTTTAAATCAAATACAAGAAATGGATTAGGATCTCAACAAACTTAAAGAATAATTGTAGCAGAACAAGAAGATACATCATGAATAAGTCATATCCATGATAAATCAATTAGACAAAGCATAAATAAGGTAATACAATTTGGCAAACCATCTTGATCTACTATCTAAGGAATTAAACAAAGTTGAAGCAAAATTTTTCCAATATAAAGAAGAATTTTCCTCTCTTAAAATGCAGTTGGAAGGTTTAGCCCTCGAGGAAGGAAAAGTTGGTGAAACAGAAAAGGAAAGGAATTCCATGGCATACCAACTTGAAGAAAATAATGAAAAAAAACTTCAAATTGAAATCATATTTCATCTCTCTAAAATTCCAAGCATGTGAAGCAACAAGGATGAACGAAGAAATGGGGAACCAGCTAGCAAATACAAATGAAGAATGTGATAAGATGAAAGAAGAGATTATTTCTCTAAGGAAAGACGTTGATCAACTGAACAAGAGTCTAAAGAGCTCTCAAACCCTATATGACATCCTAATTCATCAAAGACCCCCCCTTGATAAATCATGACTTGGCTATGTAGGTGAAACCTCAGGTAAAAATTATGAAAACCCTAATGCATCAAAAGACAATAACATGGAGAAGCTTCAAAGTTGTATTAATACCCCTAAATCCAGTAGAAGCAAGGAAAAGAGTCAAAATTACATTGGAAAGATCTATGCTCCAAGAATAAATGTTGATGTTGCAGGTAGAAATAAATACTATCAAGGAACTTCAAGGAGGAACAATTTCAGAGATGCATAATGACAATCCTCAATTTCCAGGTATCATACTATATCTTTTAGTCATTTTTACTCTTGTACAATTTTTGGGAATATGGTAAAGGATTTCAGGGCATATAAAAAAAGGTCTATGATGACTCCAATCAATTCCCAAAAAGTAAAGATGCGAGGAGACACCCCGATGTGCATACCAACAAAGACTATGCTCCTCCATTTATGTACAAAAATGAATGTTTCAAAATCCATGATGTTGGAAATCTAGCTAGAGATTCCAAATTAAAATGGGTCCCTAAAAAATCTGAAGAATCATTAATCACATAGGGAAAGAGAGTCATAAATCTTTGGAGAAGAAAGCAGGTTGCACCAGAAGAAAATGTTGAATTTACTTTGGATGCTCAAGGCATCAATACTTTATGTTGATCAATTTAATAGCATCATAAGAAGATAATGCATATTGTTAGGGGGAGCACAACTCAAACACCATGATAACATGAAGGATAAAAAAAGAAACTTTGTGACAAGAAGACTAGTACAGTACTAAGGAGAGCAGTACAATTATAATAGGGGGAACAACATATCTATCATGGAGAGCTATCATTGATGAAGAAAGGAAGAAAATATGACGAAGAAACATGATGACATGAACAAAGATAGTCTTGATGATAGGGGGGCACTTGATGAATTTTTTTTAGGAAAAACACCCCATTTACCATTGATGCCAAAGGGGGAGAAAATACTGGACGGGGGAGAATATTGTCATCAATGAAAAAGGGGGATATTGTTGGATAAAGTTGTCATTGATGTCAATAAGATGGAAACCAAGGTGCATTGTTGGATCTATGCTATAGATGAAGTAGTTTATATAAAACCTAGTCCTTGTTGAACCCTTGTTGATGCAAAGCCTAGTAACTCTTGCTCTACATGAAACCATAGCTATATATATCCCTATCTATATAATGGAAATCCTTAGTTTGTTAAAGCATGGACTAATAATGACTAAATGAAGGAGCCTCTTCCATGAAATCCTCCTTGAAACATGATGGCATATGAAGTGATGACATATGCTCTAACATTGTTGAAGTCCTTGGTCTATAATGAAAAAATTGTCCTAGGTCCATTACGATGATGAAACCCTTCAAAGCTATCCTTGATGAAAAACCTTAGCACTATAGTTCATGTCCTATGATATCATCTCTAGCCTTGTTGTAGACTAGCTATTTATTGAAAATCCCTAGCTCCATAGTCCTGTTGAAACCCTAATCCTAATACCATAAGATCCATAATAATTAAATCCTAGCATAAATAAATGAAGTCCTATCAATTAACCTAAATCCCTATCCACATTCCAAATGTTTACAACCCTAAAAGTATGTCATAAAAGATATTTTTTATGAAAGAAAAAATTAGTGTTTTTACATTAGACAATGTCTTGAAAATTTTATTACATCAGCTTGTATAAGGCTTAAAACACTTTCCAATGAATATTCATATGCCCCCTAAACCCTAGTCATTAAGGAGAAATTTACTTTTTGAAATAAAAAATATATTTTTTTTCTAGCTTATGCAAGTTGACTTATGTATGCTCAACACACATTTCCAACCGACATGACCCTTCATCAAACATTCAAACAAGTATAAATACCCATTTGAGTTTAGGCCAATGGAACAGTTCTTGTTGAGCAGAAGTTTCAGATATTTATTGTGAAGAAGTTTCTCAGTTTTTGCAAAATACTTACCAAAACAAGTCCCTTAATAGTTTGAGAAGGAGTATTGGTCCTTTAGAGCAGAGTTCTTGGTCACCTACGAGCTGAAACCTCATCCATTCTAAAGCATAAATCTTGGACATCCTGAAGCTCTAAGTTCGTCCTTTTTAGATCAAACACTTAAGAAGATAATTTTGGTCTTTTAAAGTAGATGTCTAGGCCTTATTTTGAAGTAACATTCTTGGCATACCTCGGCCCTAAGGTAGGACTGTTTTTAGTCTTTAAAAAAAGGAATAATTCAGAACTGTGGAAAGGTTGTGGACAACTATGTATTTCAACATATTGAGAAGTAGGCCTATCATAATCTTGAAGCAACATCTATGGGGGATACTTTTGGAGTTTTTTTATCAGTCTATTGAGCATAAAGAAGAGATCCATTGAAGTGAACTAAAGGTAACATTGAAGAAGACACCTTTGAAGTCTTGTAGAAGACCTATTGATCACATCTTGGAGCCATCATTGGAAGTTTCCTTTGGAAAACTTATTGTGAAGTCCTAGGTAGACCCTTGATATGTGTAGTAGACTCTCTTGGAACAAATATTAATATTTGTAACAGACCTTGAATAATTTGGAAGAAAAATTTGGTAACGGAACTTTTCTACCTGTTTGGTTTAGACCTATAGAATGTTTTAACAGATTTGGAGAAGTCCTTGAAGACTACTTGAAAATTGCATTGGAGTAAACATTATTGAGGAAATTCTTGGATACATTCTTGGAGACCTTGATGAATGATTGAAGAACTCATGGAGTAATCTTGGAGAAAATTGTGTGGGTATCATGAAGAGTTGTGAAGACACATTTTTTTGTTTAATAAAGTTGTCATTGATGAATTAAGCGAGGACGTTGTTGAAGGGGAACTTGAAGATACTGCCAGGGCTTGTTGCAAAAGACATTGGAAGACTTGGAGAACCGTTAAATCCATATTGAATATATAAAGTAGTGGGTTGGAGCCTTAGATGATTGAAGTCCTAGAGAAGACCAGATTGGAGCCTGAACTAGTTGAGAGGGTTGGTGCCCTAGAGGATTGGAGTCCTCAAGAAGAACAAGTTTCTTCTTGGAAAAGTACAAGTTGGAACCTGGTAGATTTAAGATTAGAGTCTTCATCTAGGGTTGAAGCCTTGAATAAATATTGTACTTGATTCATTATAAAGAGGATTGGAGTCCTCATCGATCTTATTAATAAAATTATTTATTTTTATTGTTCATTTTGTGTTATGTTTTATAAGTGATCTTAACTCGCATAAAAAATAAAAATTGTAAAAAAATATTGATTCACCCCCTCTCCCCCCCCCCCCACCCTCTCAGTATTTCAACAAAGATGGTTATCATTATGAGCTCTATAATAAGTTATCATCATTATAGAAATTTTAAATTCATCCGTTTATCTTCCTTCATGGGGTGAGTTTCTCAGTTTTATATCACTAACATAAAGGATCCAACTTATAACTTTACTTCATTTCTTAAAACCCTTGTTTATTTATACTCATTTTCTCATCTTCTCATTTTAACAAATAGGTTTACTAACCTTCTTAATTCATTTTCACTTTTATAGTGTTGATACTCCCACTTCAACTATTTATTATTTTCTATCCCTTCCTTCTTTGGGAAGCAACATCCTCGAAGTAAGGTTGACCAATATGTTGAGAAACCAAGTGTAGTAAGATTAGGTTTGATTTATGTGTCTTGATAATTACTTTTGAATGTTAGATTTATTATTTAGTATTAGTTTTGTCTTATTCATCAAGAAATTATAGAGATGATCAATCTTCCAGGAAAATAAAGAGACAAGAGACACAAAAATTATGTTGAAAAGTGTAACTAGGATTGGTCTTCATATTGACTATGTAATTATGTATTTATGTAAAGAAGAAAATATAATAAGATGTATTTTGTTATACTTTCTCCATGGGTTTCATGATCAAGATTTTTACTATAGGCCAATAGACCTCTTCTTAATGTCTATTAGGGTTTGTCTTCTAGTTATAAGCATAATTAAGTGTCATGTATATGAAGTGTCTAGTCTATAGTATATGCTCCAAGACCTTGCCATAAAACAGTGAAGGATTGGCTCAAAACAACCTTAATCAATTTTGGAAGATGTACCCCTACATAATTGTGAAGTCAGCCTACAAGACAGCATGTGAGGTCGGCCTAAATATGTTAACAGTGCACTATATATAGTGTTGGAGCTATGGCTCATTTAAAAATATATCAAGTTGTGGATTTCTCTGAGGAATCACCACGTTTAAATGATGACTTGAGTTCAGGAAGAAGTGCGGGTATAATAAAAAGACATTTCGGATTGTTGTGTGACACCAAAGCATAACAAAGGGTCTGGAATATATGCGAGTTAAGGGCAATAAGTGTGGATCTGTTTTGGGAACTATGCTAACATAGTGAAAGCAGATTAGTAAGGAGTAAGTTTCAGTCAAACCTGAAGTAATACACCTGCACTAAAGTGGAACGAAGTCTATAATATATATACACATCAAGGACTATGACTTGCAACATTCTGTGATATAATGTGAAGTCAACAGGTAAGATAAACTCTGAATTGAAATGTGAGAAAGTAAGGAAGGTAAATATGTGATTTACCTTCCTACTATAAAGTGCATAAAAATAAAGTATTACTTCTCAAGTGAAGAAGATATAAGGATATTCCAAGTGAAAGAGAAGATCTCAAATGATCTTATATCTAATATATGAATCAGTGAGAGAGATTGAGTTCTCTAGCGTTGGTGCAAGTCAGTGCAAGTTGGTGCAGAAAAGAAGGATCAATGTTGGAAGCAGACAAAGAAGCAGTGACAAGGTCTTGGAGGCATTCATAGGTCAAGGGTCTGAGTCTTGGTCATGGTACTTGTCTTTTGAAGATCTATAAGAAGAACTCCTTACATGTTTTCCTCTCCAAGAGGGAGAGGTTTTTCCCTGGCTCGAAGAGCCTAACTTTGTGTCTCTAGTATTTTGGTAATTTACTTGATGAAAGACTAAATAAGCTAAGAAGAGAAGACATAAGTAAATCAAGTAAGCTCAAAAGTAATTATCAAGAAGATAATTTTAATTAATCACAAGCCCTCAAATTCTCAACATGGTATTAGAGCTAAGGTGCTAAACACAAGGGCTACTTGACAAGAAGACACTCCAAGAAGCGAAGATCAAAGTTTGTGTTGAAAATTCAAATCAATTTACAAGGAAGATTTTCAAGCTATGTCATTCAAAGGATCAACTCATTCAATAAAATAATCTTTGCCATCAAAGATTTAAATTCAATACATTGTTGGAAGAAACATCATATTTTGAAGATATCCTTCATCATCAAAGAAGCTGCAAGTCACTATACTCAAGTAAGTATCTATGACCTTAATTAAATTTGTCAAGATGACTTATTGTAAAGAGAGAAACAAATTGGCTGGGTCATCAAACTTTAGTGCATTGAAGAAGAGGAAAAATTTGAATCTAATTGAATACGAAGTTATGGACTACATCGAAGGATCTACAATTCAACCCTCAAAATAAGATGCTCCAGCTCATGCCAAGTACATGAAGGGAGAAATTAGACCCCATAGGATTCTCATAGAGTCCATTGAGGACTCACTCATTCCCTATGTATCAAAACTGAAGTATGCAAAATAAATATATGTGGAACTGGTGGTTCTATTCTCTGTGAGTACTGCAGGAGAAGCAATCTTTCTAAGACAAGAACTATACAAAATAAAATTGTCAAGAGAAGAAGGAATCACTTCATACTTTATGAGGATTTCTGAAATAACAGACCAACTGGAGGAATTGGGATAAGTAATGTTTGATACTGAGATGACTACAATGGTGTTGAATGCTCTACTGGAATAATGGGGAAACTTCACTTCAACTTTATACGGGAAGAAAGAAGCAACACCATTCCATGATTTATGGTCTCTATGTAAAATAGAGGAAACAAGAATAAAAGCCAAAGCTGATACAGGATCAAGTGAAGGGAATCAAGCCTTTGCAACCATATCCAAGAAGAAAGGAAGATTCGGAAAATTTGGTCCTCAGAATAAAAGAATAAATATGGAAAAAGTACGATGCTTTGGATGTAGCGAACTTGGGCATTATTAAAGAGTTTGTCCTAATTCTGGAAAGGACAAGAGGAAAAATGAAGAATCCCATGTCATCGATGAAAGGGAAGAACCTGATGGTAAGAAATCTAAGAAAGAAGAAGGGAGATATCTCTATTATGATTGATACCATCTTCTTCTTTAAGTGATTTATGTTGGTTGTAAAATAGTATGATAGGAAGCAATTAATAGTGTCATGATAGAAGCATGGTAGGAGCTCTTGGTGAAACAACTCCTGGAAAACCTCACTAATAACAACATTGATGGAAGGTAGTCATCAAGATCAAGGGTCATCATGGAAACATGTGCTGACATTTTCTAATGGAATTCTCCATGGATTCACTGATTAGAAAGAAAGCAAGAAATTTTTCATCGAGAATTATATGCTACAGAATTCTGGGAATAGGATGTGATGACATATTGATAAAGTAGGTGAAGGGACTGAAGTTATTCATTCTAGTAAAATTGCTACAATATGAATCAAAGGAAAAAGGTTTGAGGTATACATATATGATGCCACTGGATGTTATGAAGTCATGTCATATGGTTGCAGGTAATGAACTTTTACATTTAGAAGTATGATCTCTCACAGTGCATAGACAGATGAAATCAACATAATATATCCTCATATGGAATATGAGGTGGTTGTATATGAACAAGGAACTGGAAATTGGAAGTTCCTGGGAATGAAGATGTGCAGAAAGGAAGATATCATGAAGTGAAACCATATTAAGAGGTAGTTATCATTAGGAATCCAAGAAGATATGACTATAATATCTCCTGGGACGATATGCAGACTCTGATAGAAGTCTGGTAAAGAAGAATACCCTTGAAAATACATATCATTAGGAGATGTGTCAATCTGAATAGAGGATGTTGATGCCTACAAGAATATGTCCTGGTGAAAGATCATCACTGGGGTAAATTTTGTTTTTAAAAGATCATATTTATATGTTTATCTGGATGAATTTATGCAGGGCCGCAAATCATGTGAAAGGATGTAAGATCCTTGGAGATGGTTCTAAAGAAAGCAACATGGAATAAAAGTAGAAAAGATAAGAAAGAAAGATAAATCAATTTTTGATAGCTGACATGACTCGTGGATGAAAGTGATGGATGATATGTGCCCTATTAAGCCAAATGTTGAAGATTCCTCAATATAGAAATCCATGACATCGAGGGGAGGAATTATTCATGAGCAGCTGGGTGTGTCACCATTGCTGCAGCAGGTCCCTGATTGATAGGAATCCTGGTGATAAGTTTCTTTCTTGGAAGAAACTTGGAGTATGTCCTTCCTGAGTTAAAAGGGAATGACATAAATGATTCCCTAATACACGTGTTATGCACTAGACCATGACTAACAATCGTAAGTCTCAGTGTAGGCCATGTGGAGAGAATGGATAGACACATCATTATGGTCTTCACTTGGGAAGACATAATGAAGGATTGGGTAATCATTTGGCATTCGATACTCTTTGAGAATGTGATAGGTAATTCAAGATAACAGTAGTCAAGGACCGATATTATTTGAGGGCTAGCTACCCAAGAGAAGAATAGTCCAAGAATTTCATACTTTGGGAACACCTGGGTGAATTATGCACCTTGGAGAGACAATGAATATTGTGTCTATAAGTCATGTGTCTCGCTAGCATTGTAGCCCATTGTCTCGTCAAGAGATGGGGTTGTTAGTAAAGGACTTTCACTAGGAAAATGTTGGTTGATATGATGTTATACAGATGTGATTACCAATCCTATTCTTGTTATGAGATTCTTCAATTTGAAAGTGACCATGTACCTGTATGAATACCTCCCTTGTTAAGAGGGAGTGTTGAAAAGTGTAACTAGGATCGGTCTTCATATTGACTATGTAATTATGTATTTATGTAAAGAAGAAAAATATAATAAAATGTATTTTTGTTATACTTGCTTCATGGGTTTCATTAGAAATATTTTTATTATAGGCCAATAGACTTCTTCTTGATGTCTATTAGGGTTTTTCTTCTGGTTATAAGCATAATTAAGTGTCATCTATATGAAGTGTCTAGTCTATAGTATATGCCTTAAGACCTTTTCATCAAACAATGAAGGATTGGCTCAAAACAACCCTCATAAACACTGGAAGATATACCCCTACATAATTGTGAAGTCGGCCTATGAGACAGCATGTGAGGTCGGCTTAAATATGGAAACAATGCACTATATATAGTGTTGGAGCTACATATCATTTAAATATATCAAGTTGCGGATTTCTTTGAGGAATCACTGCGTTTAAATATGGACTTGAGTTCAGAAATAAGTGCGGGTATAATAAAAATACATTGCGGATTGTTGTGTGACACCAAAGCATAACAAAAGGGTCTAGAATATATGTGAGTTAAGGGCAGTAAGTGTGGATCTATTTTGGGAAATATGCTAACATAGTGAAAGAAGAATAGTAAGGAGTAAGTTGCATTCAATCCTGAAGTAATACACCTGCACTAAAGTGGAACGCAGTCTATAATATATATACACAGCAAGGACTATGACTAGGAAACATTTTGTGATACAATGCGAAGTCAACAAGTATGAGATAAACTCTGAATTGAAGTGTGAGAAAGTAAGGAAGGTAAATCTATGATTTACCTTCCTACTATACAGTGCATAAAAATAAAGTATTAATGCTCAAGTGAAGAATATTCAAGGATATTCCATGTGAAAAAGAATATCTCGAATGATCTTGTATCTAATATATGAATCGGTGAGAGAGACTGAGTTCTCTAGTATTGGTGCAAGTCAGTGCAAATTGGTGCAGAAAAGAAGGATCAACGTTGGAAGTAGACAAAGAAGCAGTGACAAGGTCTTGGAGGCATTCATAGGTCAAGGGTCTGAGTCTTGGTCATGGTACTTGTCTTTTGAAGATCTATAAGAAGAATTCCTTACAGGTTTTCCTCTCCAAGAGGGAGAGGTTTTTCCCTGGCTCGAAGAGCCTAACATTGTGTCTCTTGTATTTTGGTAATTGACTTGATGAAAGACTAAATAAGATAAGAAGAGAAGACATAATTAAATCAAGTAATCTCACAAGTAATTATCAAGAAGAGAATTTGAATTAATCACAAGCCCTCAGATTCTCAACAAATTAGGATGCTAGCCAAGGCAAAACCCCACAAGGGGGAAACCAAAAAATTCTTCCCTTATAGAATCAGATCAAAATGAGATATCCAAGACCAAGAACAAGACAAAAACACCACCAAAAATTTCCAAGTCCATCCCTCCTCCAAGTCACCTTTAAGCACAAACCTCCCCCAATTGTGGTCATCCTGATATTTCGGTCATGAAATTTCGGACCTGCAATTTCGGGTATGTAGTAGCACAGAAAATTCTGGCTTGTTCATAGAATTATGTCCTCACGTGAAAGTTGTCCACATCATAAATTTTCTTAACAAAAGGGGATATTCTTCTTGTTTTTAACTTGACTTTTTCTCTCCTTCAATTTATGTTCCTTGTTCTCCTTCGCATGGTTCATATGTTTTTCTTATTTGTGTGATTGGATAATCTATCAAGTGAGTTAAATTTCCTTCTATATATATCTATCCAGGAGGTTGAATGGGTGCCACTCTAGAGGGTTAGACTGACTTGTTCCAAGGAGGATCGACTTGACATTTTTTGGACTAATGAATCAACATAAAAAATAAATTTATTTTTCTTACAATTATCTCAATGGGGCATTTCTTAAATACAATTTTCTTTGCTCGTAATAAATTATTATTGACGCTTTTGAATCTATAATAATGAATGACATGATTTTAACAAAATCAATAATATAATAAATACACAAATTATAGAATTATATTACATTATGAATATTGAGACTAGTTACATCTTCGACACTCCTTATTAACTAGGGAGGTATTCATAATTACTCAATAGGATAATATCAAGTTGAAATATTCGTATAAGAAAGGATATGAATTGATAAGCATCAATGATGATAGCATAATCATAACCAACACTATCAAAATGCCAAGGCCTTTACAAGTACGCTCTATCTCTCCACTATATCAGAGCACAGTTCTAGGAGGCATTAATTTGGACAACATCGCCTCTCAATGCACATACCCCGCCTAGGTATTCCAAAGGTATGAGCTCACACAACCATTTCCTAATCTCAAGGAAAATTTCGTCCTCTAGACCATTCTTTATCAAGTCCATTTATTCAACTTAGTATATTAATCCTAATCAACCACAATACATGACTCAAGAATGTACATCCCTAATGCTTATCCAATCCACCATTTTCCCTACCTGTGTTCATGCACTAGGCTTATGGCAGTTAGTCCATGCCATAGTATGTGACACATGGAGAACACGGTGTCCATCCTCACTCCCTCTCAACCAAGGAGGAGATATCCACAATCCAAATAGTGTCTTAAAAAGACTCGTCCTATTCCTTAGCAAGGATATTCATTAATGCATCGACTACTAGTTCGCCCTGTGGAGATCCATTATAGCTTATCGACTCCTATCTATATCACATATTAAACCATAATAAGCTTTGACCTTCCTATTTTTCTTTGACAATCTTCATATATTCTCTATCAATCAAATCCAACATGTCATTTGAAAGTTTGAACATATTATGGAGCCAAACTGCTTCACAGTTGATTGTACAAACTTCCATATCCTCTTTCTTCGTTCTGCACCATAATATTACTTCATGTTCTTCCAAGGAATCATACAAGTTCCAACCATCATTAGTATCTTTATTAGTAACCCAATCAATTTGAGGTTGAATCGAATATATCAGGGAACAAATTAGTTGTCGCTACAATGATGTATCAACAATATCAAAACTCTTCAACTTCTTGCTAAAGGATATTTCCATAGATATGTCATCTACTTCATATTTCTTTCTCCTTCTTCATTTATGTTTTCTTGGAAATTATTTGTGTTTTGTTACATTCTTTCATTTGTTTTCAAAGCTTAGGTAGTTCTTATTATTGACCTGCGAGCTTTATTAGTAGGGTATGAAAGAAAAAATATAATTAAGAAAAGTACAAAGACAGTAATAATAGTGGTAATCAAGGAGGTGTAGATTACTTATCTTTTTTAGGAAAGTCATCTCCCTCTTAACCTTGTCCTCACATCAACATGATGTCATTTCTGTCATTATCAAGAGCTGGGGTTTCTTCTTTTAACAATTATCCCTAAGGTTTATCTTAGGGTTTTTCTTATTTGTGCCTTAGCTAGGGTTTACAAGCCTTGGATGCTTTAATATCCAGAATCTCCAAAACCTGCCAACTTTTAGATTTGCAAATTCTAAAAGCATACTAATATGTTAGCTACAAACCCTAGAAATTTTATTGATAACTCTTATTTCTTGATTACAAAAACCTAGTATTCAAGTACAAAGAATGGTTTTGAATGTTAACATGTCAATATTTCGAATATATCTATGCAGACCTATCAATATAAAGGAGCATAAGATCGTTATCTTACTCTTCATGGTCATTTTTTCGTGGTCATTTCTTAGATGTAATCATGACCAAGAGGACATAGTATTATATGCAATATAGGTCATGAAAATAACAAAAATTAGACATACCTCTTCAACCTTACCTTTCCAACCTTTCTTTTTCTCCATTTTTGCCATCGATTATGGTATCATGATATGACTTTCTTGGGTTGCTACAAAGAGATATGCTCATAGTGAATTCAAACTTCACACCATGGTAGCCCAACTTAATTCTTTGGTTCTTTATAATTCTCTTTACCTTAGGGATGCATACTTTATACTTCAAGAGATATAGGAGCAAGGTAAATATAATGGTCTCAAGTCAAACACCATGATAACATCAAGGATAAAAAAAGAAGCTTTGTGACAAGAAGACTAACACAATACCAAGGAGAGCAACACAATGATAACAGTGGGAACAACATATCTATCATGGAGAACTAGCATTGATGAAGAAAGGAATAAAATATGATTAAGCAACATGATGACATGAACAAGGAGATGCTTGATGATAGGGGGAGCACTTGATGAAATATTTTAAGGAAAAACACCCCATTTACCATTGATGTCAAAGGGGGAGAAAATACTGGAAGGGGAGAATATTTTCATCAATGACAAAGGGGGAGATTGTTGGATAGAGTTGTCATTGATGCCAATAAGATGACAACCAAGGTGCATTGTTTGATATATGTTATAGATGAAGTATTCTATATAAAAACCTAGTCCTTGTTGAACCCTTGTTGATGCAAAGCCTAGTAATTATTTCTCTACATGAATCCATAGCTATATATCCCTATCTATATAACGACAAGCCTTATTTTATGGAAGCATGGCCTAATAATGACTAAATGAAGGAGCCTCTTCAATGAAATCCTCCTTGACACATGATGACATATGCTCTAACATTGTTGAATTCCTTGGTCTATGATGAAAAAATTGTCCTAGGTCCATTAAGATGATGAAACCCTTCAAATCTAGCCTTGATGAGAAAACTTCGCACTCTAGTTCATGTACTATGATATCATTTCTAGCCTTGTTGTAGACTAGATATTTATTGAAAATCCCTAGCTCCCTAGTCTTGTTTAAACCCTAATCCTAATACCATAAGATCCCTAATAATTACATCCTAGCATAAATAAATGAATTCCTATCCATTACCCTAAATCCCTATCCACATTCCAAATGTTTATAACCATAAAAGTATGCCATAAAAAGATATTTTTATGAAAGAATTTTTTTATTTTATTTTTATTAGACGAAAATTTGATTACATCAGCTTGTAGAAGGCTTAAAACCCTTTCCAATGAATATTCATATGCCCCATAAAACCTTGTCATCAAGGAGAAATTTATTTTTGAGATTAAAAAAATATATATATTCTAGCCTATGCAAGTCGACTCATGTACGCTCAACAAACCTTTCCAACTGACATGACCCTTCATCAAACATTCAAAAAAGTATAAATACCGATTTGAGCTTGTCCTTTTTTCCATACATATGTGGTCAAGCACCAAAACAAATTTTGGATCTGAAGCAGAAGGACGAAGACTAAGAACATTATTTGTTGAATTTGAAATTTCTACTTGGACAAAACTCACATTTTTTTACAGACGTGTAACTCTATAAGTCTCAGACCTGGAGCATTTGGAGCTCATATATGTGGCAAAGAATCTTAGAACTATGACAAATTAAATTTTTTGGAAAGTGTTTAAGCACACTCTGAGCTTAGGGAAATGGAACAATTCTCGTTAAGAAAAAGTTTCAAACCTTTATTGTGAAGAAGTTTATCAATTTTTTCAAAATACTTACCAAAACAGAACCCTTAATAGTTTGAGCACGAGTCTTGGTCCTTTAGAGCATAGGTCTTGGTCACCCAGGAGCTGAAACCTCATCCATTCTGAAGCAGAAATATTGGACATCCTGAAGCTTTGAATTCGGCCTTTTTAGAGCAGACACTTAAGAATGTCATTTAGGTATTTTAAATCAAACATCTAGGCCTTCTTTTAAAGCAACAATCTTGGCATACATCAACCCTGAGGTAGGACTATTTTTAGCCTTAAAAAAAGGGAGAATTCAGACCTGTGAAAGGTTGTGGCAAACTATGTATTTCAACATCTTGAGAAGTAAGCATATCATAATCTTGAAGCAACATCTGTGGGGGAGACATTTGGAGTTTTTTTTATCAGTCTATTGAGCAGAAAGAAGAGAGCTATTTAAGTGACCTTAAGGTAATCTTGAAGAAGACACCTTTGAAGTCTTGTAAAAGACCTATTGATCACATCTTGGAGCCATCATTGGAAGTTTCCTTTGGAAAACTTATTGTGCATACTTGGGTAGACACTTGATATGTGTAGTAAACTCTCATGGAATAAATCTTAATATTTGTAACAGACCTTGAATACTCTGGAAGAAAATTTTGGTAGCATAACTTTTCTACTTGTTTGGTTTAGACCTATAGAATGGTTTAATAGATTTGGAGATGTCCTTGAAGACTACTTGAAAATTGTACTAGAGTAAAAATTATTGAGGAAATTCTTGGATACATTCTTGGAGACCTTGATAAATGATTGAAGAAATCATGGAGTAACCTTGGAGAAAATTGTTTGGGTATCATGAAGAGTTTTGAAGACACATTTTTTGGTTAATAAAGCCATCATTAATGAGTTAAGCGAGGGAATTTTTGAGGGGGAACTTGAAGATACTGCCAGGGCTTGTTGCAAAAGACATTGGAAGACTTGTCAAACCATTAAATCCATATTGAATATCTAAAGCAGTGGGTTGGAGCCCTAGAGGATTGGAGTCCTCGAGAAGACTAGATTGGAGCCTAAACTAGTTGAGATGGTTGGTGCCCTAGAGGATTGGATTCCTCAAGAAGAACAAGTTGGTTCTTGGAAAAGTATAGGTTGGAACCTGGTAGATTTAAGATTAGATTTTTCATCTAGGGTTGGAACCTTGAATCATTATTATACTTGATTCATTATAAAGAGGATTGGAGTCCTCGTCGATCTTATTAATAAAATTATTTATTTTTATTGTTCATTTTGTGTTATGTTTTATAAGTGATCTTAACTCGCATAAAAAATAAAAATTGTAAAAAAATATTGATTCACCCCCTCTCCCCCCCCCCCCACCCTCTCAGTATTTCAACAAAGATGGTTATCATTATGAGCTCTATAATAAGTTATCATCATTATAGAAATTTTAAATTCAACCTTTTATCTTCCTTCATAGGGTGAGTTTCTCAGCTTTATATCACTAACATCAAGGATCCAACTTATAACTTTACTTCATTTTTTAAAACCCTTGTTTATTTATACTCATCTTCTCATTTTCTCATTTTACTAAATAGGTTTACTAATATTCCTAAATCATTTGCACTTTTATAGAGTTGATACTCCCACTTAAATCGTTTATTATTTTCTATCCCTTCCTTCTTTTGGAAGCAACATCCTTGAAGTAAAATTGACCAATATGTTGAGAAATCAAGTGTAGTAAGATTAGGATTGATTTCTCTGTCTTGATAATTACTTGTGAATGTTAGACTTCTTATTTAGTATTATTTATGTCTTATTAAAGAAATTATAGAGATGACCAATCTTCCAAGAAAATAAAGAGACAAGAGATGTTAGGATATTCCGACACATAGGAAATAGTTAAGAATAACTTATTCTAGTGTAGAGTTAGGTAAAGTGTGTTTCTTTACTATGTACATTTGTAACTTATAATCTGACGATAATGATTTGAAGTGATCCGACGGTTCACTCTCTCCTCAGTATTAACGACACTTGATCCATCGCTTAACACTCAATTGGTCCATGATCTCTATTTAAAGAGCATGGAGGGTCATTTGTCTGGTAACCGTTTATGAGAGAAACATATGTAATATTTCTTTTTTATATTAATAAATTGTCTGAAGTGGTCGCATTGGCTCAGGCCATGGACTATTTCCCTCTTCGAGGGTTTTAACCACGTGATATATTGGTGTATTGTTTGTGATCTGTTTGTGAGCGGTGACCTTTGGTTTTTGATCTAAGGAACTTACCCTGTAAATTCCTACATGGTATCAAAGCTATTTTGAGGGTTGATTCCGTTGTTGATCCAAATCTGAAGCCGGTTTGATTGCATGCGACTGTCGTTTTGTAGATATACTATTTCTACACTTTTTTGGGCTTGGATAATGGCTTTGTTGTGTCCGGAGTGTTTGTTACAGTGAGGAACCCCTTTTGTTTCATGCGATAAGGTTTCTAATTTCCCAAGTTATGTCAGTTTAGATCTTGAGGTATAAAGCATCCTTTTTTGCAGTTATATTTGTTAATAGTTTTGCTTATTTCGGTTCCCTCTGTTTATTTCGATATTTTTTTTTATTTTTTATTTATAATCTCTGTGTATGCTCTTTTCTCTGCGCTGTGTGCAATCTCGGCAAATCAGAAACAAGAAGAAGGGATTTTTTTTGCTACATATACTCTTTCCTTGCATATTTGTGCGAACTCAGGAAATCAGAAAACGAAAAAAAGGATAGTTGCCGGTAAGGCTAACCAAAAATCTAGCGTTTTGCCGTAAGGCTTGCATTTCATTTTTTTTGGTGCTTGGTTTTTGTGTTTTTTTGGAAGGAAAAAGCACACACACCAAAGAGTAAAAAAAAGAAAGGAAGAAGGTAGCCTCATCTATTCCATTCTTGCCAAGCTTGGCCCTGCATACTTTGTATTTGTTTCCACCTTCCATTCCACTAGAGAAGCCATCATTTCTTCAGGAACCACCTAAAAGAACCCATCTTTTTATGCCTTTTGCGATTATTTGATAAGAGAATAATAAAAAATCTTACACCTTGGTCTTATCACTTCTGGAAACGCTTCTAAGAAAGCCTTAGTAGCCCAACATCAACCATATCAAAAGAATCACAAGAAGTAGTATCCTAAAAAGTATGGTCCTAAACCAAACAAGGTTCCTAAGCAATTTTATCCGCAAAATGATAAAGCAACTCACCAAACTGATAAGGCAACTAAAAACAAAGGGAAGAAAACATATAGACATTGCAACTTTTGTAATTGTGATGGCCATGTAGAGTCCAAATGTTATAAAAATATGGAATCCTTGGAAGCAGTAATGAAGAAGCACCACATCAATTTGGAGAGCTCTTCAAATTCATCTTCATGGATGGCACTTTCTACTTGTTTTTTTCAAGCATATAGTTATGCATTAAATGTATCTTCTTCTTCTCATTCTCATGAGTGGCTCATTGATTCTGGAGATTCTTACCACATGGCCAAAAATAAAGCCATGTTTTCTTCTTTAAATGATTGTAACACCAAACATATTTATGTTGGTGATGATAGATCTCTTAGTTTTTTAGGATTTGGAACCATTCATTTAGATAATGGTCAGTTTAATGATGTACTATGTGTTCCTACCTTGTCATGCAACCGTCTCTCTGTTTATCAAATAACTCATTCAGGTGAAGGGAAAATAGTATAATTCTCACCGCATGATGTTGTAATCAAGGACCTCAAATATCCTAGACATATTTTAGCTACTGGCATTGCTGATGATTCCAAAAGGTTGTATAATTTTGAAAATTTTGGGTCATCATGTCTTCCCTTTGTTTTTGTTGCTCATAATGATGAAGTGAGCAAATTTTGGCATGAGCAATTTGGTCACTTAAACTATCGCTCTCTTCAAACTCTATATAAAGAAAATATGGTGACAGGTCTTCCTATGGTATCTTGCCGAGATGGTTTTTGCTCTGGATATGTACTCAGAAAACATCATCAGGATAATTTTGAAAAACGTGCCTCTTGGCATGCTTCAGCCCCTTTGCAGCTTATGCACAGTGACTTATGTGGTCCACTTCCTGTTGTTTCTTTCTCTGGTTGCAAGTACTTCTTAACTTTCATTGATGATTTTTCCAGACGCACTTGGTTATACTTCTTAAAACTCAAGAGTGAAGTTTTTATCATGTTCTTGGCCTTTAAGGCCTTTGTTGAGAAACAATCTGGACATCAAATTATTAAGTTAAGATCAGAAAATGGAGGAGAATATGTGAACAATAAATTTATCAACTTTTTCACTGAGCATGGCATTCAATTGCAACATATTGTTCCATATACTCCACAACAAAATGGTGTAGCTGAAAGGAAGAATCGCACCTTAAAAGAAATGGCTAATTGTATGCTTCAATTGAAAGGACTTAGTCCCAATTTTTGGGCAGAAGCAATTAACTATGCAAATTACATAGTAAATCACACTCCTACTAAGGTTTTAAGGAATTTAACTCTAGAATAAGCCTAGAGCTCAATCAAACCAGATGTAAGTCACTTTCATGTTTTTGGAAGTGATGCTTGGGCCCATATTCTAGATGTGAAACATAAAGTCTTAGAACCTAATAGTGAAAAATGCATTTTTGTTGGATATTCTGAAGATGTCAAAGGATATAGAATTCTTCAACCAAAATCCAAAAATATAATCATTAGAAGAGATGTAAAGTTTGATGAAAATATATCGGCCTGCGAGCCTAGTTCGGCGGGTGTGCACCTTTGGCCTGCGAGCCTAATTCGGCATATGTGCCACCTCTCTCTATCTCTTCTATTTTTTATAGCATTCCTTCTATTTCATATGATGACATCGAGGACAAAAATCCTCCTCCACCTCTTGAAGATATTCCTTCCACTCCACAGCTTCCAAGATGGGTCCGCTCTACTCGGGATTTAGCAGGTTCTCTTGCAGGTGACCCTGCAGATCGACGACGTACACGTACTCAATTCGAAAGAGCCTCTTCCTTATTGGATCAAGTTCCAGAAAATCCTGATCCAAACACCTTTGAAGAAGCTTCTGGTCATCCAGATTGGGATGAAGCTATGAATGAAGAATATCATTCCTTACTGGCAAACGATACTTAGGATCTTGTTCCTCTTCCAAAAGGAAGAAAACTTGTCAGATGCAGATGGGTTTACAAAGAAAATTTTGGACCAGATGGAAAAGTGGATAGACATAAAGCTCGCCTTGTTGCTAAAGGATTTTCACAAGTTGAAGGCATTAACTATATTGAAACCTTCTCCCCTATTGCCAAAATGAATTCTATCTGCCTTCTTACATGGAGATTTGCATGAAGAAATCTACATGGAACAACCCCCTGGCTTTATCAAAAATGACTCTAGCCTTGTTTGTCGCCTTAGGAACTCTCTCTATGGTCTCAAACAAGCTCCTTGAGCTTGGTATGCCAGAATGGATAGATTTCTTTTAGATAATGGCTTTTCTAGGTGTCATTCTCACAACATTGTCTACACCAAGAAAGTGGGTAAGTCGTGCACCATCCTTGTTCTTTATGTTGATGATATTATCCTTACTGGTAGTGATCCCAACCATATAAACCATGTGAATTCTAGCCTCAAAAATAAGTTTCAAATGACCGACTTAGGACACTTGCATTATTTCCTTGGTCTTCAAGTCTTGCAATCCAAAGGAGGTATTACCCTCTCTTAGTCCAAGTATGCCTGTGATCTTCTACACCACTTTCACATGGAAGACTGTAATCCAGCCCCTTATCCCTTTCAGTCTGGAGTCAAGCTTTCAGCCACTTGTACTACCCCTGAAGTTGATGCTACCTTATACCATCAACTTTTTGGTTAACTTCTGTATCTAACCCATACCCGTCCTAACCTTTCCTTTGTTGTTGGTCTTGTCGCTCAGTTTATGCACCAACCTCATGAATGTCACTGGAAAGAAGCTAAAAGAATACTTTGATATATTCGAGGTACAGTTCAGTTCGGGATCCATTATAGTGCAAGAGCATCTCCATTGTTGGTTGGTTTCACTGATTCTAATTGGGTTGGTGACCCTGATGATCAAAAGTCTACTGCAGGATATGTATTCACTCTTGGTTCAAGACCTATTACATGGTCTTGTAAGAAACAAAGTGTCATCTCTCCTTCAGCAGAAGCAGAGTATCGTGGTGCAGTTGAAGCCATGTGGCTTCATCAGATCCTGTCTGAATTTGGTCTTCATCAGCAGCATCCAACTACACTTTAGTGTGATAATCAGAGTGCCATTCAACTAGGTAAAGATCCAGTTCAACATTAGCATATGAAACACATTGAGCTCCACATACACTTCATCCAAAATATCATTCATGATTGTGTTCTTGAAGTGCAGTATTGTCCAACCAAAGATCAAGTAGCCGATATATTTACAAAGGCTCTCACAGAAGCGAAGTTTACCAAACTTCGATCCATGCTTGGAGTTCAGGAAATTTATCATTAAGGGGGGATAGACTCTAATGCCTCCTTCCTTCTCCTATTGTTTCACCTTTGTAAATCCTTCAATCTTATCCCAATTTGTTGTTAAGGGGGGATGTTAGGATATTTCAACACATAGGAAATAGGCTCCTTTTGTGTCACCTTTGTAAATCGTTCAATCCTATCCCAAGTTGTTCTTAAGGGGGGACGTTAGGATATTCCGACACATAGGAAATAGTTAATAATAACTTAGTCTAGTGTAGAGTTAGGTAAAGTGTGTTTCTTTACTATGTACATTTGTAACTTATAATCTGACGATCACGATTTGTAGTGATCTGACGGTTCACTCTCTCCTTGGTATTAACGACACTTGATCTATGGCTTAACACCCGATTGGTCCATGATCTCTATTTAAAGAGCATGGAGGGACATTTTTCCGATAACTATTTATGAGAGAAACATATGTAATCTTTCTTTTTATATTAATAAATTGTTTGAAGTGGCCGTGTTGGCTCAGGCCGTGGATTGTTTCCCTCTTCGAGGGTTTTAACCACGTGATATACTGGTGTACTGATTTGTGATATGTTTGTGAGCGGTGACCTTTGGTTTTTGTTCTAAGGAACTTACCCTGTAAATTCCTACAAGAGACACCAAAATTAGGTTGCTAGCCAAGGCAAAACCCCACAAGGGGGGAAACCAAACAATCCTTCTCTTATAGAATCAGATCAAAATGAGATATCCAAGACCAAGAACAAGATAAAACCTCCACCAAAAAATGCCAAGTCCATCCCTTTTCCAAGTCACCTCTAAGCATCAAACCTCGTCCAATTCTGGTCATCCTGATATTCGGTCATGAAATTTCGGACCT
Organism: Pinus albicaulis; assembly: GCA_034641835.2. NCBI lineage: Eukaryota > Viridiplantae > Streptophyta > Pinopsida > Pinales > Pinaceae > Pinus > Pinus albicaulis. The sequence continues at coordinate 946,456,348 of CM076577.1, forward strand.
GCAATTTTGGGTCTGTAGTAGCATAGAAAATTATGTCCTCACATGTGCAAGTTGTCCACATCAGAAATTTGGTCAGCAAAAAGGGATATTCTTCTTGTTTTTAACTTGAATTTCTCTCTTGTTTAATTTATGCTCCTTGTTCTCCGTCGCATAGTTCGTATGTTTTTCTTATTTGTTTGATTGGATAATCTATCAAGTGAGTCAAATTTCCTTCTATATATATCTATCCAGAAGGTTGAATGTGTGCCACTCTAGAGGATCAGGCTGACTTGTTCCAAGGAGGGTCGACTTGACATTTTGTAGACTAATGAATCAACATAAAAAATAAATTTCTTTTTCTTACAATTATTTGAATGGGACATTTCTCAAATACAATTTTATTTTCTCATAAAAAATTATTTTGGACGCTTTTGACTCTATAAGCATGAATAACATGCTTTGAACAAATTAAAAATATAATAAAGAATATAATAAATACACCAATGATAGAATTATATTACATTATGAATATTGAGACTAGTTACATCTTCAACACTCCCTATTAACTAGGGAGGTATTCATAATTACTCAATAGGATAATATCAAGTTGAAATATTCGTATAAGAAAGGATCTGAATTGATAAGAATCAATGATGATAGCATCATCATAACCAACACTATCAAAATACCAAGGCCTTTACAAGTATGATTTATCTCTCCACTAGATAAGAGCACAATGTTGGGAGGCATTAATTTGGACAACATCGCCTCTCAATGCACATACCCCACCTAGGTGTTCCAAAGGTATGACCTCACATGACCATTTCCTAATATCAAAGAAAATTTCGTCCTCCGGACCATTCCTTACCAATTCCATGTATTCAACTTAGTATATTAATCCTAATCGACCACAATACATGACTCAAGAATGTACGTCCATGATGCTTATCCAATCCACCATTTTCCCTACCTTTTTCCATGCACTAGGCTTATGGTGGTTATTCCATGCCATAGTATGTGACACATGGAGAACATGGTGTCCATCCTCACTCCCTCTCAACCAAGGAGGAGATATCCACAATCCAAATATTTCCTTAAAAAGACTCATCCTATTCCTTAGCAAGGATATTCATCAATGCATCAGCTACTAGTTCGTCATGTGGAGATCCATTCTAGCTTATCATATCATATCTATATCTGATCAGGTACTCAGTGTAAAATATCAAAAATTAAAGTGCTCATAATTTATTGGAAACTGAACGACAACGAAGAGCTCGTCGCCAGGAATCCGGCGCTATTCGTTTTGTTGAAAACAGAGTCTGGATGAAGAAGATAGAGACTGATGTTGACTTTCCTAAACAATTAAAAATATTTCAGACGTGACAGGTTGGTGACATGGCAGCCTAGTCAGCAATTTTAGGTATATTCAGGGAATATTCTTCAGTTTTTTCCCAATTACAATGTGACAAGTGCCATAGCAGGATTTTCTGAATTGGTTTGAAGGTGAAATTTTTTTATGGATTTGCTCGTAAGGTTGAATTCAAATTTTTTTTATATTATGGTTTGGGACAGCCCAACCAAAGGCGGACATGCGGTGCAGCAAGGGGCCTCCATCTGACCTCTCTGGTGGACCCTCTCCAAATTTCAAATTAACTCATAGCAAGGTCAAATTGCATTTTTTTTAAATTATGGTTTCAAAGTCCGCATTGCATATCCTAAGGTTGGAATGTATTGCAAAGTCTGAAATATATTTATATTCCAAAGTTTTCATATAACCCAAAGTCTGAGTTATATATATATGGTGGGTGCATTTATTCTTAAACCATAGTCTGAACCATAGTTTGAAAGTATTAAAGGGCATTGATTATATTCGATGGAAAATATATATATGGGATGGGTGGAGGTCGAGGCTTGACCCCACAACCTCCCCCAAATGAATGGAGCGGCTTACCAACAAGCCACAGCAGTGATTCTTATTAATCTATGTCTGCCATATATATTTGATGTCATACGGTTACTCTGACAGCGGGAAGGAGGGGTCCAACCACCTCCCCATGTGTCCTTATCACATAACCTCCCTTAAGCGCTCCCATTAAACGCACTTATGCGCCATAATAATTGACTTATCCCATTTTAAGTTGTGTTTTAAATTAATTTGCACTTTTGAGCTAATACAAAGGCCCAAGCCATGGAAGTTGGACCAAGGAGATGTAGCCCAGGAAGGGTGAACTCCTCCATCAAAACTCTATGTTGATGGATCAATTGTGATGGTTTGTTGTTCTTGTTTTTGCTGTTGTTCAACATATTTATTTCATGCTTTATGCTCTTGAATTTACTCATAAAACTCAACTAATTTACATGTTTGACACACATAAACAACAAGGAAACCTATGTACATCAAGCATAAGATCAACAAATAAAATTTAAATATGAAGATGAAATTAGCACAGCAAAACTAACATTCATACTCAAATCAATTTGGTATTAGAGCAAAGGTTATTTGCTTGATTTGCCTAAGTTTTGTGTAAGTAGGGTTTTAATGGTTGCAAATTTGTGATGCTTACAAGGTTGAAGTTGCAGAGAGGAGAAGGGAAACTATTAGTTTCTAGTCTCGAGATTAGGACCAGAAGAAGGAGAGCCACAAGGGCACCATCTCCACCCAAAGTTTCACTCACAGCTGCACTTGAAGCACCTCAAGTTTTATCTCAAGAAGCTGAGATTGAAGAGGTACAAGTTGCACCAGAAGCTGAGATTAAAGAGGTACAAGCACCAAAAGCTGAGCTTGAATCCATAGCCATTATGTCAGGTGTTGGAGAAATTGAAGGTCATTCATAAGAGGATGATGTCAAGAAAGACTGCAATGACATAAAGAGGATGGTTAAAATTATGTTTGATGCATTTACTGTTAGGATGGCAGGAAAAGGTTCTAAGCCTCCATATGGAGAAGGAACTTCAGATGATAAGAAGGATGAAGAAAATGATTCAAAGGGTAGTGGAGGAAATCCACCTCCATCTCCACCATCTTCATCGTCACCATCAGCATCATCTTCCACTTCCACTGCAAAAACCAATCATACTCACTCAAATACCACAAGAGGAAAAACACCCTTACTCAAACTTGATGTCAAATTTGAGCTTCCAATGTATAATGGCGAGGTAAATGCAGAAATATTGGACAATTGGATACGTCAATTCGAGGTGTATTTCATAATTCAGAACCTTCATGAAGATGACAAAAAGATTTAATTGGCATCTTTGAGGATGGAAGGATCCGCACTTGTATGGTGGGAAGCAAGGACCCAAGAAGAGATTAAAAACTATGGTAAGATATCTATGTCTTGGTCAAGTTTTATTGCTCCCATTAAAAGGAAATTCTATCCATTATCTTACATGCAAAATGCATTATGGTCTGGAAAAATTTTAGACAATTGAAAGGGAAAAGTGTGCAAGATTATACTCATGAATTTAGGAGAAGAGCTCTTATTTTGGGTATTAATTTGAATTCTCAAGAAACTTTGTTAAAGTAGATTGGGGGTTTTCAAAATCACCTTAGGCACACTATTCCCATGTTTAATGCCACAAACATAGAACAGGTTTGTGTTCAAGCCACAAATTCAGAAGCAAGAGGGAAACATAACATAGATGAGAAAAATGATAGTGAGGGTAAAGTAAAGGGAAAGCTTTATGGAAGAAGAAAGAGAAATAGCTTTGTCAAAAGAGAGGAAGAAAAACTCACATGTAAACACTATTTGAAGAATGGCCATGATGAATACCAATGTTGGCAACTTCATACACAGTTGAAGCCAAACAAACTAAAAGCCAAAGAAAAGGAGAAAATTGTTGCTATAGTTGAACATGACTTAGGGTCAGATTCAGGAGATGAGACTGTTGGAAATATTTTCATTGATGGAAAAGGAGCAGCACCTGAACTATCAAAAAGGAAAAGGCAACAAAGGCAGCTAAGAAGCAAGGGAGACAAGGAGCAAAGGCAGCAAACAAGCAACAACAATAAGGCAAAGAAGCAGATGACGAAATAATGCAGTAAGAAAACATAAGAGAGAGGCAAGAGCCGAGAGGAAGAGGCCAATTAAACAAATAAGATTAGGCCAAGAGAGAGAGGTGAGAGTTGAGAGGAAGAGGCCAATTAAACAAATAATATTAGGCCAAGAGAGAGAGGCGAGAGCTGAGAGACAAAGAGGGCTCTGTAGGAAGAGAAGGCCATGCAAAGAGAGCATTAGCCAAAGCTAAGTTGTAAGCAGATAAACTTATGTGCAGGTTGAAAGGAATAAATTCTGAATTCTGGCTTTAATCAGTATTAAAAGGTGTATGTCGAGTGTGATAACTTGGGATGAGATTCAATAACAAAGACAAGCTCAAGAGAGATTCGCATTGAAGAATACAAAACAAACAGAAATCAACTGAGGCGGAGAACACTTAGAAGATTTCCAAAGAAAGTGAACGTACGGTCAAGATTAGATCACAGAAGTGAAGGCGAGAGATGAACGGTTAAGATGACTTTGCAAGTTAAGTTGGTTGCGATGAGGGGCAACCACGTCTCAGCATTGCGCATTACCGCACATCACATATTTTAGAGTTTATCGTTAAGAGTTCGCATGGTATGGTAAGTTGTTTGCGATGTGATGCGGGAAGGATGGAAGGATGTAATGCGATGAGGGAGGAACCACGTGTCAGCATTGCGCATTAGTGCACATCGCAAATTTTAGAGGTTACCGTTAAGAGTTCGCATGGTATGGTAAGTTGTTTTCGATGCGATGCAGGAAGGATGGAAGGATGCGATGCAATGAGGGAGGAGCCACGTGTCAGAACTACGCACTAGCACACATCGCAGAGTATATGGTTTATCGTTATCAATAAGATTTAAAATTGCGGGCGAGCGATTGCAATAAGACAAAGAGGTATAGCAACACCGTTAGATCTGGTGAAGATCTACGGTGGAGATTACAACACAAATTTACATCGGCAGAATGATAAGCTCACTGTTAAGGTTGTTTGGTAAGTTTTCCGAAATGCGATGTGTTGTGATTGGTTCAAGGTATTGTGGGACCCTCCAACAGGAAGTTTCGCGTGTATGCAAGAGATTTGGGCTTATGTGTAGTCTGGTTTAAAAGAGCGATGTTTGATCGCTAATGTATGTATGTTGTATTTAACTCCAAAGTTGTATTTCGCTGCGTGTAAAAGGAGAGTGATGTAGGCCATAACCTACAGATCCGCGGGTTTGGTTAAAGAATTCGACCAAGATGAAAAGTGTCATGTAGATGCGGCTGTGTGTTAAAAGAAAAGGTTGAATGCGCAAGAAAAGGCTCAGGTAAGAAAAAGGACCCGGGGCTCGTGCAGAATAGTGCAACAGCAAGGGTCAAGTCGGGAAAAAAGGCGGTCATGTAGCACAGTTGGAATATAACTGCAGAAACATAAAAGACAAAGGGACAGTAAGCAGAAGAGGGCAAACACATAGAAAATCTAAGAAGCTGAAAGGGCTTAATGAAATATTTCAATGTAGCTGTAAATGTATTATTTGTTTTATATTGTTTGTGATGCAAAGGTAAGTCTCCCAGGCAAAGAAAAACTCCATTTGATACTGTAATAATTGTATATATTTGTAACATCTTGAATATTCTGAGTGAGGAAATGAATGGGTGGAAGGCAAGAGTCATGCCTGTTCACTTCATATTCCCATATAGAATGAAAACATCCATGAATTGATCTATATAAATGATGTTATTTTAATATTCATAGAGAGGGGAGAGAGTGGAAGAATGAGAGAGAGAAAATAGAGATGATGTGCATATCCAGAGTTGATATGAAGTAGATTTGAAGGCTGGAAGGGCAACATTGAAGAAGGAGAAAAACAAAGTTGATATCTAGGTAAATCAGAATATGATTTATTGTAGTGTGAGGGAGTTGGTTCTTCCATATCAAATTGTAGCTTAATAAATGTCCAGTTGTAGTTGGTTGAGGTAGGAGCCTCCTGTGGGTTGTAGCCTACAGAAAATAGATGGGAGTTGGAGCTTCCTTGCAAGTTGTAGCTTGCAGAATTTGGGGTAGAAGCCTCCTGTAGGTTGGAGCCTACAAAAAATCAATTGTGAGAGGGAGTTGGAGCTTGCCTTTGCATCACAACAATAATAAGAAGTGGTTTTCTCCCTTTATGGGTTTTCACTTATATCTATTGTCTATGTGCTTGATGATTAAGTGTTGATGTGATGTTTTAATCTGTTTAATTACTTGATGTCCACACATTATGTTTGTTGATCCATTATGTATTAAGTTGTTTATGAAATGAAGGTTTAAATGAGTTGAATGAAAAAGGTTTAAATGCCCACAAATGTATTAAACTGATTCACCCACCCCCCCCCCCCCCCCTTGCCCTCTCAGTTTAACTAAGGGTTCATCAATTGGTATCATAGCCAGTTCCTTTTGTATCATTTTAACAACTGGAAGGAGATCCATGTCCCCAAAATGGCTATCCTAGAAGGATGCTCAATAAATAAAGCCCCATTGTTTACTGGCACAAACTATGCCATCTGGAAAATAAGAATGAGGACATACATAATGTCTCTAGGAATAGAAGTTTGGGTTGTTGTGGAAGAAGGATATGCTCCAAAGGATACTGACACAGAGAAAGAAGCCAAGCAAAATTTCATAGCTAATGCAAAAGCCATGAATGCACTCTTGAGTGGTCTATGTGAAACAAAATTTATCAAAATAATGCACAGTGAGACTGCCAAATATATCTAGGATACATTATAAAATATCCATGAGGGAGATAAAAAAAGGTCAAGATGGCCAAAATGCAAGCCTATAGAGCTCATTTTGAAAATGTAAAAATGAATGAAGATGAAGATGTAGCAAGTTTCTTCTTAAAGGTTGCAGAAGTTGTGAATAACATGAAAGCTCTAGGAGAAACCATTAAATAATGTGTAATTGTACAAAATATATTGAGATATTTACCATTCAGGTTTAACCCTAAGGTTTCTACCATAGAAGAAACAACAAACTGGGAAACACTGACCATGAACCAATTGCTTGGAAACTTGATGCCCTATGAGATGAGACGTCCAAAGGGGAAGTCAAATGTGAGGGAGGCAGCCTTCAAGGCAGATAAGTGCAGAGAAGAGAAGGAAGGTACATTCTCCTGCTCTGATGAAGAAGAGGCCAAATTTGTCAGAAGATTGGAGAAAGGCACAGGTAAGTATAAAGGTAAACTTCCATTTAAGTGCTTTAACTGTGGAAGAGTGGGGCACTATGCATCTAAATTTCCTCATAAGAAAATGGAGAATCAGTCAAGAGGGAAAGAGAAAACCAATTTCTGCAATAGGCCATGAGGGAACATATTTAATAGAAGAAAATTCTATGCCCAACAAAACAGCAGTGCATCTGAGAGCTCAGATGAATCCCCCAATGAAGAAGGAACACCAGAATTTATTTTGATGGCTAAGGAAGAGCTTGAGGAAGATCTCTGGGAATTTGAAGAAGAAGGCGAGGTATATCTTGAGGGGGAGCTAATTAGTGCCCTGGATGAAATATACAAACTTAAACTTAAGAGTAAGAAGCAAAAATATATTCTTCTGAAATATGCAAAGACAGAACCTGATTTAAAATACATTATTAAATTGAAGATTGAGCTAGAATAATTAAGGAAAATAGAGGCTATTTTGAGAAGAGAAATAAAGGGGAAAAACCAGGAGCGAGAAATACTGGAAGAAGAAGTGGTAAGCCTGAGGAATAAATTAGAAAAGGCCCAAATTTAATTAACTATGAATATTTCTCAAATGAAAAGCTCTGGACATTTGGACAAAATTCTAAATGCTCAAATACCTCCTCATATAAAGGTTGGGATAGGCTATGAAGGAGAAACCAGCAAATCCAAGGCAGAAGATAACAAGAATATCATTTTTGTAAAAGTTGTAAAGGATAATGAAGGACAAAAAATAGAATCCACAGAATTAGAATCCAACAAGACCATGATATATAATGAAACAAACAGAAACAAGCAGCAACCTCAAGTGACAAAGAAAGAAATGAAGAAACGGTCAACTGCAAAAGGCTCATACGCTCCTAAGGATGAATTGAACAAATTCGGAAGATGTCAAAGGAGGTTCCTTCCCCTTGTGAGAAGCATCACCTGCTTTTTTTGCCACAAACCTAGACATATTGCGGCATATTGTAAGACAAAGAAAATCCAGTCCAGCCAGCAAAAGATGCAACAAATGAAAAGACTAACTCAAACAACTCTCTCTGCCAGAGACATCTACTACTTCCATGGGTATTGTTTTTGTTGTAAAGGGTTCGGTCATAAAGCCATGGAGTGCAGAACGTATATACAGAGACTGGAGTATGGAAACTCAAGGTGAATTAGGAATAATAATGGATTCACTCGTGTACTCAATCTATTCAGAAATAAAAACAAATGTTTTAGCTGCCATAAAAATGGGCACAAGTCTAATGAATGTCCTCTCAAAGACTGTGATCCATCTCCTCAGAAATGTTATAGAGAAAACAGCTGCATGCAATGGAAAAGGAAACTAAATAAATGTGATCTGGTTCTAATTACTCAAGATCAGAACAATCAATGGTATGTGGACAGTGGGTGCTCAAAACATATGACTGGGGACCGAAGCAAGTTTGTATCTTTTGATAAAAATAAATCCGGGAATTTAACATTCGGTAATGATAAAGCAAGGAGAATCAAGGGAAAAGGCACAATAAGCCTGAATAATGGAAGAGGAGAGGCTCAGGATGTAATATTGTAGGTGATCTAAAAGCCAATCTACTAAGTGTTAGTCAAATGTGTGATAAAGGCTATGAGGTCCATTTCAGAGCCCAAGATTGTGAAGTAAGGTCAATCACCATAGGAAATACCTTGGTCAAAGGTGTTCGAATAAGGAGCAATGTTTATATATTAGAAGAAAAGAATGAAGCATGCCACATAAGCAAACTTGACGAATCTTGGCTATGGCATAGAATACTGCGACATCTCAATTTTGACCACATCATCAAACTGAGAAAAAAGGAAGTTGTCAGAGATTTTCCTACAATAAAGAAGCCACCAAATACCATGTGTAAGTCCTGGCAACTGGGAAAACAAACTCGCACAATGTTCAAAGATAAGACCAACTATCTACAAGTAAGCCTCTTCAGGTTATACACATGGACCTGTGCGGACCTTCAATAAAAAATGCACCAAGTGGAGAATCATATTTCATGCTAATAATCGATGATTTTTCCAGATTAACATGGGTGGAATTTCTCAAATACAAATCCGAAGCGTTTGAGAAATTTAAGATATTCAAGACACTGGCAGAAAATCAAATTGGATGTAAACTAAAATGCATCAGATCAGACAGAGGAAGTGAATTCACATATGATGATTTTGCAAACCTATGCAATGAATGTGGTATAAAGAAACAGTTTACAGTTGCAGGTACACCTCAACAGAATGGAATGGAAGAGAGACAAAACAGGTCACTACAATAGATTTCTAGAGCAATGATGCAAGAAATAAACATTCCCCAAACCTACTGGGCAGAAGAAGTACATACAGTTGTCCATATTCTCAACAAACCTCATCTCATACCAAATTGTGACAAGACTCCATATGAATTATGGCATGGGAAACCGGCAACAATAAAGCACTTTAGAGTCTTTTGCAGCAAATGTTTCATAAAGAATAATGATGAAAAAATTGGGGAAGCATGATGCAAGAGTTGATGAAGGAATATTTTTTGGATATGCATCCAAGAGTAAGGGATACGGGTGCTACAATAAAAGACTGCATAAAATTGTGGAAAGCATCGATGTAATATTCGACGAAGATCTACCAGATAGAACCAAAAGCACAAACTGCGCCAATCCTCCAGATGATCATGAAGATGAGAATTAATAAAATGAAAAACAAAGTAAGACAACAGAAGATACAGAAATAAAATCAAAGGACCATCGAGACACACTCAGAAGAACCATCCTGAAGACCAAATTATTGGAGACAAGAGTGCAGGAGTCCAAAATAGAAGACAGCTAGCTGAACAGACCGAGGAAGTGTACCTATCCATGTTGTCACAGATAGAACTAAAGAATTTCAATGAAGCCAGCAAAGACAAACATTGGGTAAATGCTTTGAATGAAGAATTATACCAAATTGAGAAGAACAAAACATGGGAGTTAGTGCCAAGACCTGTTGGGAAAAAAGTCATTGGCACAAAGTGGATATTCAAGAATAAGATGAATGAACAAGGTCATGTAATCAAAAATAAAGCTAGACTTGTATGCAAGGGATACTCTCAAATCAAAGGACTTAACTATGATGAAAAATTTTCCCCTGTAGCAAGAATGGAAGCAATTAGAATGTTTTTGGATTTTGCATGCTATCATGATTTCAAGTTATATCAAATGGATGTGAAGTCTGCCTTCTTGAATGGAGATCTAGAGGAAGAAGTCTACATGGAACAACCTGAAGGATTTTCTTTAGCATATAAACACGACTATGTGTGAAAATTAAAGAAAGCCCTATATGGTCTCAAACAAGCACCACGTGCATGGTATTCTAGGTTGGACAAGTACTTTAAAAAACAAGGTTTCAAGAAGGGAGGAGTAGACATCAATCTATATATAAAGGCAGATGAAAATGAACTCTTAATTGTAGTAGTATATGTAGATGACATCATGTTTGGTAGCAACAAGGATGAGTTAGTAAAAGTATTTGCAGAATAAATGAAGTCAGAATTTGAGATGTCTATGATTGGAGAGCTTACATACTACCTAGGACTTCAAATTCTACAAAAGAACAGAGGATATTCATTTCACAAGAAAAATACTTAATAGATATGTTAAAAAGATTCCAATGGAAGATTGCAAACATGTATCTACTCCCATGATCACTAGATGCAAGTTATGTGTTGATGATGGATCTGCAGATGTAGATCAAAGACTTTACAAATCTATGATAGAAAGTCTGCTATACCTAACTACCTCTAGAGTAGACATTTTGTTGGAAGTAGGACTTGTGGCAAGATATCAAGAAGCACCAAAACAAAGTCAATTGCTATAAATCAAGAGGATATCTAGATACCTGCAAGGAACTGCACATTATGGCCTATGGTATCCAAAAACCAAAGAATTCACATTGACAACATATAAAAATGCAGATTGGGCCAACTGTGTGGATGACAGGAAAAGCACCAGTGGAGGAGCATTTTATTTGGGAGAAAGTCTGTGGCATGGTTGAGCAAGAAGCAACCATTTGTCTCTCTATCTATAACAGAAGCAGAATACATAGCAGCAACAGCTTGTTGCACAAAAGTAATGTGGATGAAACAAACTCTCCAAGACATGAAGGTAAGCATCACTGAACCTATTTCTATCAAATGTGACAATACAATTGCAATAAGTATATCAAAAAATCCAGTACTTCATTCGAAAACCAAGCACATCCCATTAAAGTACCACTTCCTCAGAGAACAAGTAGTAGAGAAAATAGTAAAGATGGAGTATGTACCAACAAAGGAACAAACAACAGACATATTCACAAAACCTCTTGCTAGAGAACCATTCAAATATCTAAGAGATAAACTAGGGGTAGTGTCTGCGGATGATACTCTCTCATATGATTAAAAAAAATGATGGAAATACACCAGCAAAGGCAGCAATATAAGGAACAAAAACAATGTTGTAGACAAGTGATAGTCAGTATCCGACAAGAAATCATCATTCCACGGGGAGAGCAGCTCATAAAATTTGTCACAAAAGAGCTAGAGTTGTGAACATGGTAAAGATCTACAGAGTATGGTATGGTACAGGTCCTCAAGATCAGAGTATTATGACAGAAGTACATCAAAATTTTAGCACATATCACCTCTATCAAGCAGTAGGGGACAAAAATACAAAATATTTTATGGTGACATGCCTTCCATCATTCTCATGAGTTTGGGATAACATCAATTTTTTGTGTATATTCATACCAGTTCAATGATTCTCAAAGTGTTCTCCCAATAACTATTATACACCAGCCTGAAGCAGCAAAGTATAAAGTCAGAAGAAGAAGGCCTATAAAGTGAGAAAATAAAATGCAAGGATAGAAACTACACTAGGAAATGTGCAACCCTTTGCCATTGATGTCAAAGGGGGAGGAAAGGCAAGCAGAAGAAGAAAGGATCTTCTGAAAAGCAAGCAGAGGAAGAAAGACACATCTCAGAATGAAAAGGGGAGGAAGTGTTGCCATCAATGCCAAAGGGGGAGACCGTTGGAAATATTGTCATTGATGGCAAAGGAGCACAAAGTAGCAGCACCTGAACTATAAAAAAGGCAAAGGCAACAAAGGCAGCTAAGAAGCAAGGCAAACAAGGAGCAAAGGCAGCAAAAAAGTAGAGAAGTAGCAGCAATAACGAAAAGAAGCATATCATGCAATAATGCAGTAAGAAAACATAAGAGAGAGGCGAGAGCTGAGAGGAAGAGGCCAATTAAACAAAGAAGATTAGGCCAAGAGAGATAGGCGAGAGCTTAGAGACAGAGAGGGCTCTGTAGGAAGAGAAGGCCATGCAAAGAGAGAATTATCCAAAGTTAAGTTGTAAGCAGATAAACTTATGTGTAGGTTGAAAGGAATAAATTCCAAATTCTGGCTTTAATCAGTATGAAAAGGTGTATGTTAAGCATGATAACTCGGGATGAGATTCAAGAAAAAAGACAAGATCAGGAGAGATTCACGTTGAAGAATACAGAAAAATCTCGAGAGGAGTAGCGTGGAGGAACCGTTGTTGCAGAGTGGTGACAGTATAAACAAACAGAAACCAGCTAAGGCAGAGAACACTTAGAAGATTTCCAAAGAAGGTGAATGGACAGTCACAATTAGATCGCAGAAGTGAAGGCAAGAGATGAACGGTTATGATGACTTCGCAATTTAAGTTGGTTGCAATGTGATGCGATGAGGGGTGACCACATGTTAGCATTGCGCATTAGCGCACATCGTAGATTTTAGAGGTTACCGTTAAGAGTTCGCACGATATGGTAAGTTGTTTGCGATGCCATGCAGTAAGGATGGAAGGATGCGATGCGATGAGGGAGGAACCACGTGTCAGCATTGTGCATTAGCGAACATCGCAAATTTTAGAGGTTACCGTTAAGAGTTCGCACAGTATGGTAATTTGTTTGCAATGCGATGCGGGAAGGATGGAAGGATGCGATGCGATGAAGGAGGAGCCACGTGTCAGCACTGTGCACTAGAGCACATCGCAGATTTTATGGTTTAGCATTATCGATAAGAGTTAAACTTGCAGGTGAGCGATTGCGATAAGACAAAGAGGTATAGCAACACTGTTAGATCAGGAAAAGATCTACGGTGGATATTACAGTGCAACTTCACATCAGCAGAATGATAAGCTCGTTGTTAAGGTTGTTTGGTAAGTTTGCCGAAATGCGATGTGTTGTGATTGGTTCAAGGTATTATGGGACCCTCTAGTAGGAAGTTTCGCGTGTATGCAAGGTATTTGGGTTTATGTGTAGTCTGGTTTAAAGTAGCGTTGTTTGATCGCTAATGTATGTATGTTGTATTTAACTCTGAAGTTGTATTCCACTGCGTGTAAAAGGAGAGTGATGTGGGCCATAACCCACAGATCTGCGGGTTTGGTTAAAGAAGTCGGCCAAGATGAAAAGTGGCATGTAGATGTGGCTGTGTGTTAAAAGAAAAGGTTGAACGCGCAAGAAAAGGCTCGGGTAAGAAAAAGGACCTGGAGCTCGTGCAAAACAGTGCAACAGCAAGGGTCGAGTTGGGAAAAAAGGTGGTCATGCAGCACAGTTGGAATATAACTGCAGAAACATAAAAGACAAAGGGACAGCAAGCAGAAGAGGACAAACACACAACAAATCTAAGAAGCTGAAAGGGCTTAATGAAATATTTGAATGTAACTGTAAATGTATTATTTGTTTTATATTGTTTGTGATGCAAAGGCAAGTCTCCCAGGCAAAGGAAAACTCCATTTGATACTGTAATAATTGTATATATTTGTAACATCCTGAATATGCTGAGTGAGGAAATGAAAGGGTGGAAGGCAAGAGTCATGCTTGTTCACTTCATATTACCATATAGAATGCAAACAACCATGAAGTGATCTCTATAAATGATGTTATTGTAATATGCATAGAGAGGGAAGAGAGTGGAATAATGAGAGAGAGCAGATAGAGATGTTGTGCAGATCCAGAGCTGATATGAAGCAAATTTGAAGGCTGGAAGGGCAACATTGAAGAAGGAGAAAAACAGAGCTGATATCCAGGTAAATCAGCATATGATTTTATTGTAGTGTGAGGGAGTTGGTGATTCCATATCAAGTTTTAGCTTGATAGATGTCCAGTTGTAGCTGGTTGAGGTAGGAGCCTCCTGTGGATTGTAGCCTGCAGAAAATAAATGGGAGTTGGAGCTTCCTTGTAAGTTGTAGCTTGCAAAATTTGGGGTAGAAACCTTCTGTAGGTTGGAGCCTACAGAAAATCAGTTGTGAGAGGGAGTTGGAGCTTTCCTTTGCATCACAATAATAATAAGATGTGGTTTTCTCCCTTTATGGGTTTCCACTTATATCTTTTGTCTATGTGCTTGATGATTAAGTGTTGATGTGATGTTTTAATCTGTTTAATTACTTGTTGTCCACACATTGTGTTTGTTGATCCATTATGTATTAAGCTGCTTATGAAATGAAGGTGTAAATGAGTTGAATGAAAAAGTTTTAAATGTCCACGAATGTGTTACACTGATTCCCCCCCCCCCCCCAGTTTAACTAAGGGTTCATCTGAGACAAAGATTACAGCCATGGGTTTGAAAGGTAAGAACATAGCAAGCACTAGTTCTTCAAATTGTTCCACTATCACTCAAGATGAAGATACAAGAATAGAAATTTTCCATATTAGAGTCATCTCTAAACATACCAATATTGATACACTTTTTGATAGTGGGTCACAAGCTAATATGATTTCTGAAGACTTGTTTAAGCAGCTAGACCTTGAAACTGTTAGACATCCAAGACCTTACCCTTTAGGCTGGATATGCAAGAATGCAAACTTGCAGGTTACAAGGAAGTGCATACTAAGATTTTCCATCAATTCAAATTTTCTTGATGAAGTTGAATTTGATTTGGTGTCACTTGAGATATTAGGTTTTTTTTTTGGAAGTCCTTATCTTTACGATAGGAAAGCAATATTTCATCGCCATGAGAATAAGTATCACTTGTTTAAAGATGGTATCGATTACATAGTTAGAGCTCATAAGAAGAAGACAAGTTTGTCTCTTATACATGCAGGAGAAATGAAGAGGATAGTGAATGCAAGTCAGAATTTGACATTGTTAATGATCAAACATAGAGATGTTTTTAGTCAAACCTTTCAAAAAGATGCATCGAATGAAAAAATTGATTTCATTAAGGTTTCTTATGCTTGTAATGAGATGTTTCGGGACTCTAATAGATTTCTTTTGAAAGGAGGGAAACAAGATGTGACAGATTTGCAGTAGTCAACATCAGTGTTGAGTAGTGTTGGAAACAAGATGTCGGTGCAAGAGAGTGAAAAGGTCAAAGAGAAAGCGACAAAAAAGTTTGGCAAAGAAGGCATGGGTTCCACAAGTGCTTGTTTTTGGTTTCCAAAGGGTTCATGGCAATGGCGAATATACTTGGTCAAGAGTCAACATAAGTACAAAGCGAGATCAGTTAAGAATCACCATGATGACAGTGTGCAAGGTGAGACAATTTTTAAGTTTCCTTTGATTAATGACCAAGGTATGAAAAAGATGGTTTCTTCAAGAATATATTTCTTCTCTGTAAAGTCGATGGAATTGCAGCATGACGGTGTCAATGACAGCAAGAGAAGGTTGCAAGAATCAAGGAAAAAGTAAAGTTTTTTTTAAAAGCTCAATTGAATGAAAATTGGAAAATTGCAGTGGATAGAGACTGGCATTAGGGGAATTTTGAGGTCTAAAATGGACCTCCTAAGGAAATAATAAAATAATAGCTAAACCAATAAAATAATATTTATGAATTTGCAATTCACTTTTTGCACCACAATCCATGTAACCATAGTTAAATTCAATTCAAAAGTTGTGCCAAAATAAAATTAATAAAAAAATTGTATTGATGTGACTATAAATAAGAATGATCTTTTCAAGAAAAGGCCATTATCATTGAACAACTAATGCATTTGTCATTTGTACTTAAATAACTTAAAATAAAATATAAATATAAATTTATAAATTCTTAATTATATTATATGCTATTAATTAAAATTTATATTATTTAAATTTTATAATAACATGTACTTAATATACTATATAAAAATAATATAATATAATAAATGTATAGGGATATGCATTGTTTCTTTCAAGAAATATGAAAATAAAATAACATATTTTTAGTCAAAAAGTGTGAATGAAATTTATTATGAGTACTTTACTTTGACTTTAAAAGTACTTAGAGCACTATCATGGTTAACCATGAGTTTTTCTCCACCATTGAGAATGTGACAAGTAAGTACCTTTAACTCAAGCAATGCCACCTCAACCATTAGGGATGATGTCATCCCCTAAAATGTGATTGGTTCTCATAAAGTGAATTTTGATTGTACATTTTCCTTAGGAGGCCCATTTTAGACCTCAAAATTCCCCTAATGAAGGGTGAGGGAACAATACCCTCATCCACATGATCATTAATCAAAGAGCTTTTGGGGTCCAAAAAGCTTCTACTGGGGAGGAATGATCAGGTGCTCAGTGTAAAAGCTCAAAAATGAAAGTGCTCAGAATTGATTGGAAACTAAACGACAGCGAAGAGCTCATCGCTAGGAATCTAGCGCCATTCATTTCGTCAAAAACAGAGTCCGAATGAAGAAGATAGAGCCTGTTGTTCGTTTTCCTAAACAGCTAAAAAATTTGCATATGTGACAGGTTGGTGACATGGCAGCCCAGTCAGCAAATTTAGGTATATTCAGGGAATATTCTTCAATTTTTGCCTAATGACACTATGACAAGTGTCACAACAGGATTCGTCGAATTGGTTTGAAGGTGAAATTTTTTAATGGATTTGCTCCTAAGGTTGAATTCGAATTTTTTTATATTATGGTTTGGGACAGCCTAACCAGAGGCTGACAGGTGGTGCAGCCAGGGGCCGCCACGTTCCCCCTCTGGTGGACCCTCTCCAAAGTTTTAATTAACTCATTGCAAGGTCTAATTGCATTTTATTTTTATTTATGGTTTCAAAGTCCGCATTGCATATCCTAAGGTTGGAATGTATTGAAAAGTCCGAAATATATTTATATTCCAAATTTTGCATATAAACCATAGTCCGAACCATAGTCTAAAAGTATTAAATGGCATGATTATATTCGACGGCAAACCATAGTCTAAAAGTATTAAAGGGCATGATTATATTCGGCGGAAAAATATATATGGGATTTGTGGAGATCGGGGCTCGGCCCCACGACCTCCCCCAAACGAATGGAACAACTTATCAATAAGCCACAACAACGGCTCTCATTATTCTATGTCCGCCATACATATTTGATGTCATACAGTTACTCCGACGGTGGGAAGGAAGGGGCCAGCCCCCTTCCCATGTGTCCTTATCACATAACCGTCCTTAAGCGCTCCCACTAAACGCGATTATGCGCCATAATAATCGAGCTTATCTCATTTTAAATTGTGCTTTACATTAATTAACTGCAATTAGGTTGGCGTAGTTTTAGAGGCATCTCCAAAACCGGCGGGTTCTCCAACTTTGGACTGGAGTCTTCTCCAGATTTGGAGGAGATTTCCTAGGAAAATTAAATGAGGCATATATTTTGCAAATTTCGACCAAATTCGGAGCAAGAAGAGTCATTTATGATAGATTTGGACATTCTGGACTCATTGAAGCATGTTTAAGGAGCTGTAGGTGAATGTAAACATCAATTTTTCACTTTTGAGCTAATACAGAGGCCCAAGCCATGGAAGATGGACCAAGGAGATATAGCCGAGGAGGGGTGAACTCCTTCATCAAAAATCTGTGTTCATAGATCAATTGTGATGGTTTGTTGTTCTTGTTTCTGTTGTTGTTCAGCATATTTATTTCATGCTTTATGCTCTTGAATTCACTCATAAAACTCAACTAATTTACCTATTTGACACACATAAACAACAAGGAAACCTATGTACATCAAGCATAAGATCAGCAAATAAATTTTAAATCTGAAGATGAAATTAGCACATCAAAACTAACATTCATACTCAGATCAATATCACATCTTAAATCGTAATAAGCTTTGATTTTCTTGATTTTCTTTGACAATCTTCATGTAGTCTTGATCAAATATAATCCAACATGTCATTTTGAACATATTATGGAGCCAAACTGCTTCACAGTTGATTGTACAAACTTCCATATCCTCCTTCTTCGTAGTGCAACATAATCTTGCTTCATTTTCTTCTAAGGAATCATACCAGTTCCAACCATCATTAGTATCTTTATTAGTAACCCAATCAATGTGAAGTTGAATCGAATATATCAAGGAAGAAATTAGTTTTCGGTACAATGATGTATCAACAATATCAAAACTCTTCAACTTCTTGCTAAAGGGTATTTCCATAGATATGTCATCTAATGCATATTGCTTTCTCCTTCTTCCTTTACGTTTTCTAGGAAAGTCTTTGTGTTTTGTTACATTCTTTCATCTATTTTCAAAGCTTAGGTAATTCTTATTATTGACCTGCAAGCTTTATTAGTAGGCTATGAAAGAAAAAATATAATTAAGCAAAGTACAAAGACAGTAATAATATTAGTAATCAAGGAGATATAGAGTACTTATCTTTTTGAGGAAAGTCATCTCCCTCTTAACCTTGTCCTCACATCAACATGATGTCATTTCTGTCATTATCAAGAGCTAGGGTTTCTTCTTTTAAAGATTATCCCTAGAATTTATCTTAGGGTTTTTATTATTTGTGCCTTAGCTAGGTTTTACAAGCCCTAGATGCTTCAATATCCAGAATCTCCAAAACTTGCCAATTTTTAGATTTGCAAATTCTATAAGCATACTAATATGTTAGCTGCAAACCCTAGAAATTTTATTAATAACTCTTGTTTCTTGATTACAAAAACCTAATCTTCAAGTGCAAAGAATGGTTTTGAATGTTAACATGTCAAGATTTTTGTATCAAATATTTCGGTGAAAATCACATTGGAGAAATTTGTGTCGACGCATTTCGAACCAGCCAGTGTGGTTCATCATCAGGACAAGATGAGAAATCTGATCTAGGACTCAGCTTAAATAGATAATGAAGTTCCAATTAGCCGTTGTAGAATAACGGCTAGTTTGACTAAAAAAATATAAAAAACAAAACTAAATGAATAAATAAATAAATAAATAAAATATAAAATATAATATAATATAAAATAAAAATGTAAAATATAAAATATAAATATAAAAACATAAAAATAAATAAAAATAATAATAATAAAATAAATATATTAAAACCAAAAATATTAAAAAATAATAATAATAATAAATATAAATTACTTGAATGCAATTCAATATATTATTTGAAACTACACTAATTAATTCATTTATTTTTATTTTTTAATTTAAATAGATAATTAATTAATTGATAAAATATAAATAAATAAAAGTGAAATTAAAAACAAATAATAAACATAATAATGATAAATAAATAATAAGTAACTCCATAATAAAGAATAACTGAATAAATAGAAAAATAATAATAATGAGAAAATTAAAACAGGACGAGAGGAGAGGAAAAGACGAACCTAGGACAAACAAAAGGGAAGAAACCCAAAAACTAAGAATGAAAGGCAGGGATCAAGCATCTGCTCACACTCCACCCATCATCTTTATTATGGTTAACCGACCTCTTTTCTAATATATTTATGCAGACCTCTCTCTTTTCTAATATATTTATGCAGACCTCTCATTATAAAGAAGCATAAGCTCTTCATGGTCATTTCTTAGATGTAATCATGACCAAGAGGACATAGTATTATATGCAATATAGGTCATGAACATAACAAAAATGAGACGTACCTCTTCAACCTTTCTTGTTCTCCATTTTTCCATCGAGTATGGTATCATGATATGACTTTCTTGGGATGATATGACTTTCTTGGGTTGCTACAAAGAGATATGCTCATAGTGATTCGGACTTCACACCATGGTAGCTCAACTTAATTCTTTGATTCTTTGTAATTCTCTTTACTTCAGGGATGCATACTTCTGACTTCAAGAAATATAGGAGCAAGGTAAATATAATGGTCTAAAAAAATCATACTATGGTCTATTTTATTTCATCCTTCATTCCGAGTTGCTATAAAAGATAATGGATCAAAGTTGTTGTAAAATCTATTGTTTTTGCTGACTTGGTCATCATTGTACAGTAAGCTTCAAATGTCAATTAGAAATTATTGGTTTTCCACAGCGACTCAATCCTTTTCATTCATATAGGTCGACTTATTGTAATATGTATTATGTTCTTCTCTTGTATACAGTGTAACCTTCCAGGATTAGTGCCATAGAAGAAAGTATGATCTCGTACAACCAGGTATAAATACCATCTCAGATTAATTATAATCTTATCCTTGTCATTTTTCAGGGATTTCGAATTTCTTATAACTCAGATCATAATTGTTACTATGCTTCAGAGATTTCAAAAAAATATTGCTTCAGATTTCGCTGGCTTTCTTCACCTTCAGATTTTGTACCTTTTAGTCTCATACCTTTACTTCAGATTAGCCTCCCAAATTTCTTGAGCGATTGGCCTTGAATTCTCTGTTCATATCATATCTGTGTATATTCCAATTGAGAGATGCGAATAACTATACAAGCGAATGGATGCTTCTACAGTAGTTCGGATTGTTAAAGAGTTCAAAGGAGTTTCACCAAGTGGTAAAGTCACTCTTGAATGTAATCATAGAGATGACATTAAATATGTAACCCTTCTTCAAACTCTGCTATGTTTTGTTCACAATTTTATCAACCAATCTACGTATACATGCTTTCCACATCACAGAGATATAGGTGTCATTGAAAGCTTGTTTCATCACAGGAAAGATACCAAGGAACTCGCATTAGTGTCGAGAAATATGCCACAGCAGGAATACGCATCATCATAGAGGGATATGTTAGAAAACTCGCATACCCATGGATAGATATATCACAGAAAATTGCAATGTCATGTGGATATGTATCGCAGAAACTTGTGTCATCATTACTGAAACTTGCATCATATAGAAACGGTTGACAAATTGGGAGGCTTCGAATAATTATTAGATTTATTATTTATGAATTCTATTGGCATTTTTTAAATTAATTAGGTTCTGGTTCATCAAATAATTATCAAATGCAAAACATGAAGATCACAGACATAAGAACACAAAATATAGGGTCTCAACTTAGGAAAAATCCCTCTTCTAGGGGAAAACCCAGTGAAAATATCTTCTTATAAATCAAATCAAAGTGAGACATCCTAGACCCATGACCACAGAAGAACTTCCACCTCTAGATACCAAGTTAAACCTTCCATTCTGCTCAACAAATTCATCATCAATATAGCAGCAACTAGAAAAGTATCAAGGCAGAACTTTCACATATTCCATCTCAAGAAGAAACTCTTCTTCCATTTCAGACTTCCTCCCTCCACTTCATCTCTCTTCTTCTATGAAATTTCAGACCAAACACACATCCAAGTGTATGTCCAAAAGAGCTTATATCATCTTTTATTTATATTATCCAGAACAGACATGTCCATTGGGGTGAGGGTGATTTGTCATGTAGGCCATCTTGGCATCTAGAGGGGTTTTTGACCCAAAATTACATAATAAAAAATATTTCTTTTTTTCCTTTCAAGAGGTCCAAATAGGACTTTGACTCTTTGACTCAACAAAACCTAGAAACATGAAGAACATGTTTATCTAATATATTATTATTATTTTGGGCATGAAACCTATGCTTAAAATAATTTTTCTTTTTCTTATTTTTGCTTTTTACATAAAATACATAGAATCACAATTATGAAGACCAAAACTAGTTACATCTTTCAACAGAAACTTCACATCACATAGAGATATATATCATCACAAAATTCGTATCATAGTGAAGCATGTCATGTCATGGGAATTTAAACCACATGTATATTTGAAACTCGTATTATTACAGAAGATGGTCTTTTGAAATTCACATCATTTTGTAGACTTGAAATCATAGAAGAATGTCCTAACTTTTGTACTATTCCATAGAAATGTAACCTCAAACCTTCATATTAACTTAAAAGAGAAGATGTATGATTTAAGATGAATGGTTTATAAATGGCCTTCTTAACATCCTTCATATGCTCAATATATATAGATTCTTTTGTCCAAAGATATAAGAGCATTCCTTCAACAACCTTTATGTCATAAATGTGATGGTTTTGGCCATGTGAAGCTTTTGTTCTACTCGTGTTATCTTGAAAAACCTTCTTAGAACTTCTTGCACACCATATTTAGTCCAAACCAGGCTTAGAGCTTCCTGCACACCATATTTAGCCCTGATTAGGGCTTCTTCAATAGTGCTCATGTCTTTACCATAGCTCTCATACCATGTTGAGAAACCAAGTGTAGTAATATTAGGCTTGAGTTCTATGTCTTGATAATTACTTGTGAATGTTAGATTCTTTTTTATTATTAGTTATGTCTTCTTCATCAAGCAATTATACAAATGATCAACCTTCCAAGAAAAAGAGAGACAAGAGACACCAAAATTAGGTTGCTAGCCAGGGAAAACCCCACAAGGGGGAAACCCCAACAATCTTTCTCTTATAAAATCAAGTCAAAATGAGATATCCAATACCAATATCAGGACCAATACCAAGATCAAGTTGACACAAAAAATGCCAAGTTCAACCCTCCTCCAAGTCACCTATTGGAAAATGTAACTAGTTTTGGTCTTCATAATTGCCATTGTACTCATGTCATTATGTGTATCTTATGTTACAAGAAAAATAAGAAAGAAAAATATTATTTTAAGCATGGGTTTCATGCTTCATTTTATTGGCCAACTAGGTCAAGCATGTTCTTCATGCTTCCAGGGATTGTCGAGTCAAAAATAATATTTTTCTTGAGTCAAGAGAGTCTTCATCACTTGTATAAGACCTTATTGGGAAAGTAGTTACAAAAAGGGATATTCTTCTTGTTTTTAACTTAACGTTCTCTCTCCTTTGATTTCTACTCCTTGTTCTCCTTCACATAGCTCAGATGTTTTTCATTTTGTGTGATTGGATTATATATCAAGTGAGTCGAAATTCCTTCTATATGTGTGTGTGTGTGTGTGTGTGTGTCAAGGAGGTAGAATGGGTGCCACTCTAGAGGGCTAGGCCAACTTGTTCCAAGGAGGGTCGACTAGACATTTTGTGGACTAATGGATCAACATAAAAATCAAATTTATTTTTCTTACAAATGTTTGAATGAGACATGACAAAGAAAACCTCATGATAAATTCTTCTTGACTCCTTTTACTCTATAAGTATGAAGAACATGCTTTGACCAAACTAAAAATATAATAATGAATATAATAAATACAACAATAATAGATTTATATTACATTATGAAGACCAACACTCTTTACAAGTTCAACACAATAAACTATTCATATTTCCAACATTCATCATAACTTACTATTTTAAAAAATTACTATCAATCTTCATACATATATTTATATATTAATTCAAAATTAATAAATTAAATAGTAATAAATCTAAACCACTAAAACAAAAAATGCTCACTAAAACAAATCATTATTTTAACTTTTTTCATTATTATATTTCTTTTACCTTAAAATTTTAGAGTTTCCTTGCCCAACACTTTTAACTTATCACATAATAAGTAATTAAAATAGCCTTTTATATAGATATTATTCTTTGTACATTTTCCAAAACAACTTGACATATTAGAAGTTTCTAAATATATGATATTGTTGTAACTTGATACTTGATATATATTAAAGCATCTATTTTATTATTACATTATTATTCAACAATGTAAATATATGTAAAAAAAAAAAAAATCGCAAAAATAATAAATATGATGTTTCTCATCATTCATCATTAATATTTTATATAAATTAGAGGATAGGATCAAGTACCCACACCCAAATTTATTTGTGACTTCCTGAAATTTAAAAAAAAATGCATAAAACATATAAATTATTAAAATAAAAATATTAGCCTTGTCCAAATTTTATTTTGTTGTCATAAGATATTTGTTTCATAAAGTTTTATCATTATAAATTGCATACATTCAAGCTTTATCAATTTGGAACTTCTCTCTATATATTTATATTATTTTTATACATCTTTGGTATTTTAAATCCATTAAGCCTTGTACTTTTCGCTCATACTATTATTAAATAAATTATATTTGAAAGGCAATAAAACACATTGTAACATAATATTGTTTTTTGTTTATGAAATACATATTATTGCATACTATGAGGCATGAACTATTCCAAATCACCTAGACAACGACATGAACCATAAGAAAGGTAGATATCTACAAACTTGGAAATTGGAGGAAAACAACTCAATGACAATGAAATAGTCAATTTTAATGCCTTATATCATTACTAACAATGGTATCTTGTATTACTTTTCACAAATAATTTTAGACAAAGTTACGAGGCAATGATTATAATGGAGGCTTAGAACTCTTATGCAAAGTTATAATATCAGTGGAGCCAAATTTTAGGTCAACACCTTCTTGCTCAATACTGACATCATACTTCATTGATCTAACAGTGATTGACATTTGTCAATACAACACAAATTTTTAATCTTAGTAAAGATGCATGAGAAAGGAGTGATAAGCTCAAATATTTCAAAAAATAAAACCCTTCACAATCATTCTTGGTAGTGGTGTCTCTTACATCACTGAAATACAATATATTGGAGCAATATCATTCAATATTTTACTAACATGTTTTTTTATACATCATTTATATTGATATTGAACATCATCCTCAAGGTTGAATCATCATCATGAGAATTTATTATCAAATATCCCCAAACATTAAATGGATTAGACATAACCACTTTTGGAATGTCTAATATTTCATTGATATAATCGTGACAATCCTCGTTGCATTCATGGGAAGTGATTCGTCTTCCTAAATTTCATTGTCATTATCTAAGGGGTCATATTTCAAATGGCTAGCTTTTTGGTCTCCTTCATCAGTTGCATCTTCCTACTCTTCTCTTATGGTTATAGTCTTCACCTTATTCCAGTGTAAACTTTGCAATCCCCCTCTTGGATCGCATGTGACAAAAATGACCACCCTATTCCACTAGAACCTCTAAGTAAAATATATAATCTTGTTCATTTGGAAGGACATATCACTTAGTTCCAAGCGTGTATAGTTGTTTTAATCAAAGTATTCCACTACCATGAAAAATGGTAGTGCTTCCATCACCCTAGAGCAACAATATATGCCAATGTGCCTTCAAAAGGACCACCTAGAAGGATTTTTAGTCTATTTCCAATATATCTTCAAAATACCTATGGCATCATTAGATCATATGTGAGTAGATCTTTATCACCCTTGTGGGAAATATCAGTCACCTAGACGTTTGCAATTATTCCACTATCAAAAGTATTTTCTTATCATCCAAATATTTGATGTGAAACTTCTAACCATGGCACCACATAGTTTTCCCATGCTTCACTTATATCTCACATGCTAGGGAGGTATAATCAATACATAAATATTGGAAAAAATGGATTCAAAAACAAACAAACAAACAAACAAAAAAACCATGCTCAATTTTCTATCTTTTGCCCCACAAAGTAAACAAATTTCCTTGTGTAAGCTTGGTATGAACATTTATGTATGTTTGTGGCCATATCTTTAAAAAAACTATATTGTTTGTAATGTATTGTATTGCATTGCACCCTCTTACCACCTGAAAATGAAATTAGATTCAAGGTTTAATAATCAAATCTCAACTAAAAACCTATATACTAGAAATGCAATCACATTACCTTGCCTTTTCACTCTTTTCAATCTCATTTTCCCCATCAAAATGTCATCCTCAAATATGTTGTTGTAGTTTTCATCTCATAAGCCATGCACATCAATAGTAGGTACTCACTATGATATATCATGCATTAGTTACCATATATCTTTAAAATTTTAACCCCTTTCAATATCAAATCCATCCCTGAAAGATGCATTAACCTTCATGTAGAACCCCTCCAATTACATTAACATTTTTTTTTGGTATATGTTCACTTATTTCAACCTCCCCAACAAGGGTTATGAGGTAGAGCCCATGTGCATTAAGCACGTTTGAATGTAAGTACTTTTGTATATCACACAATAGATGAGGAATTTATATCTCAATGCCTTGTACCCTGTTGATATATTTCCTTAAATGACCACCATCTACATGAGACATTAAACATTTCAATAAAAGTACAATATAATTGATTTACATTGTTTGTCATTAAATATATAAATCATAACATTTGAATTATAATTTTGCATTTACCACATAAACTTGCATTGTGTTATTATCCAAGTTATTCTAAAGGGGCTAGAGGAACTGAATACCATAGCATGGAAGGATGCATTGTCGTCAAAAATATCGAGTCAAATGTTACATTATCTATGTTTCTTCAAGATCACTCCTTACTTTAGCAATTTAATTTTTATTTTCCTTGTCATCCAACATTCTTGAGACGTTGACACATTCTTCTCAATATGCATTATGTCAAATAAACGTTATATTTGCAAGTACTCATAATACTTTTGCAATTGAATATTGAATGTTATTTCATACCTCACAAAGACACATTGCATCGTCCTAGTGACCAAAAACAGAAATACCTCCAATAATATATAATAGCAATACATATAAACCCAACCTGGTTACAAACTTTATGTTACTGAACAAAAAAAATTGATTTAACCCCTTATAGACACATTTCCAACACTTTGGAGCCATTCATTGGTCAATTCCCTTCTCTTCCTTCACATTGAAAGGATGTTTTTGATGGTTTGATAGCTACGGTGTTTGGAGAAAAAAAAAAAAGCATGCACTTATTACACACATTTTCTTAATGTCATTTTGTTTTCACCTATTGAACATGCATATTTACCTTTTTTGTTTGAAGCCATACAAGATTAAGATCATTAATAAATCCAAAAGAGATTGCAAATCAAAGAATGATATGATAATGAAATGTACTTTATGTACCATAAAATTGTGAGAGCATATGGGCATCATGATTTCTCCATGTAAATATACCTGGAATTATCAAGTTTACCCAATTGATCTAAAATTTTCACACATTGTGATAACAACCCATAATTTCTAAATTTCATCAAGGCCTGTAGCTTTTGAAGTTCATCAACAAGAGACAAAAGATATGCACCCATATGTTTGACTCAATACCCTCTACATGTATTCAAAACATACAAAATATTTGACAAATGTGAAAATTGTTGTTTGTTATACATGAAAAAAACCTGGAACAATCAATGTCAACATTGCATGCTCCTCATTGACATCCATGGAGAAAGGTTCTCATTTACAACAATCAGTGGCCACACTAAGTACACATAACTAAACTGTTAAAATGGATTACCATCCCTTGCAATGCAAGGCTTTACATTTCTACGTTCATCTCTCGAAATGTTCCATCTTTCCGTACTTTCCTTCCATGTAAACACCTTATCACTTCTATTTTGTATATATAATTCATAAGTTCTTATTAGTAAAACTGAATAAGCACTGGAAACATGGAATGCTTCCTTCCATGTAAACACCTTATCACTTCTATTTTGTATATATAATTCATAAGTTCTTGTCAGTGACATGGAACGCTACACTGGAAACATGGAACGCTGACAATCTGATGAGGAAGGAAACATGGAACGCTACACTGGAAACATGGAACGCTGACAATCTGATGAGGAAGGAAACATGGAACGCTACACTGGAAACATGGAACGCTGACAATCTGATGAGGAACCTCACAAGGCACTTGCTTTGTCCCATAATAAACTTCATATCGTGATCATTTATTTTTGCTTAATAATTGTGTCGGATCTAGTGCTAGGTTCAACACTAGAATTATTATATTGGATTTAATCATCATTGATTTTTCATTAGTTGGAACATGCAATAGGAAATTCGAATCATGTAAAATTTCCCCTTCAACTATAGTAATCTTACTTTGAATGTTTTTCTAATATGCTTTAGCATGCCATGTTTTCGCCTTTATAATTAGTTCATCTGTAATTGCATATCCTATAGAATTTCTTTGTATATGCATGTACCATTAAAGTTGATTTTGAATGCCTTAGCATAAAAAAAATGAGGTGTTAAAAAGGACGATGACTTTTTCATCCAAAGATTATTATATCCTGAATTCCAATATTACAATAGTGACTTAGCCTAATTCTTTAGCTTAATTTCTCATAATTAACTATAACTCTTTCATTATTTCCCTTTATAACTGAACAAAATCTATATTCAAGGGATATCATCACTCCTTTGAGTCGTTCAGAAACCAGTGTGACGTGTGGAGAATTTGAATTTCATCAAATTGCTCAACTTCTGCCTTTTATGTTATATTTTGAGCTTATATTTTCCTTGGTGGCTCAAACTTAGAATTGCTCACCTCACACTGGTCTCTCATTTAAGATTATTATATCCTGAATTCCAATATTACAATAGTGACTCAGCCTAATTCTTTAGCTTAATTTCTCATAATTAACTATAACTCTCCTATCACTATAACTCTTTCATTATTTCCCTTTATAACTGAACAAAATCTATATTCAAGGGATATCATCACTTGAGGCGTTCAGAAACCAGTGTGCTGTGGACATTTTGAATTTCATCAAATTGCTCAACTTCTGCCTTTTATGTTATATTTTGAACTTATATTTTCCTTGGTGGCTCAAACTTAGAATTGCTCACCTCACACTGGTTTCTCATTTGCATCGTCAGCACTGTTAGTGACCCCTGAACAGTGTTTGAACTTGTTCTAACAAGAAGATTAGAAAGAGATAGAGGTTGATTCCTCCGATCTTGTGAGTTATGCCTTTAATTCCTTTTGGGAGTTAAGTTGTTTTTAGCTTTTATCATTAACCCAATCCATGTATATTAACTGCCATCTATAATAATTTGAACATTTTCTACTCTCTAGATTTACACTTGCATATCCAATGCCACTAACTCTCACATTAATAAAGCTCATTTCCCTTTTAGTGAAAAGAATTAAATTCCATCTTTTAGGAATTTATTATCTTTCAACTTTTATTACTTAAAAACTCCCCTATTCATATTGGGTATATTTAATGGTAACATTAATACTCATAATAATTTGGGTGATTTCAGTTCTCTAGATTTGATTTTCACATCTAATACCACTAACTTTAATGATTAAGCCTCATTTCCTTTTAAGTGAGCCAAGAGGTGCATTCCCATTACCCGTGGCTCATGTGACCATCTTCTTCATTGTTTACGTTGGTGATTCCATTACCTAAATGGGTTTTGCAACTTCAGATACATACAGGTTGGTACAGGGTTTGATAGTTAAAATAATATCCATAATAATTTGGGCACCCTTTACTATCAAAATTTGAATTCTGTGTCCTATCTAATGCCACCGACTCCCACACATTGACACCCATTTCCTCTTTAAATTTAATGCAACTAACTCTCACACATTGACTCTCATTTCCTCTACTGACAGAAAAGTTGCATTCCTATTACCTATGACTTGTGGCGATCTGCTTTATGGTCTTCCATACTGATTTCACCACTTGATTGGATTTGCTACTTTATATAGTTTAATAAATATTCACAAGTTAATTATGCAATGGCATTGCATGAAGTTGCATGACTCAACTAATATCAAGTGCTCAAAGTTATAATGATGTGCAAGTGCTTAACTTATGATGGCCAAGTGCAGTCTATCTTAAACATTTAAATCACAAAAACATCACATTTAACACAATTATTCATATTACATCACATGCAGAACAAATTTGTTAAAAATTTACGTGTCACCTTCAATCCTACAAAGTTCAAGTCGATTGCAAGAACTCGAGGTAATAGCAAACCGACAAAATTGAAAACTCAATATTAATATCGACTTTAAGATGGAAATAAACCATTTGCAGTGGCATGTTTTTGGAATACCAAAGCTATTAACCTGACAATTATTTAAACTCTTTTTTAGGACTTCACCTTACATGTATGCCAAGAGCCAACCAAGAAAAAGTTTATTGACATTTTTATGTATAACTATGAATAACTGAGAAGATTATCTGAAATAGGGCTATCCTTTTATGAAGTACTCATCTCATTTTTCAGTAACTGCAACCTTGTGCACATCTTAAAAATATCTGATGTCAATGATAACTGAAATTGTCTGACTGTCCTGAATCAGCTTATAGGAAAAGGAAAATTTCCTCGGATCCTAACAAATAACTAATCAGACGTGTTGTTCTCACCCAGCATTTCAACGAAAACAAATCCTATAGGACCAAAAAGAAGCGACTACTCACCTCTACACAGCTATCTATAGCAAGAACCAATATATTATTATGAAGTACATGCAACAAGGTGCTGCATGGCACCCGGGGAGCCATTTATCCATCAGAATCTACTCCCCGGCGCTATGACGAAAACCTGTTCAAGACCCCAAGACAACGAAACAACATTCAAGTGAACGCATAGCCATACATCACAATAGATGTATAAAGATGTTCTAACTGTTTCCACCAATGGAAGTATCAATGTTGCATATATCATTTCAGTGAAGACATCACCAAGGGTTCAAAAAGAAACTAATCAGAAATTAAATGAAAACATCATAAGCAATAAACTTTGACCTGGAAAACTTTGAAAATATTTACAAATTTGCAATCTGAAAAAACATGGGAAGATCTGAAATATCAAGAGATACCGAAGATATTTACAACAGGTGTAGGTTCCAATCTGAATGAGTCCTCAGCAATTCTTACCTCTGGTGGTTAACACCTTCCTCTATCAAAAATTCTGAAGAAGGGGAAAATAGCATGGAGCTTTCCTTTGAAAAAAAAAAAAAGACAAAATATGGTACTGGAACATGATTTATGGTTGACTATAGGCAATCCTACAGCCTGTGGCATAATCTAAATAGATACTGCCAAATTCAAGTAAAGAACATAAATCTCATGAGACCAAACTGATTTTAAAACAATGTTTACAAAATAGTTCATGCAATAAACCTGATTTTGTAAAAACTCTGTAAACTGATTCGGAAACTGATTTATGTGTTAATTAAAGCACAGAATTACCAACTATCTGCAATAACTGATTTTCTTGATTGAGCCGGCATCTAGCTTATACTGATAAATTTATCAATACGCAAAGAAGTCAAAAGTTGATCATGAGGAAATGAAAATATCACCATGGCCTGTGACTCAATATATCAGGTCAAATAATGTCACAAACACTAATAAACTGATGTCCACGGGCTCGCTTTCTCACAAAAGCTTCCAGTGAATATCATTGTGTTGATTTAAGCAGCAGACAATAAAACAACACGAGCAAAACAATGTGATACATTATACTGTCTGGTGCTTCAACCCGAGCTTCATGATTTAATATTTGGGCATTATTCTCAACTGTGAGAAGAAAGGGGCATTAAACATATACAGTCAGTTTTAATGGGCACATAATGGTGGTACAAACCTCTCTCCTCCCATATATTTCTTACCTATCCAATGTAAGTGGTTAAAATTTAACTCCGCATATGACCTCGAATATACGGTCGGTGCCAACCCAACATAGTTCAATGTTTGTAATTTAACAATCAAATATTTGGATGAAACCATCTATTTCACCATCAGCCTGATCAATTTATTCTCAATTTTTTTCTAGAATAACCAATTCAATGGCTTGATTTGATCCATTCAGGTACAGAAAAATGTATATAAACAGCATACAATTGACCCCGCTGCTGAGAGTGTTAAAGAACACTGGAAGCCTCAAGGCCAAAGTAATGAATTGACTTCAGAGGATGAATGGCAGTAAACAATTATGCTACTATTAATCCGAGACTGGCAAACACCATCTAGAGCAAAACATCCTCCAAAAATTTGAGGGCCCAAAGTAATCACTTGTCAGTAACAATTATACAAGATAATTTAAGGTACACTAAGATATAGAAGTACAATTACACCCTGCATCCCCCACTTTTTACAAAAAAAAATTGGATGCAGACCCACCATCATCAACTTCCTCTACACCATGCCAGGTGATATTCATATGTATACTGTCCGTACATCATTTTGTCCAAAAGCTGTACCGCACCCTGGACATTTGCGGTGACGAATCTCCAAATTGCGTTGAATACAAGGGCCACAAAACAAGTGATAACACTTGGTAATTACAACCTACCAAAACACACACATGAAACAATTTTGTTAAGAAATTTGGAAAATATGTAAGGAAAAAACACAGATAGTTTACTTTGAAAGTAGAAAAGTAACCAATAGTATTGGAGCTAAAACACTTCAAATGATTTACAGATCCTATGGTACCTACTTCCTTGGGCCGATCGTGACAGACACTGCATTTTAATATCGCCTTGTATTCTTTGATTTCTTCATTGAGCTTTTCTATGGTTGTTGCATCATTATGGGCATTGATGCGTGCAAGTTTGCTATTCGCCACCATCAAATCTTCTTCAATTCTCTTCTTCCCATATCTACTTCATATCATAGAACAGAAAAGGAAGTCAATCCAACCAATATATATTCAATGTCAACTACGTCCACGACAAATACAGCTAACTCACCTTTCTTTCTCCAACTCCACTTGAACTTCAGACAACTTTAGTCTGCTTTGCTCAAGATCATTCCGGGCAGCTTCAGCTGCAGACTTCAGAGATTGCACTTCTCTTTCAAACTCTAATAAATTTCTTTTTGAACTTTCCAAAGCAAGTGCATAGTGCCTACTCTCATCAGTAGTCTTTCCAACCTGGTCCAAATAAATCCTCAACTGCAGAGGAAAAAGGTGAGCAAAATAAAAGAATAAACAGAATGCCGTGCATGCTCAGTTTAAATAAAAGCTTCAGAAACACACACCTGTTCTTCAAGACGACTAATCTTCTGCTTAGAAAACTCAACTAAGGCATTAGTGTGCTGCAGCTGCTTTGCGACTGCCTGCTTCTCCAAAAGAAGAGAGTTTTGAAGTTGCTTTGCTTTGACACTCTCTGACACCAGCTGATATGCAGCAGAAAAGGCTAAAATCAACAGGGATACTGCAATTCATCTCATATTAAGATGATGAGCAAACAAGATTTAAAACCTAAAAAAGTCTGACTTAATCAAACAATTCCACTTGCAACGTCACTTAGGCATTTTCAAGTGATAGGAATATTAATCAGTGTAAGCTGTCCATAACTCAGCCAACGATTGGAATAACTGTAACCCTAGTGAGAAAAAAACAATGAATATTTGATGTTACATACATTTGCCGTTTCTTGTTTCAGTCGCATGTTTTTCATTTAAATTTTTTTCACATTGCATCGAGGGAATTATTAAGGGGCTATTACTCACAATTTGACTAATTTTCCCAATTTTCACCTAGATAAATTCACCAATCAAAAATTAAGTTACGCCCAAATGTCCATATTATGAATATATTTGCTTAAAATCGTGAAGTTTTCCTATAAAACAATATCACATCCTTATATCTCAATAGCTTTGTAAAAGTCCCAGCCCCCTCGGGGGCGGCTCGATTGGCAATCAATGTGATATGAAGTCTTTGTGAAATTTGAGGTTCGAGGTTCAAACCCCCCTGATATACCATGTGGGCTGTGCGTATGGGTTCACCTAGAGGTTGTAGTGGTAGCAGACGGAATCGACTCCATGTCATGCGAGTATGAGCCCTGCACAGTTGCCAATTCTTCTAGATACAGAAGTAATAACAAAAAACTTTGTAGTAGTCCCACCATATGCTTGAACTTGATGTTTTCAGAATTATAAAGATTTGCTAATGTTTTACATTAGTATGAACCATATTGCTCCTTCAAATTTTTCCCGATTACATCTGCATTATATATATATATATATATATATATATATATATATATATATATACATACACAATTGGGAATCATGTAGGAGAACCAACTGTAGATTCTGATACATTGTCTGTTTTGTATTACAAATTCCAACCTGCACAAGTTAGAAGAGAATTCGAGAGTTTCACAGTATGCCTTCTTCCCCTCTTTTGCTCTGGGCACTTCTTATACTGATCAGAACCATGTAAGTAGTAAACCAAAATCAAATTCAAGTGAAATTGAAAATTTTGCAGGTAGTTCTAATTTTGATGTCATGTTCCTGCTATTTCACCACATGTCCACTGATTTTCCAGGCCTGCATCTGTATACTGATTCTCCAGGCCAGGCCTTCATCTTTCTTTTTCAATTCTTCCCTGTCACTAATTGTTCTCACTTTCCTTTACTAGTCTTTTCTTGCTTCAATTTATTAACATCCTTAAAGAATGCATCATTAAGGTCTCATATCTTGATAGCACATCACCCTTCTTCCTGATCTCTTCTTTTGCTCTTTTCAACTTTGTCTTGAGTTTTATTCATTGCCTCCATTTTGTGTCCCTGACCTACTTATTTGAGAAAATTCTTCTAATACTTCCCGTGTGGCATATGCTCTAGCATCTTGTCATGACTCCACCACTGAAGAGCTTCACCATTAAAATTAACACTTGTTGAAAAAGGTGTTGTAGCATTTTCCTTCACAATACCTAACCTTTCATTGGGTCTGTTCCATCATCTCCTTTTAAATTCAGGTATCTTTATTAGCTTTTACTTGGGATCCAACTAAAAACCTCAAAAGTCCAACTTCAATATCTTGTCACTAATGATCCCAAATAGTTAGTTTCATTTTTCAAATATTTCCTCCTGTGTTTCCTCTTTCCAACAGCTTTTCTATCACCACAATCAAGCATCCCAGTGAACGAGTATGGTAATTTTAAATCAGCATACCTTTTAAGACCCTAATTTGGAGATCATCCAGCTAACCAGCCTTGCACCTAATGTAATTATAAAATTTCAGCCCCTTTGAATCTGAAATATTGGACTGTAATAGCACGATATGTCTTCTCTGTGAAGCCATAGGTAACTTTCTCTGAAGTGTGAAAAGAATGTTGTAGCTTTTCCAAAACTTGCAGATTTTGGCCATTTTAGGAGAGCAGTTTTGTACAGCCTACCACATGTCCACTTTTTTAGGTCTGCTTCTAAAATCTCGACCTGAATCACTATGCTCGGTATTCTTTCCCACATAACTGGTGGCACTCTGTTTGGATCTTGCTAGTATCAGGTATGGCGTATAACCAAGAAGACTTGTTTAGGACTAAATCTAGCAAAAGACTCTAAATTCAGACCATAGTGAACTAAAATTGAAATTTTTTACCACAGGCACTTCACTATGTCTCTTCAGCACCCTGAAAATTCTGCTATCTGTAAATTCCTGAAAATGAACAAAAAAATTTAAAAGGTAGGATGACTAGTTTTCAAGGAGACGCAACAAAGGACCATATCCTCAGAAGATATCAAATGTTGTGTACCTAACCCTTGGAATATCATAAGAAAAAAGAGTACACACAATGTAATGTAAACCAAATGTGAGCATGGAGCACCACTCAACAATAGATAAGAGAGATGAGTTACACAATAACTCCTAAAAGAATAGGAGAACCTCCTCCAAGTACCCCAACACATTCATATATCCAAATCATGTGTTCCTCTCGAATAATGACTACATGACTTCTTTACATACCTATTCACACATTGAACATGTGGCCCATTATTAGGCCAACCTTGTTAAATATACAATTACCCATTTACATATACATTTAACCTTGAATATGGGGTCAGACCAAATTAATTGAGTGAAAGAGCACTTTGCTATCAATCGTGGGAATGTTACATCATGCCTAACATTGACCCAAAGATTAGAGAGCAAATGCTAGCCTCTATTCCTCCACTTCCCTTACGTATCTATTTAGATATAATAATCTAATTCATGACGATGACAACCCTGCACCATCAAGAGGCTATTACTCCACTTCCCTTATGTATCTATTTACATATAATGCTCTAATTCATGATGATGACAACCCTGCCCCATCAACACTTCCTCTCTAAGCACCATTGATAGCCACTGGAGCAAGCAACACATGGATGAATCATTCAACTGCATGGCTAGATGGTGGAACGATAAAAAATATCCCTTTCAATGTTCACTACTCACCTTATTATCAACTTGTGTTAGATGCCATGGTTGAATGTGACAAGGGCCCTACTTTTCATGCCATAGGGGCCACTTTTACAGAATGAAATCAGATACATAAATAAAGGCTTCAGAGAGTTTAAAGAATTATGGGCGAAAATGGGATATCCCATCATGTATAGATGCACTACTGGAAGGTCTTGTGCCAAACTTAATTTCTTCATTCCTACAAGGGACTATGTTTCTAAAATCAGTATATGCATCCAATTGGGTGAAGGATATACATTCAGTATTTCAACTTTTGGTTGAGGTCTTTCTGGAACTGGGGGTTAAGAATGCTTCACTAGTCTTTAGTGACAATGCTTCTCACTATGTTGTTGATGGTAAGATGCTGGAGGCTACACACCCAACCAATTTTTGGACCCCATGCACTACACACTACTGAGACCCCATTCTTGAGGATAAAGTTAAGGATCCTCAAATGATTAGGGTTGTATATCACATCAAATGCATTACCATATATATCAACAACCACACATGGATATTTAATCCGCTGAGAAAAATACACCAAGAGGAGAAGAGATTGTTACACCTGCAATCACCAGATTTCCAACAAACTTCCCCATGTTGCAATCCTCATTTCCTAGAAAAACAACACAAGAAAAATGTGTCTTTTGAAAGTGGACTAGATCTCAAAGGAGAAACAAGGTGGATTGGCAGGGCATTACTGGGTAGGTTTTTGACACAAGTTTTCAGTCTATAACAGAAGAGAATCAAAGTTGTTGAGCCAAGGCGATGGATTACATATCCATCTTTGGTGTAAGATGCAATTAGGGAGGTCAAAGATGGATTGCACACACGCATAAGGCACTTGGTCCCCAATAAAAGTGACTAGGATAAAATACATAAGTAGATCAATACTTTTAATAAAACAACAGGTACCTTCACAAGAAATCAGTTGATTGTGCAAGATAACAAAACCAATTCGGTAAGCAATTCTAAGGTTTTTAAGTTAAATATTCACTGTTCTAGTCATTGAAAATTCTAGCTAAATTGGGGAAAAATGTCCAGCTAAATTAACAAACCAACTTCTTCAATTTTCTAACTTTGTCTTTGACTCTTACGATTTATCAAAATGAATAGGTGGGATTGATTTGGCAGTCAATGACCTCAACTACACAAGTCTACAATTTAGACCTTAAATCAGACTTGTAGCACTTCTGTATAAGAGTTTAAATGCTCCATCTTTGAGAACATTCACAAGGAAAAGAGAAATTGTTTGGAACAACAATGATTGAAAGCTCATCTTCATGTAGAACATCCTTCAGCTAAGGCACAATTATATGTAATACAGAAGTAGATCAATGTTTTTAATCAAACCATGTATACCTTTAGCAACAAATACGATGATTGTGCATGAAAACAAAAACAATTCAGTACGCAACTCTAAGATTTTTAATTTAAACCATTCATCGTTCTAGTCATTGAAAATTCTGTGAAATTAACAAAGTAACTTCTTGAATCTTTTAACTTCGTCTTTGACTCTTGTGATTTATCAAAATGAATAGGTGGGATTGATTTGGAAGACAATGCCATCAACTACAAAAGCTTACAATTTAGACCATAAACCAAACTTGCAGTGCTTCTAGGTGAGAGCTTAAATGCTGTATCTTTGAGAACATTCACAAGAAAAACGGAAAATGTTTAGAACAGATATGATTGAAATCTCGTCTTCATGCAGAACATCTTTTGACTAAGGCACAATTAGGTGTTCAACAAAACACACAATGCCAATCCTATTGTATTATTGGAGAATATTGATCCTTCATTGGAATGAAAAAAAAAACAATGCAGATCCCATTGTACCAGATGATATTGATCGTTCCTTGAAATGAATCACAAAGCCAGAAGGCAATACCTAACTAGAGACGTGACTAGTTTTGGCCAGAAAGTTGAGAGAGACATGTGAGTAGACTCAAAAAAGACTAGCACTATGAAAAATACAGAAAATATGGATTTTGGTGAAAAAAAATTTACATTATACATCAAAAATCACATTTTAAATAATGCAAATACAATGAAGAGAATGTGAAAAACATAACAAATACCAAATACAGTCAAAATTCAATCATCAAGAATGATTCATAATTTGATGCCCAACTTGTAGGTAAAAACCCTAGTTTTTGGTAGCACCACATGGTGTGCCATTGTCAAACCTTATTTGTGGTAGTTAAAGGGGCCGCTATGAAATTTCAGGAAGACCGGATTGACCTATGTTGACATTTGACTTTGGAGGTGACTCGGAGCGGGGTGGAATTAGAGTTTTGGTGGCAGTTTTGGGTCTTGGTCTTGGTCTTGGATATCTCATTTTGATCTGATTCTATAAGAGAAGGATTGTTGTTGGGTTTTTCCCCTTTGTGGGGTTTTGCCCTAGCTTGGAGCCTAATTTCTGGTGTATCTTGTCTTTTATGCACTATGTGTTTGAAATGTAACTAGTTTCGGTCTTCATAATTGTTATTGTACTCATTTCAATATGTATCTTATGTAACAAACAAAAGAAGAAAATAAAAAGGTTATTATTTAAGCATGGGTTTCATGCTCTTTGTTCATGGTCTTCTAGGTAAAAGCATGTTCTTCGTGCTTCTAGGGTTTTTTAGGTCATAGGATTTATTGTCATGACTCAAGAGACTCAACATCATGTTTATAAGACCCTTCCGGGAAAGATGTATCTTGTAAAAAGATTTTGTTTTTAGTCTAGAAAGCCTTAGAAGCCTCCTAGTCCAATTCGGCACTAGCAGAGATTAGTCAGACCAAAGAGGGGTATTCAACCCATGCAAAAAGGTATAATAAATAGTAGCAACTCAACCTCATTCACTCACCAATTTGCTCTGCAATCAAGGAAGCTCGATCTCAAGTGCGAAGCTAAGGAAAAAGGGCAAGAAAGGCAAGGAAGAAGAGAGCAGCAGCTAAAAGAGAAGAAAATCAAAGTTTTGCCCTAGTTTTCTCTCACACCTGTGAAGTTGCAGAGCTGTTGCAGGGGTCAAAGTTGCAACGGCCGAGATTTCTGAAGTAGCGAAGTTGTATGTTCGAAGTTTTGTAGTTGGGGGCCGAAATTCTAAATCTAACACAGTTCTAGAAGGGTTTGTCTCTAGTTGACTTGGTGTGACTTTGACCTAGTTGGAAAATCATCTTGAAGGGCTGACTTGGTGCTGGGAGAAGGTTGTGATCTAGGGTTTTGGATCTTGTTAGTCTCATATAAAGCAAATTCTATAAGAGAAGATTTTTTTGGTTTTCCCCTTGGAGAGGTTTTGCCCAGGCTTGGAGCCTAATATTTGTGTCCATTGTCTTTATTGTTTTTTATTTTGATATTTGTTTCATCAAAAGATCTAAAAACGAAATACAAGAAGATAATTAAAGTTCACAAGCAAGTATTAAGGAATAAGGAAAATCTGAATTAATAGCTGCCACATTGCATTTTCCAACATGGTTTCAAAGCTAAGGTGATCAAGAGAAGGCAGCTAAATAGATCATCTTGCAAACACATAGAAGGGTTTGTTTGAAGGATTAGGGTTTCTATTGCTACAAGGGACGCCGAAATTGCAGTATCAAGTTGCTAAAAGAGCATATATTTTGATTTAACCTTGTTGATCTTGAAGGGATCTGTCTCGCTCAAAGAAGGAAAACTTTTAAGGGATTGTCTTGTACCAAATCTTGGAATTTTGCAGTAGTTACGAGATCGAAGGTGCAGATCAAAGTTGCAAGGTTAAATCTAAGGATCGAAGGTAGAGTTGATATCTAACCTACTTGGAAGGCCAACTTTCTAGGACATCATAGAAGTCTCTTTGAAGACCTTGAAAGCCTCAAGATAGTTGGAAACATCATCAAAGAAGGGAAGCTTCTTGATTGACAAGTAGCATATTGTTGCTTTATGCCTGAATCTAAAGGTATCATGGGTTCTTTCTGCAAGGAAGGAAAAAAGCTCGTTGGCTCAGCAAATTACCTAGCATGGAAGAAAAGAATAGAGAAAAGAATAGATCTGCCACTTACAGAACATTAAGTAATGGAATATGTCCTCGGTGAAGTTATTGAACCTAGCAAAGACAGTACTCAAGAACTAGCAAAATACAAGAAAGGGGAATTGAGGGCACAAAGGATCATTGTTGAATCCATTAACAATCATCTAGTTCCCTTTTTTGCTAATTTAAAGACTTCTAAGGCTATGTATGATAAGCTAGTGAATTTGTACTCTATAAGTACATGAAGACAAAAGATGTCTTCGAGGAATAAGCTATATAAAATGAAGAAGTCAAAGGATGAAGACATGGCCTCTTTTCTAATGAAGATCTCTCAAATAAATCAGCTGAAGGAGACAATTTTGGATTCTGAACTGACCATATGTGTACTAAATGCTTTGCCACCAAAATGGAGCAGTTTTGAAAAAAGCATCTACTCTAAGAAAGATTCAACTCCTTTTAATGAGTTGTGGGCTCAATGCATCCTAGAAGAGACTAGGATCATGGCAAAGGATGATATCGAATCTAATGAGCAGTCTCAAGCCTTCATTGTGAGAACCAAGAAGATGAAGAAGGGAAAGTTTGGGTGGGAAGTCCAAGAAGAAGCAAGACATGTCCAAGGTGCAATACTTCGGATGCAATGAATTTGGATACTTTAAGAGGGATTTGTCCAAACAAACAAAACAACAAAATAAAGGAAAGAAGTGAGGCTCACGCAGCTGAGGAGATGGGAGAACTTGAGAAGAAGTCAAAGAAAGAAGATGTTAAAGATATTTAATATTAAAGAAAGTATCCTCCCTGTCAAGTTCTTTAGGAAATTAGTCTTTCCTTTGGAATAGCTTGCATTGTTGTTTAAGAGAATCTTGGTTTTGTAAATACATAACATCATAAATAAAAGCATGTAGAGTCTACTTGATTGAATTGCTTTGCAAGAGTCATTGTGTTTTTCAAGATTGAGATGGTTGGACCATTTTGCATATTAGTGTTCATCCATGCATTCTAACATAATGTTAGAGGTAGTCATCTTGATAAAGTAGATCATTATTATCCTGGAATATCCATCATTTTTGGAAGGTTCTTGGAATAAGCATTTTGACAAGGATTAGTATACATTCCATATAGTATGGAAACAACACTCTTAAGGGATGAAGGGATGAAGGAATGCAATTGGTTGGGTTGTAGGCTCATTATAGGACATATAGCTAGATGATGGAATATGAGCATAGGAATGTATATTGAAAGTAACCCTTGGATAAAGAATTAAAACTTTCTCTAGATTATGTACAATAATAATCAACAAACAGTATAGTCTCCAGAAGAAAAATTGAAACTTGGTAATCAAGTTCGGTCCTTCGGCACTCTGATGCATGAAGGAAGATTTGTATGGAGATGTACCATGAAGATGTTGATGTTGTGATGAGAAGGTCATTATGATGAGGTACCTCTAATATTTATGTTATAAGTTATCTAGTTAACATATTGTTTTGCACCTGGAAGGATGTTGGAGGAATACATGATGATAGTTGTGGCAAGTTCAATTGTATGGATGGAAGATATGGTCCTGGCAATTATGAAGACAATATGTGCTCATCTTGGGATTAAAAGGTCACAGTGCGAGAAGATAACCTAAAGGTCAAGTTCGTACAATAACAAGGAGATCACTTTCATGAAGAAGCTATGATCAACTTGAAGATTGGGAAGGCTCATTATAATGCCTTTATTGTTGATGATGAGATGAAAGTGATGTGCTAGATTGATGACGTGGATCATGTCACAAGATTGAAGAAAGAAGATGGCTATGTGATACCTAGGAAGGAAGCAGGCTCAATACGATGAGATGTGGAGGACAGAGGGAGTCGTGCAACTGTACAGAATTGGTAGTTGATAATCTTATGGAGACAAGCTATAAGGGTTGTGGTGTTGACTTCCCAAATAGAAAGGTAGTTTGGAATCTCCTCTAGATTTGAGAGGGAGTAAAAGAGTCTCCTTGAATAGGCGCAGCGATCTATTCCTTGGTTAAGAAGGAATAGGGATATCCTATGTAGGTGAGAGGGAGTGATGTTGGACATCACATGTGCATTCCCTTCTTCATGTGTCAAGCACTTGACCAAGACTAATAGTCGTAAGTCTAAGTGAAGGCCTTGGAGAAGGAATGGTGGAGGATTGGATAAGCATTTGTGGTTTCCTTGAGGATAAAGCATCCAAGAAAGGAAAGGTATCGATACTCTTCGAGGATGGGACAGTTATCCAAGATAAGAGTGGTCGAAGAGGACAGATATTCTTTGAGGATTGGGAATCCAAGATAAGAATAAGTCCTAAAAGGACATACCTTGTGAAAATCTGGATGGGGTATGTGCTTTGTAGAGGTAGTGCGGTATCACACGTAAAGCCTCCCAGCATAATTCTCTTGAATGAAGATGAGCTTGTCTAGTTAGGCCTTGAAAGACAGTGTTGGTTATAATGTTGATGCTTACAGTTGGCATATCAATATGAATCTTCTTATGAGAACTCTTCACTTTGAGAATGATGTTGTACTAGTTGGGAAATTATGAATACCTCCTTGTTAAGAGGGAGTGTTGGAAATGTAACTATTTTCGGCATTCATAATTGTTATTGTACTCATTTCAATATGTATCAAAACAAACATAAGAAGAAAAGAAAAAGTTATTATTTTAAAGCATGGGTTTCATGCTCTTTATTGATGGTCTTCTAGGTGAAAGCATGTTCTTCGTACTTCTAGGGTTTGTTAGGTCATAGGATTTATTATCACGAGTCAGGAGAGTCAACATCATGTTTATAAGACCCTTTTGGGTAAGATGTATCTTGTAAAAAAGAAATTATTTTGAGTCTAGAAAGCCCTAGAACCATCCTAGTCCAAGTCAGCCCTCACAGAGACAAGTTGGCCCAAATAGGGGTATTTAACCCACACAAAAAGGTATAAATAGAAGCAATTCGACCTCATTCATTCACCAACTTGATCTAAAATCAAAGAAGTTCAATCTCAAGTGCAAAGTTGAGGAAAAAGGACAAGAAAGGCAAGGAAGAAGAGACCAACAGTTGGAAGAGAAGAAAAATGAAGTTTTGCCCTAGTTTTTTCTCATAGGTGCGAATTTGCAAAGTTGTTGCAAGGGTTGAAGTTATAGGGGCCGAGATTTTAGAAGCAGTGAAGCTGCAGGTCCAAAATTTTGTTGTTGGGAGCCAAAATTTTGAATCTGAAGCAGTTCTGGAAGGTTGTGTCTCTAGTTAACTTGATGTGACTTTGACCTAGTTGGTAAGTCATCTTGAAGGGTTGACTTGGTGCTAGGAGGAGGTTGTGATCTAGGGTTTTAGGTCTTGAAGTAGATTCTATAAGAATTAGCAATTCATAAACAACAAACCTTGAAGACTTTGGAGAATCTAGGGTTTGTAAACCCTAGTAAAGGTTTGCGTCAGAAATCCCTACAAACAAAAACCCTAACTAACCGTTTTTGCTGTAAAAAGTAAAACCTAGCTCTTGAGAATGACAGGATTGACATCATGCTAATGTAAGGACAAGGTTGATGAAAATATTTAAGGGGAGTTGGCTCTCCTCAAAGAGACAAGTATTCTACACCTCCTTCCTTTGATTCTTACTATTGATATTTTGTTTATGCACTTTG
This sequence comes from Pinus albicaulis, assembly GCA_034641835.2. Taxonomy (NCBI): domain Eukaryota; kingdom Viridiplantae; phylum Streptophyta; class Pinopsida; order Pinales; family Pinaceae; genus Pinus; species Pinus albicaulis. The sequence continues at coordinate 946,500,281 of CM076577.1, forward strand.
CCTTTTTGTTCTTTCATAGTCTTCTAATAAAGGTTGTAGGTCAAGACAAGATCTCTCTAAGCTTGACTAACAGATGGAAGACTGGAAGAACGTTGCAAAGCACGAATACAAGAAGAAAGCAATTTATAGTATGCATCAAGGAAGTCAATTAGATGGCAGCATGAAAAACAAGCTTAATGAAAGAATAAGTTCACCTACCTCAACTAAAAAGAGGGAGCTATGATTAGTTTGATTCAAGAACACATTAATTGGGTTGACAATATTGATGCCAATAGAGATACTACTGATGATTGGGAGCTGATATGATTTCTTGGAAGAGCGTGAAGCAAAATTTTATACTAAGAAAAAAGATGTGAAGGCTTGTGAAATCAGTTGTGAAAAAGTTTGGCTCCATAAGGTGTTTGATGAACTACTTGACGACATGTTGGATTCAAAACTGCATGAAGATTGTTAGAGAACCAGGAAGGTCAAAGTGCTTTATGATTCGAAAGTATGATGCAAATAGGAGTCGAGAAGCAACAACAAATCTCCACGGAAGAACCGATAGACGATGAATTAATGAAGTTCCTTTTCATGAAACTTTGAGACAAACTTAGGCTTGTGGATATCTCCTCCCCAGTTGAGAGGGAGTGAGGATGGACATCATATTCTCTATGTGTCATGTACTATGGCTATGACTAACAGCCATAAGCCTAGTAAAGGCACTGGTATGGAGAATGGTGGATTGGATAAACATCTAGGACCAATATTCTTTGAGGATTTGTACTTTGACCAGGACTAACCAACGTAAGTCAAGTACATTAATCCAAGATAAGAATAGTCCTAAGAACTAACATTTCCCGGTGTCAAGTATTGTGATAATGGATTAGGAAATGGTGTTGTTACGACATACCTCCTGAACACCTGCGTGGTGTTACGAGTATGTGCCTAGAGAGGTGATGGTGTCCAAATTTATGCCTCCCAACATTACGCTCTGATCTAGTGGAGAGATAGAGCTTGTTAGTCAAGGCCTTGTTATTTTTGACAATGTTGGTTATGATGATGTAAATCATCATTGATGCTTATCAATCTGGATCCTTTCTTATATGAATATTCCAACTTGATAGTATCATGTTGTGTCATTATGAATACCATCCTAGTTAAGCGAGAGTGTTGGAAAATGTAACTAGTGTCAGCCTTCATAATGCACTAAAATGTAATTTTTATCATTGTTATATTTATTATTATATTCATTATTATTATTTTATTTTGGTCTAAGCATGTTCTTCATGCTTATAGAGTCAAAAAGAGTAAAAAGGATGTATTTGAGTCAAGTCCCATTTGGAAATTTGTAAAGAAAAAAGAAAAATAAATTTATATTGAGTCAAAGTCCACCAAAATGGTCAAGTCATCCCTCCTTAGGAACAAGTCTGCCTGGGCCTCCTAGAGCAACCCATTCGACCTCCACGACAAATATATATAGAGGACAGTTTGATCACTTTGGAGGACAAACAATCATCATCATCTTACATATCTCTTACACCTAACTAATGGAGAAAAGGACGAAGAAGAAGGGAATGAAGAGCTCGCACATGAGGAAGAATTTCTGTGAGGAAAGGTCAAAGTTCTAATCTAATTGCAAGCCTGAAATTTCAAAAGCGAGAATTCAGCAAGGCTCGAAAATTCAAGAGCGAAATTTCAGGAAGACTAGTTTGACCTATGTTGATTTTTCACTTTGGAGGTGACTTGGAGGAGGGCTGGACTTCGAGTTTTAGTGGCAGATTTGGGTCTTGGTCTTGGTCTTGGATATCTCATTTTGATCTGATTCTATAAGAGAAGAACTGTTGTTGGGCTTTTCCCCTGTGTGGGGTTTTGCCCTAGCTTGCAACCTAATTTCAGGTGTCCCTTGTCTTTTATGCACTATGATCTATGTTTTCATGTTTTGAATGGTAATTGCTTGATGAATAATAAAGGAAAAACAAGAGAAGAACATTAAATAACTTCACAAGTAATTATCATTTTAAGAAATTCCCTCTTGCAATGGAATTTCAACACAAACCCCTCACAATAGTGTGAACATGGCGTTCTTGTTGTAATCGTGAATAAGAAGCCCTCTCTAATCTAAATCAAAAATAGAACAAATTTACCCCCCAAATTAATGGGTTGTCAATGTGAGAGTAAATTTAATTCAAAAGGTGGTTGCATGACACATCCATGTACCATATAATCGTATCATTGGTATGAGTGGCTTATGTCTTTTCGCCATCTTCTTGTGTTGTCTCATTGCATATTCTATTAATGACTAATGTAGTTATATGTTCTAGCATGATGTTTGTTGGATTTTAGATTCCATTCAAAGCCTTGAAGTTTATGTATTACATACAATACCAATTTTTTTGTATTCACCCTTACATAATTTATGTATGTGAAAAGTCGATCCTGCAATCTTTTATTAACTAACAAGTAAATAAAAAATAAAGAAGTGAAATCAAAATGTTTGGAGGGGACATTCTCCCTCCAAAAACATAATGCAAACCCCTCCTCACTCTAGAGACAAAAATTTTGTAGTAAACAGAACCCGCTCTCCAAACAACACCTCTTTATTCAAAACCGAAAACCTTAATGGAAGGAGAGCTCTCCCCCACTTCATCGATCTTTAAGAAATCAAACTTTTTTAATGAAGTGACCAAACTCCCCTCTTTTAAAAAAATATGTATACAAGGAGAAAGGAAACCCCTCTTTCTTTCATAAAAGGTTCATTTTTTTGCAGAAGAATACCCCACCCTTAAAAGATAAGGCCAAAATTGTTAATTTCCTTAACCTAACACCCGGCAATTACTGCAAATTTATCACAAATTAGTAAATAAATGCACAACTAGGTTCTTAACACAATTACTCAAAGCAAGCAAAATATTAACAACCAATCTCAATCACTTGTAACACATACAAAATTATCACAATCAAATTACTTTTTCATTAAATCTTAATCAGAACCTACTTGGGCTCCCATCCTAGGGTAAAAGCCCAACTAAGAAATTACCAATTACAACATACTCCGAATCTGATCAAGCTAATCAAACCATAGATTTATCCTTGATCTCCTTGGTCGATATGGATCTCATATGTTGCACCCCTACACCTTCCTCAAACTTGGCACACTTGAGTATCGCACTCCTCATCTGAGAAAATCCTTCTCTCAATGATTTGTGTTGTTGTATGGTATGTCTTTCTCCTCTCCTTAGTCTTGCTTTTATAATTTTACATTGAGCTAAATGTCTAACCCTAATCTCCAATGTGATTGATGGCCAAGATTAGATATTGCCTCACTTGAGATCAATAGCAATGTTATCGAAACCAGTGGAACTAGTCGGTCTGACTAGTTTGGGCCCAAAACCGGTTCGGTTCAAGCTTCGAAACCAGAATAGGTTAGTGCAGTATCAAACTAGTTGTTTCTATTATATAACTGATCGGTTATGTTATAGAACCAGTCAATTTGGTACTAAGAAGCCCTATTTCATCGAACCGACCAGTTCATGAGTGTTTCCATGTGATCCATACCCACGCGGGCCAACTTAAAAAATTTGCCTTTTTTTTGTTTTTTTTTGTCTTTTGGTTGGCCCACTTCCAATTCTCCTCTAGGCCAGCCTAATATTACCATAAAATGACTCATGATGTTTGAGAGTGGTTGCAACCTCATTGGATTTCATATGGAGAAAGTAGAATTTTAAATCTCACTCAAAATCCAACAGAGTTAATAGTTTTCAATATTTCAGGATTGGGGGAGTTGCAACATTTCCATTGGATTTTGTCATGTAGGAGGGTATGGAACTAGTATCTAATAAAGAGCACCAAGCCCTCTATGTCCTTTGATGTGAACTCTTCTATCATGACACTACTAAAAATGTACCCATCACTCAAACAAAATATTGACTCGACATGCTATGTTTTTCTATCTTACTTTAATGCTTAGAAGGTTATATTGATGACGAAGATCCCAACATATGCAATGATTTTGATGATATGTAGATATTTGTTGTAGCAGATTTTTTTGGATGTTAGAGGCCATCTAGAGCTTATTTGTTAATGTATTTTCGGTTCAGAGATGGATTGCACTCGATGCTCTTTTGATTATGTGCACCCTTACATGTTATATAAATGAGAAATTTTACTTATTTGTGTATAAATGGTTTAGATTCATATGGATGCACATGAATATATATGTTTTTCTTTAAAATTTGAATAGTTTATGTGTTTTGGGTCAACTAGTTTTTTTACTAGTTCTGGTCCGGTTAAGACTAGTTTTCGATCCACAAGGTTTTCCAGTTCGGTCACTGGTTTGGATATGATCACATTGATACATAATTGAGATTACAACATAATCACTAAAAGTAAATACTTACTTTTCCTATGTTTCTTTAATTATGTGATTTTCCTAAGTTAGGCTTCGGCTAAAAGTTACAATAGCAACTTAATGAAAACTTGAGCAAGTGTCTCAAGGAGACTTTGGGAAACTTTTGCATGCCTAAACACTTGGGTCGATTTAAAAGTACCTACCCAAGCTACAAACATCCACACTACCTCTTAGCGAGGGAGGTACTTCTGCCACCAAGTACTTGCTCTGGTCCTAGAATTGCATCTACTATCATGGCTATACTCCCTCTAAAATGGAAGCCTTCCCTGCCACTTGGTTTGGAATCATACTCGAAGACTTGCTTCCTTTGGTCTTGTTCCTAAGTCAATTTCATACCAAGACACCCTTTTCACAAACTTGGAAGAATCAGTTGAACACTCCTCACCACCTAAACATGAAGGTTGACTCCCTTTGATTCGGTTCATATCAAGTTCTAGTGACCAAACCCCCTGCGTTGCAGAGATAAATTCAATTAAAGAAGGTCGCAGCATATATGAAGGTAACGCAACTTCTTCACAATCCTTTGAGGCCAAACCGTGGACGGTTAATCTTTTTGTATCCACCTGAGCAGGAACTGAAGGTCGAATCTTCATTGAGTCTTCGTTTGAGGCAGATCCATGCTTTTGTAGCAGTTGAGTTCTCTTGTATGTAGATCGCGCGCTAAACATTATTTGAGGCAGACAATCGAGTTCCTAAATCTAATTCACAAGGTGTTTTGATATAGCCACAGAACGTTGTAACCTAGAAATGTGTCTTATAAGGTGAAATGAGGTCAATTTCGTGCAATCCTATAGTAGACCAGGCATAAAGGGTTTTTTTTACTACCTTTGTAGCACACGAAGGGTTTCTAAAGAAAATGTTGGCTATTATGTGTTAGACTTAGGCTAAGTTACAACAACAACTTACTCAATACTTCAGCAAGTGTCCCAAGGAGACATTAGGTAACTTAATAATGCCTAAACAATTAGCCCTATACAAAAGTACCTACCCAAGCTACAAACATCAACAAAAATAAGTTCCTTTTAGCATGGGGGTTTGTCTAAAACACAAAACAAATGTTGAGGACCATTTCCAATGCTAGGCAATCCTTAGCATTTGGCCATGCGTCACTAGGAATATCCCACATTGGGACCAATGCTCAATATCACCCTCATGACCTAACAATCTGTGGGGTGAGGGGGCAAGGAAGTTGTGGTGATGCACCATATGTCCCCTCACATAGATATCTGACAAATATCATTAAGTTATATTATAATTTATTACTAATAATGCCATCACCGACCATCGCAATGGAATAACTGCCTTATTAGATATTTTAAGTCATCAAGGCTTATATCGATTTACTTGCCATCAATCCACATAAAACATGCCATAAGAAACATAAAATAATCCATAAACCTATATTTGTTCAATAGGTAGCCACATTGTATTGTTGATGTGTACATGTCTCTCAAGCCATTTTAATCATAAAATTGGTCATCACTTTCAAGCATCATAATCAACGAAGTAATTCTAAAAATCGTCATTAAGCATCCTTTATTTTTGTCACCATGAATACAAAACACTCTAGATCATAATATATTCTACATCACAAAACCTTCAAGATAGCAAATATATCCAAAAGTCCATCAAGTTACGATTTAATGGTAAATAGGAGCACTTATCATGCAAATGATCCAAGTTCTATCCTTGACATGAATGAGCTCTCAAACACTTAATGCTAGGTACAACTCTCAGAGATTTAAACAAAAAGGATATCCCATTGGTCATTATGCTTAGAATGACCTAAGTTTTAACCCCACTGTAAGTATGAGTTCGCTTGCATTTGATGTTAGGAACAAGTCATGGAAGCCTTGAAAGGAAAGATATCACAATGGTCATCATGTGTAAAATAAAGGATGCTCCCTCACCAGCTTCTATAAAACCAAAGAGAATGTAACAATATACAACAATGTCAATATCCAATATATAGAAGGCTACTTTAATCACAACTTGTAGGCAGAGAGATAAAAAAACATTATGGTGTAAACAAGAGATACACAGATATATAAAATAAATTTAAGTGTAGCACATTAGATAATGCACACAATCAAGATATAAATCCAATGACATAACCATCCAAGACTCAACTCATCCAACATCCACTCCAAACAAACAACAAACCCCCTTACAAGTTGAATAAATGCTTGCCTTCTAGATCTCATCAAATCTCCTCTCCACATGTTTCCTTCATTTTGACTATTTAACATTTTTTACCATAGAAGCATTGTTGAAAAATTCTAAATAAGCAAACTGAAGGCATATGCTTGGAGGCCTCATTAATACCTCCCATAACATTACCTCATTAATAGAACACACAAGCAAAGTTCAAGTGAACTATTAACGCTTTACTATATTTCAAAAATTATATGATTGGATCAAAATTGGAGTTACAATAGAAAGCTCTCAAAGACCAAAAACCACTCATCATTTCAAGTGGACACTCCACGCATCATTAGGGACAAATAAAGCTAAGGAATTAGAAAAGAGTGATGAAATTTGGATTTCAACAAAAAGAGTCTCAAAATAGTCCTTTGGAAATTGAAGTAGTCGTTGTGAATAATAAAGTAAATATTGAAAATTTTTAATAACTAGTAGTTGGGAGAATGGGAAGTCTACTTAAAAGTAAATTAATAGTGAGAATCATAAAAGAATTTCAACCGCTTTTCATAGAGGAGTTATGATATTTGACCCTATGTTTGGCCTAAGAGTTTACCAAATACCTTGCTCTTGTGACAAATCTTACATAGGCCAAACTGGTAGATCCCTCAAAGCCCATCTCAAAGAGCATATTCCTGACACAATCCATAATCACATTGTTGAGTTATTATTGAACACTCCTACAAATCTAATCACCTAGTTTGCTTTGACCAAACCAAAATTATTGCCTTAGCACCACATAACTCCTCTTCTATCATTCGAGAAGCATTGGAAATTGAAAAAAAACCCAAATAATTTCAATTGTGAGGATGGTTTCAAACTCAACTAATTTTAGAAGACCATCATTCCATGCCTTGATCATTAGGACTCTTCTCTCTATCCTTTCTCTAATTAACTTTGTATTTTACTAGATTAAAAATAATATATTTACCTTGTTTCTTTCATAATCTCATATAGTCTATTTACCTTGTTTCCTTCATAATCTCATATAGTCTATTTACCTTGTTTCTTTCATGTTAATCTCTCCCATTCATATATCATAACTCCTCTATGAAAAGTGGCTAAAAGTCTTTCATGATTTTCACCTTTAATTTATGTTTAACTAGCCTTCCGGTTCTCCCAACCATTAATTAGTAATTAGTTTTAAAAAAATCAATCTTTACTATAATTAGCATTTATTTTATTAATTATTCACAATGGTTATATCAAAACTTTTTCCTTTAAATCTAATTTCCAATACTCTTTTCTAATTCCTTAACTTTATTTGTCCTTGATGATGGGTGAAGTGTGCACTTGAAAAGTCGAACATTTCAAAACCATCTACACGGTTTATTATGACTAAGTGTGAAAACATACATACTCAAAAGTTGAGATTGTCTAACCATCAAAACTTTTATGTTGTATCCAATCATCCTTAAAATTCAGTAGGTATCTTAGGTTACGAATGATAAACGCATTTCTACCACATTTATCCAATATATCACAAAATTATATATGTGCATCTGCTTTATTTTGTACAAAAGTCATTTTGTCTTTCTTTGATATTGATACAAATTAGTTATTTTTTGGGAATTCATTCCAACATTCACTATCTTGATTGAGAAGGTTGTCAAATGCTCTGCCCCAAAATCCCCACTATTGTTGAATTGTTCTTGAATCTGTAAAGGGTTTTGGGTGGTATATGCGAAGGAGGAACTACACAGCAATATTGGTACCAAGACCATCTATCTAAGCATACACAGCATCCAAGGACAAAAAGAATTATAAAATTACAGGATAATTATACAAGGACAGTTCCTCGTATCTTGAGAGTTCATCCCCTCAACTCCCTCATCATCAAGGACGAAGGTATGGATTGGGGACATCCAAACTAGGCAAGGGTTGCCCTTATAGACATCAAACACATCCCAAATGAACCCTATCAATTCTCTTTCCAAAATAGGGTACAATCCAAGGACATCTAAGAAGGAATCCTCATGCTTAACAAGCCCCGGAAGGAGCTAAAATAACATTGCTTAGGCACAACCTACACATTTTGGCCCCAATAACACAAGTTCTAAAAAAAAAAGCAAATAAATAACCTGCACTTTTTCTATAAAATAAGCTCCCCCCAAACCAATTCTCTTTCATACGTTGTGAGATTGTTGTGTGGAGGTAAGATACTATTGTTTGGAAAATCCCCTCCCACCATTTGAATTCAATGTTGCATAATTTCCAACCAAGATGTCATTGCCTAGAGCTAAGGTAAGTGTTCATTGGAGCTAACACAATGTTGCTTGGTGGTATAACGTAGTGTAGTTTGGAGGTAAAAAGTGTGTTGATCTGGATGACAACTTTTGCAGGCAAAGATAGTGCCATTTGAAGGTAGAATGTTTGTTTGGAGTTCGATGTGTTGCTTTGGAAAAGGTAATTTGATTACTACTTGCTAGGTTGGAGATTCATCCCCGTCTCTTACTTTCTTATAATTTCTCCAACAACACGAAAGATAATACCATCATCTTTTGCATATACATGTTGTTCATTAGAAAAATAAAAAGGCAGTGTCATTTGAAGGAAGAGTGTTTATTTGGAACAGTGTAGAAGAAGTCGACAAAAAGTCGTGATTTATTCCTAAAATGGCAATTTTTTCAACTGACTGATTAAATCGACAGACTTTTTCAAGTTTGAAAAAATCGTAATTTAAACGATAAAGTCACAACTTTCTCGGGAGTCAACCAAAAAAGTCGGCCTTCCCTCCCAAGTCACGGTTAAGACGCCGAAAAGGTGATTTTATCAGTCATTTTTCATTTCATTTGTTGCGTTTAAGGGTTGTGGAGAGAGAGGAGGTGTTTGAGCTCTGCCATTGACCAAGAGTTGCTAGTTTTGTGGTGTGTATTTGGAGATTTGTCCAATGCTCAACGTGGGAGACTGGGTGTCGGTTCGCTGCTGCCAGGTATGTATTTTAATTTCTCTCTTATTCTTTGTTACACAAATGTCTTCTTAAATATTTCTATAATTCTATTAGTTTGTTTTCTATCTTATTTTTGCTTAGACTCTAGAGTCTAAACTCTAGACTCTAGATTGAATTGAAATTTAAAACTTCAACTTTCAAGAATCAAATGACAAAAATTCAAACCCTTATTTAGTGAATATGTGTGTGTTCAAGTGAGTGAGAAGAGGCATTTAAAATTTAAAATCAACAATTACATTTGTGTTTGCTTCTTATGTGATGGGCAATTTTTATTTTTTTTTCAATTTTTTTTTGTGCCCAGGGTCAAATTCAAGTTCAAAGTTTCAAACAAAATGCCAAGGGTTTTAGACCCTTTGCGGGAATATGGTGAACCTGATATTGTACTCGAAATTGGGGGTATCAATAGAATGTATTTGACTTGCAAGTTGTGTGGCAAGCATATGCCAGGGGGTGTCAACAGATTAAAATTCCATTTAGGGCAAATTTCGGGGCAAAATAAAGAACTTTGCCCAAATCCATCTCCAGAAACCATCTGACAGGCCATTAAATCGTTGATGGATAAAGAGGATGGCAAAGACACTAGGGAAGCACTAAAAAGCCTACTTGTAGGGGCCTCAAGAGTGGGGGTAAGTGAGAGTGGTTCTTAAGCATCACCTTCCACACCCACGTGTCCCAACCCCTCAGCTTTCTCATCTTTTTTTGTCCCTAGAACCACACCTAGTGCACAACCTGGCATCAAATCGACAATTAAAAAAAGGAAAAGGCTGAAGCTGATAGGTTGGACAGTAAATGTCTTGTATGGAGTGATGTTCCTTTCAACATTGCCAAGACAAAGTCATTCTACCAACCTATGTTTGATGTTGTTGTCGTTGGCCCGGATTACAAAGCCCCTACCTTTGTAGAGTTGAGAGGGCCTTTTCTACAAGATGAAAAGACTGATTGCACTGCTAGATTAGAGGAGTTTAGGGCATCAGGGGAACACACTAGATGCACAGCCATGTCAGATGGTTGGACTGACCAGAAGGGTGGGACCCTTCTTAACTTATTGGTTAGTTGTCCCAAGGGGACAATGTTTATGAAATTTGTTGATGCATCTCCACACATTAAAGATGCACATTTATTATGTTAGTTGTTGGGCATTTTCATTCAAGAAATAGGCCCACAAAATGTTGTCCAAATCATAACAGGCAATCTTTGCAGTGTATTTATTTGTAGGTTACTTATGGAAGAGTATCCTACCACATTTTTGAACACCTTATTACTATTTAACAGTGATTTTAATACAAAATATGTATTGTACAGTTCTACGATCTAACAGTATACTGCTAATTACATCTGGCCTCCAACTACAAAAATTCTTGTGGAATTTAAAACACGATCACCAATTGCGATATCAAGAAGAAAGATCAATCACACATAACACAGATGATTTTATCGAGAAAGCGTAAAGCTAAAAAACCAACTATCATATATTATGTATATATCATGGATCTTGAAACAATCTCATACAAAACTCTAATCTAGGCTTTCTCGGTGCAATATACAATCGTCTCTACTTAACATACAAATTGTGTCCTTATCATTTATTTGCTGCCTCCATTATTGATGCTTTGATACACAATCCTTTGAATGAATGAATCTTTGCACGCATGACTTCATAATCCTCGACGGCATCATCTCCAATGTATGTGTGGTTGCATGAGTGCACCCACTAATGTCACAACTGATAGTCAAACTGTCCCTTTCACCTATCTCTCAACTAAGTCTCCATTGGATCTGACATGCATGTAGTTAACAATAGTAAATCTTCAGTTGCATGTGAGACCACTGCTTGTGAATTAATTAAATAATTAATTCACTGATCTCTCACTAATGTATGTTCAGTTACAACTGATAGTCAAACTGTCCCTTTCACCTATCTCTCAACTAAGTCTCCATTGGATCTGACATGCATGTAGTTAACAATAGTAAATCTTCAGTTGCATGTGAGACCACCTGCTTGTGAATTAATTAAATAATTAATTCACTGATCTCTCACTAATGTATGTTCAGTTACAACTAGCACAGCTGAGTTTAACTCACTTAACTGAGTTAAACTACTTTACAACTCACATAACTACACATCCAACTCTGTTACAACTTCGAATCGCTCAATTACAACTAAGTCCACTTGCATGTCCCACCAACCAACCTTTGAACTCGAATTTCCCATAGCTAACTGGTTTGCCACTTCAGTTAACTATTTCCAAGTACTCCATGAGAATAGATTAATGTTTATTGTCCAATAATTATTAAGAGATAATAATAATTGACATGCATTCTATATTTAGACATGCGATCTATAAATAGACTCCGCACATGCATCTAAAAATAGAACCTCATCTATAAATAGAATTTGCTCACCATTCTAAAAATAGACTCCTGCTATAAACAGAATTTTCTCACCATTCTAAAAATAGACATACACCTAAAAATAGCCTGTGGGCCCCACCTAGTATAGGTGCTTAATTTTCACTAGAATCATCATCTTGTTGAATCTCAACACTACTCATTGTATGGACTTGATGTTGGAGGATATAGGTAAGATTCCTCTTGTGAGACATATTGTTGAATCATCAAAGAGCATAACAAAATTTATATATAATCATGCATCTATGTTTAGTTTGATGAGAAGAATCACCAACAACAAAGAGTTGGTGCATCCTGCCATTACACGATTTGCCACTACTTTCATGTCTCTTCAATCTCTATTGAATTCTATGTGGGATGTGAAGAGCATGTTTCTTTCACATGATTGGCGTGCTTTATTAATTAGTCGTAAACCAGAGGGAGATGACATATGCAGACTAGTTTCATATGATTAGAGCTTTTGGGCAGGAGTAGAGGAGGTGTGTGCCATTTTCAAAACCTTTGGTAAGGGTTCTTCGATTGGTTGATGGAGAGAAGACCACAATGGGCTACTTGTATGAGGCCATGGATAGGGCCAAAGAAGCCATTCGTGCTTATTATGAAGATAAGGTTGACAAGCAGTTAGAGAAACAGCGGGAGATATGGAGAGTGATTGATGTGCGATGGAACAATACCCTCCATCACCCCATTCATGTTGCAAGTATCTACCTAAACCCCGCATTTGCTTACTCCTGTTGTTTTAGATTTGATGCCGCAGTGATGGATGGATTCTTCAATTGTGTTAAGAGGATGGTGGCATCTAAGAAAGAACGTGAAGGTATTTCTAAAGAAGTAGAGATATATGGAATGGCAGGTGGCACATTTGGTTTTACCATGGATATTAAGAATAAGACGACCAAAATGTCAGGTAAGCTTAAGTTTGTTTCAAATTTCAAATTTCATAATTCATTGTCTTTTCATAATTTTTGCTTCTCATTTTTCTTTTAAATTGCAGATGCTTGGTAAGCTATGGTGGCAGAGTACCCCATCTCCAAAAGCTTGTCATTCGAGTGCTCAGCCAAACATGCAGTTCCTCTGGGTGTGAGCGCCACTGGAGTGTATTTGACAAAATACACAGCAAAAAGCGCATCACGTAAAAAAATTTCAAATTAAATGTTTGAATTCATTTGATTATTTTTAATATTTAAATTTTCTAAGTACTAATTTACAATCTATGACCCTAATACAGATTGGAATCCCAACGCCTCAATGACATGGTATACGTCTACTACAATATTCGATTTTGGGTGAGACAACTTTAGAAAACCACTAATATGGATGCCATCTCATTGGACAATATTGATACCACTGTTGCATGGAGGGTCAAGACTGAGAGGTCGACCATGGACTCGGTCCCTGATTGGTTAGATGTGGATCCAAAGGCACTAGCGGCAGAGGAGGTAGCAGTTGAAGGGGAGGGAGAGCCAGAGGTAGAGGAGAAGGTTCAGGAGGAAGAGCAGGAGGATGTGGAGGAGGAGGTGACACCATTTAAGATGGGCAACAACAACAGCAGAGGACAGAGGCCACCTCTTTTATTGGCTTCTAGAGGACGACTGAGTCCATTTGTATCCCTAGGGGCAAGGCCTTCTTCCTCTAGAGGAAAAGGCGAATCAATTCCCTATTCCTGTAAAAGGGGCAAGGGATCTCAATGACCATTACTTTATGACATGGAGATGACTCGTGATATACATTTATTATATTTTTTGTTGATATTTTGACTCTTGAGAATTGCGACTGAGACAAGACTAAAGATTCAGGATTGGATTCACTATTTTGATATGTGATGTAGCACTAGACTTCATATACATGTTATATTAATATATTAGCTTTCTTTACATGTTTATGTGGAAATTCATCTATTTGATGTTGTGGATACTTTAGATGCTAAAAAAAAAAAATGAATAATTTTGTATTTTTTTAAATTTTGCCGACTTTTTCAAAAAACTCCAGACTTTATCGAGTTTTTCAACTTTTTTACCCTTGCCGATTTAATCCCGACTTCGACGTTTTCCACATTGGTTTGGAGTTTAGTCTGTTGCTTTGGAGAAGGTTATTTGATTGCTGCTTGCTAGTTTGGGGATTCATCGCCATTTCTTATTTTCTTATAATTTCTCCAGCAACACAAAGACAACACCATCATCTTTTGTGTATACCTACTGGTCAATGACTATGATTTCACATGATTGTCACTGCTGTAAATGTAGAACTTCAAATGGACAATCCTCTCAACTTTCAAAATACCTAGACTTGAAGAGCCCTTCCAAATTGAAATGAATGAGAATGCTCAGTCAATTGAAGTTAATTTTGGAGGGGGTCTAACTCCACTCCATAAAGAAGGCATATTGTGATAGAAAAGTACAATGACTTCAGAATCCATTGATAACTTTTCTCTACCCCTAACACGGTGCACAAGAAGAGTTCTTTCAAACAGGAATCCTCAGCGATATGAACCGCATATTATACCATGCATCAAAAATAAAAAGATATCAGAGGTCTCTGCCATAATCCTTAGATTTCAAATACAAAGTCTCATAAAATAGGCACACCTACGGCTTAATTGTGTCAATGCTTATACACTATACACTGATGAGGACAAAGTCTCCTTTACATACCTTGATATTGTATTCATCTCGCTCTGTAACCTGTTGGAGCAAACGTTGATTCTGGGTCTGCATGTCTTCATAGGCTTGGCCAATAGTCTGTCAGAATATTACAGAATGCAAAAATTACTGTTCCAACTTTCATGTTTTTACTTTCTATCCTGATCTGATTTCAAATATAAGAAAACAAACCTCAATCTCAGAAATATAAGCCTCTCCTTCTTCATTTTTAGCTTTCAGTGCTTCAGTGAGTTCAAATGCATCCCTGCATGAAGCCAGATATTAAAAAACAGTGGGGGTAATTTAAAAAAACTGGGTACCTTTTACATGGTAATATTCAACATAAAGAATTCGGTAAGACTGCACACACTAAGTTAAGTTTTTCAACGGCTAAATATAGGATATAGAAGTTAACACCCCAGTCATGCCAGTATTTCAAAGCAAAATTATAGAGGACAAGAAGAAGCAAAGCACTTTCAGGAGACAAAAAATTTGGCAAGTACATAACTTTTGCTTTCTGAGAAGATTAGAAAGGAGACTGAAGTAGTTTGGGGATTACAATGCTAGCCAAAAAAAAACACAATTGACTATTACTTATAAATTTGAAGCAGTTCAATGCTCTCAACTATCAAACACTACCCATAGAAAGTTGTCAATTACATACTCACTTTTAAAGCATAAATTTACAACTGATTATGGAAGGATATAGCACTCTTGGGTAAGAGACACTACCTCTCTGAAGCATCAAGCCTCTCTCTCCAGCATGCCATCTCAGCCTCAGCAGCTGCGAGTCTCTGTTGGCAGGCTGCTTCTGCTTCATTGGCTGCTTTCACTCGCAACTCTAAACTGTGTTCATCCAGAGCAGACTTTAACATTTCAACCTGTGCCCAAGCTTTGCATTCTGCTTGCCTGACTTCCATCACATCCCTGCAACAGAAGACATGTTTGGTATTATTATGCATCAATACTTATATCTTTCCTCCCACATTCATGCAAAAATAGTATAAACAACATATGATATACAAAAGTGTTTGAAGATTGATGTGTAATTCACATTTAGTACACAATAATAATGTGGTCAGAAAAAGGGGTGGGAGAAGTTCAATATAATAGTGTGCACAAATATGCTATAAACTCATAATAACCACCTGAAAAATTATAATAAGATCTGATATATCCATGTCGGTCATTATCCATGCTTAAAACATTCGAGATCAATAACTAGTATCTACTAACAGCTTCGAGGTTGTAAAATACCAACTGTGATATATCCATAAGGCTTAACTTTATCTATCAGGTTGTAAAATAGTATGTTAGGAAGCATGGTATATTAGATAAATG
Organism: Pinus albicaulis; assembly: GCA_034641835.2. Classification (NCBI taxonomy): domain Eukaryota; kingdom Viridiplantae; phylum Streptophyta; class Pinopsida; order Pinales; family Pinaceae; genus Pinus; species Pinus albicaulis. The sequence continues at coordinate 946,516,209 of CM076577.1, forward strand.
CATTGGCATCATTATGGAAGCATTGAAGGAGGAGCACTCATTGTAGGAGGATGTCTGTAAAGCATATGTGACATCTATAAGAGGATCCTGGGAACCTCACTGAAATACAACATTTATAGAAGGCAGTCATCAAGATCAAAGGTCATCATTCAATAATCAATAAGGAAACAGATGCTAATATTTTCTAATAGAGTCCTCTTTGGACTCACTGGTTAGAAAGAAAGCAATAGGTTTCCTTGAGAAATTCTAACTTACAGAATTCTGGGATTAGAAATGATGACATATTGATAAAGCAGGTTAAGGGAATAAAACTCTTCACTACAAGGAAATCTGTTGCAGGATGACTCAAAGAAAAGAAATGAGGTACATATATATATTTATGCTGACACTGGATGCTATGTAGACAGGTCATATGGTTGCAACTTGCAGGTAAAAAAAGTATGATCAAAGAAAGCAGAAACTCTTCCAATAGACATGTTCCACACCAAATGAAATCAAGATAATATGTCCTCATATGAAATATGAGTTGATTATATACTATCAAGGAGCTGCACATTGGAAGTTCCTGGGAATGAAATAAAATTGTGTGAAAGAGAAAGGAAGAGATTGCAAAAAAATGCAATCATGAAAGAGGCAGTCAACATCCAAGGAAACCAAGAAGACATGACTAGAGAATCTCCTGGGAAGATATGTAGACTCCGATAAGAAGTCCGGAAAAGATGAAGACCCTTGGCAATACATATCTTTTGGAGATGTGTCAACGTAGAAAGAAAGAAAGAAAGTATTTTTAACGTCCACGAGGCTAAAATACGAGGCATATACGAAGGATGCCGATGCCTACAAGAAGGATGTCATAGTGAAAGATCATCACTAAGGTAACTTTTGATTTAAGTATTCATATTTATAATTGAATAACATCTGTTGAGCTTATGCAAGGCTGCCAAATGGAAGTAGATGTCTTCCACAAGTTGATAACCATATGGCAGGATGAAAGATTCTTGGAAGATATATGGTTCGAAGGACAGCAGCAGGCATGAAGCTAGACCAGATGAGAAGACTGATGGATCACCTTCTGATAGAATGAAGACATGTCTCATGGATAAAAGTGGTGGATGATCTATGCCCTATGAAGAGATCCCAAAGATGAAGACTGCTCAACAAAGAAGAAATGCATGACATCGAAGGAAGGAGTTCTTCAAAGCAGCTGGATGTCCCATTATTTTCCTGAATAGTTGTTGCAAGTCCCTGATTCAGAGGGAGCCTGGAAATAAGTTCCTTACTTGAAAGAAACTTGGTAATTCCTAAGCCGAGAGGGAGCTTAGTTACATTCCTTGTATAGGAATGAGTACATTCCTTGGTGAAATATGTCCTCCCTAGTTGAGAGGGAGAGATAGACACATCATTCTAGTCTTAACCTGGGAAGACAGAGTGGAGGATTGGGTAATCATCTGGCATTAGATACTCTTTGAGGATGTATTATGGCATCCAAGATAAAAGTAGTCGTGAAAGGACCAATATTCTTTGAGGACTGGGAATCCAAGATAAGAATAGTCCTTTAAGATCATACTCGGTGAACACCCGCATGGAGTATGTACCTCAGAAACAATGACAATGGTGTCTATAGTCATTGGTCTCACCAGCATTGTAGCTCATGATGAAATGGAGTTGTTAGTCAAGGCCTTGCTATGTAACCATGTTGGATAATATGATGCTATAACAGATGGATTACCAATCAAATTCTTCTTATGAGATTCTTTAAATTGAAAGTGACAATGTACCATTATGAATACCTACCTAGTTAAGAGGGAGTGTTGGAAAGTGTAACTAGGTTCGTTCTTCATAAATGACTATGCAATTATGAATTTATGTAATGAAAAAGACAAAGATAATAAAATGTATTTCGTAATGTTGGCATCCTATATTTCATGAGCAAGGAATTTTTATTATAAGTCAAAAACTTTTTCTTGATGTCTTTAGGGATTTGTCGTCTTGTCATAAATGTATAATTTAGAGTCATGTAAATGAAAAGACACATTGTTGATGTAAATAGTATGCTCCAAGACCTTGTCACTAGGTCCCTTGATGTTGGCTCAAAGTATGTTGGAATCCTCCATTGAAGAAGTCGGCTTACCTACTTGTGATCATGTCGGCCTAGAACAGAGAGACAATCCATATATATATAAGAGGACTGCAGCCTCATTTATCACCATCAATTCGGATTAGGTCTACAATTGAGTACGAAGAAAAGTGCAAGAAGAGGAGGAGTATGAGCAAGGAGAAGTTCTATGATAGGGTCAAGAAAGGGATGTGTGCCATCTCTGTTTAAGGGTATGCTCCCTTGCATAACTCAGAAAAGACCGAGGGTACTTACAACGTGAAGGGAGGTCATCACACTGTATGCACAGTTTCGGTCTTGGGCTAAAGGAGAGTTGTACACATTTCGGATTTGGATCAACTTGTCTCTAGTATATATCAGCAAGGAGGCAAAAGTGATTGTGATACTAAGGAGGATTATCACAGCAAGAAAGAGATCATGGTTTTAAGTATCAAGGGTGCAGAAAGGAGGACGAGAAGGAGTCTTTGGGAGGTCGAGGCAAGATCAAAGGAGGACAGAAAGGAAGCATATTGTTTAGGGCTAGGGACCGAGCTTCCCTAGTGCTGGTGCAATGAAGTGCAGAAAGGAAAGATCAACTAGAGAAGCCAAGAATAGCAACAAGGAAAAGTTACAAGGGTCTTGGAGGCATACTGGTGTCAAGGGTCTATGTCATGGTCATGGTACTTGTCAATTGAATATAGATAAGAAGAATTACTTTCGGGTTCTCCTCTCAAACAGACAGAGGTTTTGGCCCTAGCTGGAAGAGCCTAAATTCTGTGGCTTTTGAGTTTTGATAATTGACTTGATGAAAGACATAATAAGCTAATGAAGATAAGATCTAAGTAATAGAAGCATAACAAGTATAACACAAGCATTTATCAAGAAGAGAATTGAATTAAACACTGCCCTACCAAATTCTCAACATTATGAAGATCGAACCTAGTCACCTTTCAACAAAACAAAAACAAATTAATCATGGCAAAAGTTAGCCATGCCTAGGACTCTATCATCAGTGATGTTCACAATAATGACGGTAATTAATTAAAACCTCAAAGCAGAAGAATGTTGAGAAAAAATGGTACCAAGGAGGTGTTTCCTAGGCATTTATCCTTTTGGCCTAGGGAAACACTTTAATATCCTTTTTGTCTAGGGACATTATGAGTTTATTAATGTCTTGGAGCAAAATCACCGTTTTATAAGGTATGCACCGTGTATTTTAATTTATTAAAGTCGCACGGGTTATAAAGTGACTTTAAGTGAAAAGTATTGAAGTGCATTTTATATTATTAAAGTGATTTTTATGTTTAAAAAGTCACTTTAGGAGAGAAAAACACACATGGTAAAAAACAATTAAAAAGGTACCTAGGAGTGTTTTAATTGAGGGAACCACATGAGGGGAGGGGTCAAGTGGGGGCTTGATCTCATCCATTGATCTCATGGGCCCTTGATCTCGAGGGTTAGGTATTTGACAAATGAATGCCAACGAGGAAAAGGAAAACATTTTATTTGTCATTGATTCCCATGTGTGATATTGAGAAGCTCAAGGAGAGCGTAGGAGGCAATAAAGGAGAGCTCGTGTAGGACCAGGGAAGGAGGTTTTTGTTGCAGGTCCGAAAGAAGAGACCCAGCATATAACAAGGACCAATACCACAGCAGTTTGAATCTCCTGAAGGCTGAGTTTAAGCCAGGAAGAGAGCTCAAATTCCAGCAGTCAATACAGTCACAAAATCCCGAGATTCTAGGACGAGTCCCAAAAATTTCGGGTAGTTGTTTTTAAGCAGTTTTGCAAGGCAGGTTTTGTTAGTGGTTTTTTAGGCCGAGTTTAAGCCTAAATTCTGGGAGGAGTATAGGCCGAGTTCGGGCCTAAAACTGAGGGTATTCCCAGGCCCTAACAGCGCAGTTCTTGAGGCTGTTCCTGCTATCTTTTTGGGCCTGTACAGCTAGATTTTCGAGCTAGTTTTCTGAGTAGATTACAGTGAATTTTGGACCAGGTTCTGAGGGGTTCCAGCACGTATTTCTGGAAGAAATACTGACATTTATCCGAGGGTATAGTTACTGTAAAGAAGGCCCAAGTTTCCAGGCTAACTGTGACTGTCAAGTGGTACATTTCTCAGTGCAGAAGGAACTAAAAAGAGGGTATATTTACTGTAAAGTAAGCCCGAGTTTCCAGGCTAACTGTGACTGTCAAGTGGTACATTTCACAGTGGAGAAGGAACTGAAAAGAGGGACGTAATTTTTAGCTGTATATACCCAAGTTTTAAGAGTCGACTGTGCACTGTACAAAGACTAAATTCCAGCATTGAAGGAGCGGAGAAGAGGCCGAAATATCAGCTAGAGGAGAGCATACTGTGAGTTGAAAATATCAGTCCATAATTTAGTTGAAAGAAGACCCCAGAGAAGCTTCATCAAGCGAAGAGATAAGTTGGATTTCTTGTTGTATTTTTGTTGTAAGAAATCATTAAACAAGCAAATAAAATCTTCCTTGAAGACTGATTTTCCAATTGTGGGTTTTTCCAAGGTCAGTTGACCAAAAACAAAAGTGTAAAATTTATGGTCTGTGCTTGTTCATTTGTTTCCTATATCAGCTGATCTGAGAGACGGTAGAGTAGTTCTTATGTTTCTTGTTAAATGCAAACTAATTTGTATATCGGCTACATGTTTATGATGGGTTTTGGGCATTAAACCGTGCAAGAACTTGAAACTGGGTTGGGCTATAGCACTTGCATAATTTTCTACATGATATCATAGCTTGGAAAGCTCTAGAGCTGCGAAAGGAGTCTTCAGATTTGAGGAACATCAGCTGATATTTCAGAGAAGCAAGCACCTTCTGCTAAAACAGTGAGAAGGCCAGCCTAAAACCATCTTCAGAAACCCAAAGGACTGTTGGTTGAGAGGCGGGAAGGCTGCCTAGTGACAGATTTGTGAGAGATCTGAGATTTGGTGTCGGTTGTGAGGGTCATGCGACTGATATAATGGTGGAGGATAGATTGGCAGGGGCAGAAAACTTTGGCCCATGGAAGGAGAGGATGACGCTTTTGTTTGAGGAGTTGGAGGTATGGGACATTCTGGAGAATCCTGTGCAACCTCCTACGGATCTTGTTCAGTTGACTGAATTCAACAAGATTGTAAAAGCGAAGAGGATCATTCTCAATGCCATCAAAAACCACCTATTTCCTCATGTGACCGAGATGAGATTTGCCTACCAGATGTGAGAGTCCTTGGTCACATTACACCACAGTTCCAATGACAATAGGAAGATGGTGTTGAGGAAAAAGCTAAGAAACACCAAGATGACCAAAACCAACAATGTGACCTCATACCTCACCAAGATCTCTCAGGTGACACATGAGTTGGCTGCAGTGGGAGAGGCTATACCCGAGGACCAGCTGGTCAGGATTGCAATAGATGGTTTCAGCAGGCAGTGGGATGGATTCATACATGGAATTGTTGCCAGAGAGCGCTTTTCAGACTGGAGGAGGTTGTGGAATGATTTCATCCCGGAGGAGACCAAGAGGAGTGCCAAAAGTGCCAGCCAGAGCGGACAGTCAGGAAGATGAGGAGGAGATGGTCGCCCTTGTGACTAAGGGCAATAATAAGAAGCAGGGGTCCATGAGTGGGGCCAAGCAGCAGGAGGAAGAGAAGTTCGAGAAGGACATGAGCAAAGTGAGATGTTTTGCTTGTGGGGAGATGGGTTACTATGCTTCTAAGTGTCCTGAGAAGAAGGGGAACAAGAAGGATGTGGCAACATCGGCTGAGGTGGAGAAGTTCGCCTCTCGATTTGAGTTAGATTTTGCGTTGGTGGTGAACTTAGCCACTAGTCCTATATCCACGAGTGTCTGGCTTATAGATAGTGGAATATCTAGCCATATGACCGGAGTGAGGGAGCACTTTACGAGTCTTACAGAGGGTATAGACTTGGAAGTGGTGCTTGGAGATGACACCAGTGTCACAACAGCTGGATTAGGGACTGTATCTTTTTAGAGGGAGTCATTGCCACCTCTAAATGTGATGGAGGTCCCTTATGTTCCAGGGCTGAGGAGGAACCTGATATCAGTTTCTTGTATTGAGGACAAGGGATATGTTGTGGTGTTCCTGGATGGACAAGTGTTGATGAATCCCGTGGGATCTAGCATAGGATCTGCTAGAGTGATTGGTGTCTGAGGGGAGACTTTACAAGTTCATGTTTTAGCCTTCCAAGACCATGAGGAGGTCACAGGAGGGTGATCGTGTAAACAAGCAGGTTCCTTGGAAGTCGAGCGCAGTACAGGTTTCAAGATCCACTGGTATAGCGTCATAGGGGTCATAGAGTGTAGATCTCAAAGTGCAAGATCTCAAAGTGCAGTAACTCTGAGTACAGGATCACTACAGGCCACATGGGCATCTTCATCAAGGCCAGAGGTGTCGGGATAGATTTGAATCTCCCACACTTGTGCAGGAAACTTCTTCAGGGAAGAGGAAGCCGGAAAGGCTTTATGGTACCTTGAAGGAAGCACATCACCAGAGAGGTTGGGTGGTTATGTGGCAACATTATTGGCTGACAGGATGGTACCAAGGGGTGAGCATATCCACTTCAGAGATAAAGATGGAGTGGTGGGAAACAACTTCCTTGGTAAGAGAGTGTTGACAAAAAATGGTACCAAGCAAGTGTTTCCTAGGCATTTATTCTTTTGGCCCTAGGGAGACACTTTAATATCCTTTTTCTAGGGACATTATGAGTTTATTAATGTTTTGGAGAAAAATCACCCTTTTATAAGATATGTACCATGTATTTTAATTTATTAAAGTCACATGGGTTATAAAGTGACTTCACGTGAAAGGTACTAAAGTGCACTTTATATTATTAAAGCACTTTAGGAGAGAAAAAGTGCTTATGGTACAAAACAACTAAAAAGGTGCCTAAGAGTGTTTTTAAGTGTGGCGAAACAAATGAGGGAAGGGGTCAAGAGGGGGCTTGATCTCATGGGCTGAGATTTAATCTCAGCCCTTGATCTCTAAGGTTAGGTATCTCACAAATTAAGCCAATGCCAAGATTACTTTCATCTTCAGATGACTTAGCATCGAAGTTAAGCATAAAATCATAAGGTCTACTTGTAGCAGCTTATTCCAAAGATTACCTTCTTCTTGAGACAACTTAGCTTAGAAGATAAGCATAAATCATACGATCTACTTGTGGCAGCTTATTCTGAAAGGATTCAGAATAGTGTCCTGCATAGAGGTTCTAAACATATTATGGCGCTTTTCAAGTAAATTCCAGCATGAGCATGAAGCAGGTCATGACAGCATTCTTCTGGACCACATCTGCACGTCCATATCAGCAAAAAATGAAGTGGTTTTCTTGAACTCTGTGGCAGGACTAAATCACAGTCTGGGTAAGTGAGCAACAACATAGCACTTGAGGATAAAATCAGACCTTGTCAGCGCATGAATGAAACCTTTCATCAAACTTGAAGAGTATAAAAATTGCTTCCTTAAAGGAGCAGAGTTACAGAACCACGTATTCAATTCAGCTAGCGCAGCAATTTCTAAGTGTTTATATCAGCAGATGATAGTGCTTAGGATTAGCATCTTGTGGAAGGGTTCAGTATATCAACACTGAGCACTTTGAAGAAAAGTGCATAGACAGATCACAGCAATTTCTTGGAAAGATTGATCCACCCATGCATAAGTATTTTAATTGGCATGTGCTCAATCACTTTCAGCGTCTTTTTTCAGGACATAAACAGCATTTTACTAGTGCTACTTTGAGGATACATGGTAATGTTTTAAAACATAGCCACATCAATTCATGACAGGTTGAAAAAGCATATTATCAGGACAAATCAGCACTCAAACTAAGACTTATTTTTGGAATGATTTCTTGCTGAAACATCAATACTAAATTTAAGATTTTAGTGGTTCCTTGAGAATTGCTTCAGCATTTTATGAAGGCCACCTCAGCAAAATTTTAAATGGCCAAAATCTTAAGTGTAAGGTCTGTCTTTCCACACTCGTGAAGGATAACATTGCTTTTGGAAAAAGAAATGGGCCCACAAATCAAGTCATATTAATCAAGGATAACAAGAGAGTTTCAAAAGGAAGAAAAAGGCCTCAAACCCACTCAAGCACTATGTCACAGGGTTCGGCGAACCTGAAGCTTGAAATTCGAAATTCGGCGAACCTAATAAAAAATTTCAAATTTGATCAGGTTCGGCGAACCTAATGCCGAACCTGAAGCCGAACCTTAAGCCGAACCTGAAGACGAACATTATGCCAAACCTAAAGCCGAACCTGATCGAACCTGAAGGTGAATTTATGATTTTTCCCATAAAGTTCGATTTTAATAAATTTTGTGATTTTTTTTTTGCTTGAGCGGTTTTTGTGAGCAGTTTTTGTTAGCGGTTTTTGTAAATAATGGGCTATTCCTGCCAATTATTTTCCCGGTTTCCATTATTTAGAAGACTTGCCGTTAATTCCACCTTTGCTAAGACAATGTGTAAACATGGTTTATGACTTGTTTTCCTGTAAAATATCAGTTTTGTCATGGTTGGAACTTGCTGTAATAAAAATTTATTGTTGATTTTCATCAAGCATTGTAAGACGCTGCAATGGATGTTTATCTCTCTCTTGCTAGGCCATTAAAATTGTGCTTATTCAAATTTTCTATCATTCTTTCCATCAACTGTTGTTCTCCTATCTGTAGACTGTATTATTTAGGCTAGGAACTATTGAAACCATATTCTTAATACATCAAAGCTGGTCTTGAAAGCTGAACATGTCAGTAGAAATGGGGTTTGGGAATAGATAAGAAATCTGCCTTTTTCCTCTGGTCCTCAAGGCAAGAGAGTTGGTTCTAGGCTTGAAGCCATTAAAGCTGAAGCTTATGATGCATTAAAGCTAAAGCGGGTCTCAAAGCTTAAGACATTAGTTTGGGGATTTGAGCTTGTCTTGGGGATTTGACATGTGTTTTACTAATCAAAATTCCTACTCATAGTTTTATAATTTATTAATTGATTTTGATTTTTTTATGCCATTTATATATTTATTGAAAAATATGTATAGTTGAACCTAATGTCGAACCTCATTACGAACCTCATCGAAAAATTCGAACCCGAATCGAACTTAATCGCTGCCGAACTCGAATTCGAACCCGAACCGTGTGACATAGCTCAAGCATAGCACTACACTATAATTGATTCATCTTGAAGTGAAGAGCTTTTGTAAGAGGCAGACTTGGGATAAAACAGTGATACATATGAAGCCTATAGTCCATCTACTCCATCGAAAAGGTCAATCCCGTCTTTCTATGCTTAAACTGAACATGCATACAGAGATGAGGGCACTGTCATAATCAGTGTTAGTCAGGGATGCACCCCCCACATTTCCCCACATCCCCTTTTGGGAGAAGCGTTTTCCCACTGTGGGAAAGGTGTTTCACCAAAACAGAACATCCATATGCACCCCCGCCCCCACTTTTTTTTCCAACAACCCTTTACAATAGAACAAAGATAGGGGAAAGAGTTTCAAGGAGCTTGTGACATTAAAAGTAAAAGTGGCATTCTCCATTATCTTCCCTTTTCTATCCTTTTACTTGATTTTTTCTAATTACCATTAATTGTTTCAAGATGTTTGAGAGTGGTTCCAACCTCACTTGTCTTCATATGCAGAAACTAGAATTTCACATCCCATCTAGATTTCAGGAGACTTAATAGTTTTCAATATTTTAGGATTGTCAGGATTATAGTGTTTTCACTAGATTGCACAATGATGACTTTGCATGGGATAAACTGTCATTGTTGGAATTTTATCATTATTTTAATTTTTATAATTTTAGATATGGGGTCCACTATGCTAGGGACTGCAAAACGTTTTCCCTAACAGATGAGAGCACGGCCATGTGGAGATCACCAATCTAAGTTGCACTAAGCACCAAAACGTTTTGGAGTTTCTGAAACAGGTATGTTTAGAAATGTCACCTCCCAAAAATGGAAATGTCAGTCAAAACGTCATATATATATATATATATATATATATAAAGAAATTTATAAATAAGTGAATAACACATTACCTTGCAAGAAAAAAGGGAATAAGACCCATAGATGACAATTTAGAAGGAAAACCAAGTATATATTAACTCTCATAGATGATTACATGATGGTCAAGTTTCCGTAGAGTTTCGGGTATGGGTACGGCCCGAAATGCCTGGCTCTTAGAAGTTTTGTGCAACATAGTCTCCAATACTTCATCACCATGAAATCTTCTGCCAATTGTGGGGTAAGAAGGCAACTACTTTGTGAGGATTCGTTGCTGCTTTTTAAGAGGATTTATCCTCTGTTGCTTTTAGAAACAGCAAGTTTTTTTTTCTTCTTCTGGTGGCTTGCTGCTATTCTTAATTAGACTTAGTGCTATTTTTTAGAGTGATTTTTTGCGTTAATGAGGAAAACTCAGCTGTGCTTTTGAAGATATTTTCTGGTGCTTTTCTCCGAGGTTACTTTAGAAAACCATTCCAAAAAATCCAAATTTAGACCAGCTTTACACGAGAAGAGAAAGGAAGTCTAGCAAAGATCTCAACCTCAAGCATAAATATAGGAACAGGTCTCAGTGTCCAAAGTCCTTCATCTTCTGCAATCTTTCTTTTCTGCCTTTTTCATCCAATCTCTGAGTTTAACGGCTACAGCCTGATGTCTTCCATATGTCAATAAGGTCTTAAGCAGTGACTGTTATGTTAAGTCCCCTACACTACCTCAGGGCATGTGTATCTAAAGTTGTTTCAGAACAGCGTTCTCCTGTCACCCATGTTTTAATGTTACTCTACTTGTCTACTTTGTGGAAAATGTTTCACTCTGAGAATTCAATCAGTTAATTGCTCTGATAAGATAGAAAGATAGAGAGATAAGATAGAAAATTTTATTAATTTCCACCAAACAACCACAAAAGTAGGTCAATGGAACTAAAAAATTGTAACCATTGGAAATACAATATGGGAGTGTGAAAGCAACTCCCGGGTCAAAACTGAAAGAAAAATATAAAGAATTAAGTACCTAGCTAAGAAATATAAACTAATCGTATAGCCAAAAGGATATGAGTTGGTGAAGTAAAATGATACAATGAGAATGCTAGAGACTGGAATCTTGATGCTGAGCATCAGAGAAAGAGAGAGTTTTTCAAGCACTATTGTATCAAATGGTCGAGGGCAAGGGAGGAGACCAAGATGTGGGTTCGTTATGGGAGTCAAAGAAATAAGAAATAAAGTAAATATAACAAAGTAGAGGTGGATACATGATGGATAAACCTTCTGCAAATCAACACATCCCTGAAGGTGAGCGCAGTCCAAATAAGCAACGCCACAAAAGAGAGTAAAACAAATCACCAGCCAAAAGCTTAAATACAAGAGTTGCATTGAGTCTTTATTCGAGTTTGAAGAGGGGCTTGTAGATACCATTGTGAAATTTTGAGTCACCATTTCTATGCTTAATAGTATCAGTGGGGCTATCCTAAGAGATAACCAAGATTTATGCTCAAAAGCTCTCCGAACATTCAAGGTCAATGAACTCCCAATAAAAGGGGTGGGAAAATCTAGTAATATATTCAAAGTCTGAGGGACGAATAAATATTACTGCAAATTCGATAATACTAGGTTTCAAAATGTCATCACAGTAGTGGCCTAGATTGAGAGTCAAATGGACTATATTAAACAGTAATCAAGAGTTACGCTCTACAGCATTCCTAACATTCAAGGTCACTGAATTTCTATTAGAGGCTATAAATCAACATTCGTGTTGGATATAAGAGAAAGCAACTAACTTTTCCATGTCCAGAGCTAGGACTAGTATAGAAATACAGTCATGTGGCATATGCAGTGTTAGCAAGATGCACAATGCTCCCACTAGTGAGAGTACCTACGGCATCTCCTCGCTATAAAAGAAATGAAGTAAATAAATAGCATAATTTCTTGACAATATGGGTGTGGATCCATAATGAATAAAACTTTGTGAAAGCATAAAACCCTCATGGTGAAGGTAGCCCAAACAAGCAATGTTGTGAGAAGATAGTTGATCACATCCCTAGGAAACCCCTAGAATAGAATAGTCACCCATAAACCATGTCTGACTCTACAAGGGGCTTATAGATGCTACCATGAAGTCATCAATATAGTGTTTATTTATGCCATATAATGTGTGACTCCAACTAAGAGGAGTTAAGCAACCTATCCTAGGAAGTAACCAAATCTACGCTAAAAAGTTCCATAACATTCAAGGCCAATGAACTCCTAATGGAGAAGAAAATTTTGGTAATGCAATCATGTCCACACTATTTGGTGTCTTGTCCTCCAAGATCCTTTGTGACCACCTATTTAGGAAGCAGATTATTTTGTTGCATGCCTCTACCCAAAAAAAAACATGGGAAAGTCTAGGCCATGAAACATGGACCTAGAAGTCTCTATAATGGATCGATTATTTCACTCTACAACCCCAATTTTCTATGGGTTATACGAAACCATTAGCTCCCTTTTGATTCCTCCCTACTTGCAAGAGTCCTTGAAATTGTTGGAGGCATACTCACCCCCATTCTCTGATCTCAAAACATTGATCTTCTTTCTTGTCTTCTCAACAAAAGGCTTTGAACTCTTGAAACTTGTTGAAGACCTCATCCTTTCTCTTTAAGAAATAAAACCCATTTTATGAGAAAAATCATCAATTAAGGAAACATAGTACATACCTCCACAAATTGATGCTACTAAAATCAATCCACAAATATCTAAATGAATCGGGTCTAGAATCTCCTTGTACTTGCGCTTGTTACTATAAAAAGCTACCTTGGAATGCTTGCCAAGCATACACCCTTCATTGTTGCTCAATGTTGAAATCTAGAAGTTTTGCGACTATCTCCCTCAAAATAGGAAATACTCTATAATGCGAGTGCCCCATCCTCTTGTGCCATAACTCACACATGTTATTAGGGCTCAAACAGGTTCACCCTATAACTTGTACAAATTGGCCTTCCAATCACTTGTGCAGCTTTTGGGCTACATTCTTCCACCCTATAAGGACTTGTCATTTCTTGAACTCTATTAATAATCATTTATCTTCCATTACCAAAAGAGAGCAAATCTTTATTCGAACCTTGAACAAATAACACATCATTAAAGTCTAAAAAGTTACCAAACTTGAGCTAGAAGGAAATAGTACTTGCTAGTGCTATTGAATACTTTCCATCATCACCAAGCTCAAACTGTATGCTTGAGTCCTCCTCTATTAGATTGGAAAACAATTGTCGAGCTGATTTCATATGATGATATGCCCCATTGTCCACATACAACGCATTCCTCAAAATTGTCATAGTAGAAAGGCAAGATACCAATGAGAATTTTTTTTTGTAGGTTTGGCAGCAAACTCATCCGAGATTTTGTTGAGGTTGCTACTTGCTTCTACCATTGTTTCCCTTTGTCCTTCTTATTTTCTGGACATTGTGGTGCATAATGTCCAAACTTCTAACAAATAAAGCTCTTGATTTTACTCAAGTCTTTCTTTCATGGTTGTGTGGCTAACTCCTCATTCTTAACCTCACCATCACTAGAACACCATTTCCTTTGCCCTTCTTCGTCTGACCAAATAGAGCCAAGTTCTCATCACCACCCTTCTTGCAAGCCTCTGACTACATTCGTGCCCCCTCCCAGATATAGTCATGCCATAGTCTTTCCAAATTGGGAAGTTTCTCACGAGCACAAAAATATTGGACAAATGGTTCCCAAGAAATTGTGAATCCATTATGTTCACCAACTTGGCATCTTCCACCTTGTCCTCAAATCCTGCAAGTTGATCATGAATTTGTATGATCTTCATCAAATAACTGGTAACAATGTCAGATCTAGTCATCTCTATGGATCTAAGTTCATTTTGTATAATCATCTTCATATTAACGTTCTCACTCTAATAGAGGCTTACATGTGCATCGAACATGTCCTTAGTAGTGTTTTTCTTGGATGTGTGAGGGATCAATTGATCTTTAATGGCATCCATGATCATCCGCTTGGCTTTTCCCTCCTTATCATGGGCTGACAATTGTTGTAGATCTGTCGATGGTGTCACCGCATCTTTCACGATGTCCCAGTGATCATTCTCTTCTAACGACAAGGTAACCCTGATCTTCCAAGCTAGAAAAATAAAGGCACCATCCAATTTGTCCTCGAACCTGAGGCTAGTTGATGCCATCTTTGATCTGCACACAAATGTCTACTCTCTGATCTTCTAATCATAATAGCTCTAATACCATGTAAAGTTTCCAAACTCTAGGTGATTGTTTTCCTATGCTTCTTTATTAAATAAACGAGCTCTTGAATTTACTCAATAACAAAAAAACAAAAAAAAAATTGAGCATGCATCGATCACATAAACGGCTAGAAAATACATCGAAAGCATAAAACACAGAGCTCAAAATCTATCCTTTGAATCAAATTATCATTACTGGCTTAAAACTTACAAGGACACCTCAAAACGAGCATTTTTGAGTATTGAATGAGAAAATTGCAAACCAAATCTAAGAAATTTGCAGTACGACTATGTTTGTACAACAATATGAATTGTACAAACTATTTGTACAAATATGTAGATCTATACGATCTATCCATACAACTATACAAAATTCACTACATGGATAGATCTACAACCTACAATCATTGTTAAGTTGCTCCTCTCACTATTGCATTGTTTTCTTCTTTCCTTGACCTCTTTCTTCACCTTCGAACAAAATTGTCTTCGTGAATAATCAATGTGTTATTTCCCTCTACCTTTCCCCAACTTTATAGTTTTAGCAAATGATCTATTTTTTATTACTCCTAGTCTAAGTGCAAATTTAGAATCAACTGCTAAAAATAACACTTTCACCCTTTTTACTAAAGTGAATTACAAAATAGAATTACTTTTTCAAAATAACTTTTTCAAAAATATCTCAAACTACTTTTTGTGTGTTCACATTAAAAATTTGCGAAAGATCTTATCCGATCTATAATTCTCAACATTTGAGGATAAGGCTTTTTTATTCAACCTCTGAACCAATGTTGTGAACATCACGATCACGATTAAATCAGCGAGGGGAAAAAATCGGAAAAATTTGTAAAAATCGGTACAAATCGAGAAAAAATCGACACATACAAAAATATTCATTTTTTTCAATTTTTTTAATATCTAAAGCATCCACAACATAAACTAAATGCATTGACACATAAATATGAAAAAAAACTAATATATAAGATGTGTAATATCATGTCTAGTGCTACATCACACATAACAGTGAATCATGTCACGAATACTAAGTCTCGAGTCCCAACTCAACCTCAAAATATCAACAAAAAATATAATAATGTATCTCATATCATGAGTCATAATGTCATATACAAAGGAATGCACCAAATAACCTACACTATTGATTTCCTCTGCCCCTCTTGCGAGAAAATGTAACAGCTTTCCCTCTAGATGAAGAAGCTAGTAGGATTGGCAATGGACATTGTTGTGCTCTAGAACCTGAAGCACCAGGAGCTAAAGGAGGTAGACCACATTCTCTACCAGTGACAGGGGTAAATGGTGTCACCTCCTCCCGTTGCTCTTCCTCCTCCTCCTCCTACCCCTCCACTACCTCCTACTCTATTCAATCAGGGGTTGACTCCATGATAGGCCTCTCGACCTCAACCCTCCATGCAACAGTGGTGTCAATCGCATCTAAAGAGATGGACTCCATATCAGGTGTCCTCTCAAGTTGTCTCACCCACAATCTAAGATTGTAGTGGACATAGACCATGTCATTGAGGCGTTGGGACTCCAACATGTACAAGGTTCATAAATTAATAAATTATATAATATATATTATAAATCTTTTAACATATATAATTAACATACAATTTTACTCATGCGCGGGAGTTGGAGGCTCAGTCTTGTTTGTCTCCAAGTGCGATTTATTTTTGGAAAAGGACAAGTTAGTGAGCTTTAGTTTCTAATTGAGGCAGTACGAGTTAGAAGAGTCAGTTTTACTCAGTTAACAAATCAATCACAAGTTTGAGTTCTAAAATTAACTTGCCAGATTTGGTATGATCGAAAAGCTATAACGAGGATGAAGACACCTTTGTAATTCATTCTTGCATGCACAGGTTGTGTGTGTAAGAGCTTGTTGTTAGGACAGCGTGTAAGGAGAAGCACATACACAGGTCATAGCAGAGAAATTCCTTGTAGAAGTGAGCTAAAATTTAGGTGTTAATTCCTAAAGAATAGGGGCATGTTTAGCACTAGGAAATTGGAGATTTCCAACAGCGCTAAGACTACACAAACAAGGAGGAGCCAATTTGGGGTTATTTGCAGGGAGTTTCAGCTAAGGATTAGAAGAAAGAACTAGTTTGTTTTCTATTGAAACGGTATTGCCTTTTAAAAGAAATCTGATTGCTCAAACTTTTCTCAATAAAATTCTACAACTAGCGGAGGGTTTTCCTAGTTGAGTTCCCTAGAAGATAGTGTTACTGTATTGTGTGACTATTTTAATTATGTGTTTAAATCTGCCGCTTTTATTATAGAGAAATTTTGGGTCTTGGTGAATCGGACCCAATTTCAGTTGGTTCATCAAGCAGCTTCAAAAATTCAAGGAAATTCTACAAGGAATGAATAGCAAAGGGGTAATTGTTATTGGGGAGGGCGGAGGGTTGAACGAAGCAAGATGAGGAAGGTATGGAGGGGGAAGAGAGGGCATAATTATTCCATGGTGCAAGCAACAATGAAACCCAAAAATTCAACTTCTAATTTTACACCCAAACTAAGACAAAGAAAAATTGCATTTGCATGCCCTATAATTAGGGGTTTCATGGTTTGAGGAAATCTACAGCTTGAGTCGTCAAAAAATCGACAAGTCAGCACAAAGTTGATGCAATGGGACTCAAAGCTAACAAGATTCTAGAGCCAACAAGATTTTCATATGACATAAGATTTCAATACACAAAATCAACAACTTGACAACAAATTGTGACATATGCTTAGGCATCTCAATAACAAATCTACAACTCAAGCAAGCAACACAATGGCAGGCATATCAACAGTGGTAGATCAATGGTCACACAAGAACCTCACCAATAACAAATAAAATGTTGGCTCAAAACGACAACAACTCTAGTGCTCAAAGAAAGGGCGGCTCAAATCCATTTGTAGCCAATACTAATCTCGCATCTTTGGATTTTGTCTCCAAATTCGCCACTTATCTACATCCCATCATATGCTTTCTTGCTTCTACATCCAAACACCAAAACACCATTGTTATTTAACTCATTTGATTGGGCAACAACAAACAAGCATCCCTTTATTTCTTCTTGTCCGTTACGATTTTCACTAGCAAAATTAGATTTTTTATTCTTTTGTTTTGGACCTTTATGAATTTGACTATTTTCAACAATCCTTCTTTTAGTTCCTTGGTTTACTAAAATAAAAACACCTTTTTGAAGTTTCATCTAAATTGGAATCACATAATCCCTGATCAATTGATTTCCCTCCTTCACAAACACAATTTTTTGCTTGTCCATGCCCTTCCCTATGATGCTCTTTTTAACATGCATTTTTATTCACAAAGATCCATTTCCTCGTACATTTGAAATCAAATCAATTCCTCAAATTCCAACCTAGCAACTTTATCAGTTAGTTTTTAAAAGGTTTAAAAAAATTGTAGGATATTCGTAAGACCCTTACATTTAACATTACCAATTCCTTATATTCCATCTATGTTTCTGCAATAGCCAACTCATCGCTTAGTGATCTAATTTTTGAAATCAAATTTTCACTTTCCTACCCTCCTCATCTTTGTAGCACATAAAATCTTCTTCAAATATAGAATTCTCACATCTATTACTTCAAATATGTTCCACAACCTGTACCAAGTATTTTTACATCTTTTACATGTCCCAGATGTTTTAACGTGGTCTCTAACATTTACTAGTAAGAAAGTTAACAATAACATAGCTTTCTTCTCTAAGATTCTTGCGATTAGTTTCAACCCTTATAAAATCTTCTAGATACATCGTATTTATATTGATTTCATTGATGATTCAAACCAGACTATATATATATATATGGAAGGCCCTGATTTGTAATCATATCATATCATTTTACTCATACCATATTATATTTACTATCCCTATGGATAAATATATATTCCAAGTTCTTGGATATTTTTTTCATGAGTCAAGTTTGGTTGTCAAATTTGGCATCAGAGCTTCACAGATCGACTTTTGGCCATTAAAACTTCATAATTACATTGAAAAAAATGTATTCCACTACAATCTTGAAGGCAAAAATTTAAAAATTCAGTCACAAGGGTCGAGTCGTACAATCATACAATCACAAATTTGACGTGATATTCGGTCTCAAGAAAACTATATAGGTCTCAAGAATTTTACGTGATATTCGAAAAATATTCAAAGGTATTCGCAAAAAAATGAAAAAAAAATTCATTTTAAAGGCCATCGTGAAAAATTACTTATGCAAATCAAAAAATCAAAAGACACAAAGCAATGCATTCAGAAGTTGGAACAAGAGAATCAAGATCTAAGATATAAATTGTCCAAAACTTGCCTACAACCTCTGCAATGCTCAAATTATTACAAAAGTTTTACTATAATCAAATTTCAAAGTGACAAACAAATACAATCGCGAATTAAGGAATTAGAAGATGAATTAGTGAAACAAGAAGAAAACTATATTGATCTCAAGAATATTTGGTGGTGAATTATTAGAAAAAGATTCAAAAATATTAGCAAAAAAATGAATAATTTTTTCATTTAAAAGGCCACCATGAAAAATTACTTGTGCAAATCAAAAAATCAAAGGACACAAAGCAGTGTGTTCAGAAGTTGGAACAAGAGAATCAAGATCTAGGATATAAACTACCCAAAACTTGCCAACAACCTCTACAATGCTACCCAAAACCTCTAGTAGCTACTCGTAGTTGTATGATACTCATACAGCCCTTATGCTAGCTATCTAGATGTTGCACAGCCCAGTTGAGTCTTCTCCTCTTGTTGCTACTTGCACTCTTCTCCTTTAGACTTGATCTCTAGACAAAAGTGCTTCTTCACCTTTGTTAAGATCTCCTTAAAGTGCTATCCTTCGTGACTCGAAGACTTAATATCTTTTACGTGTCTTTCTCCTTCACTCAACCTTGCCTTTATAATCTTGAGTTATTGACCGAATCCATAACCCTAATCTCCAAAGCGATCGATAGTTGAGAATAAATCTCACTTCACTTGAGATCAAAAGATAAGATTCATCTAATTCACTAATGTAAAAAATTTTGCATTTCATTTAATTAAACATAATTTTTATAAAAAGCACGTTCTTTGCAGAAGTTCATGTCTAATGCTACATTCATCAACACAATGCATTATCCCAAATCACATTTTTTTAATGGGAAAAGGTAAATTTATACCATTAAAAGAATAAACATAATTGTCAAAAACATACAAGAGTTTGTCTTAACCCTCAATGACATAACTAACTTTAACCTTATTAACTTCATTATCCCAACTTACATTAACTTTTACATTTTACCAATTTATATCACTTCATTGCAACATAATCATTATGTTTTAAAGCTTAAACTTCTAAGCAATGTTATCAAAACCAACTAGTTTAAACTAGTGTTTTTTGGTTTTTATCAACACCAGTAATTGAGAGTAATAGAAACTAATTTTGCCCTGAACCAGCCAATTTCAGATAAAATTGGTCAAAACTTGTTGATTTCACTGCTTTTGTACAAGCACATCTTCATCCCCCTCCCCCCCAAAAAAGCAAAAAAATAAAATAACAAAAACCTACAACAACCGCAAAACCTAATTTTCATCTATTTAGTGATGTTCCCAATATTTCATGAATGAACTTATCCAGGATGACCATAATTGCTTCCGCCTCCGTAAGATACTAAAGTTGGTTGTGGACTTTCAAGGAACCAAGTCAAGATTCCAAGCATATGCATGCAAAGTATGTAGAGGATCTA
Source organism: Pinus albicaulis (assembly GCA_034641835.2). Lineage (NCBI taxonomy): Eukaryota > Viridiplantae > Streptophyta > Pinopsida > Pinales > Pinaceae > Pinus > Pinus albicaulis. The sequence continues at coordinate 946,536,295 of CM076577.1, forward strand.
GATTTAGAATGCAGTTTTATTTTATTGCAAATTATAGTATGATTAATTTTGGACTCTAGAGGTTATTTGCAGCCTCAATGTTTATGTATTTTGGTTCAAAAGGTATTGGAGAATGTACCATTTTGTTATATTCACCCTTGCAATGCTATATACATCAAAACTTAACATATTTGGTATCAGAGTTAACATATTTGTTATCGGACTCTGTGCCATTTTGTTATATTCACCCTTGCAATGCCATATACATCATAACTTTGCATATTTGGTGTCTAATATTTGAATTTATATTAATAGCATGTAAATATATCTTAGACATGTTTTGGTCGACCAATTTATTCCAATTTTGGGGTCCACATTTAAGTTTAAATTCAAGTTTTGATGTTGGGGTGACCAGTTCAACTCCAGTAACACCTCTAATAACATTGATTCCAAGTTATAACAAAGGCATCGTCTATAAGTATCTAATCATTGTGGAAGGAATGGGCATGATTCAAATAAATATTAGGATTTGCATCCATGTGAATATTATGGTTTGTAAAAACTATTGCTTGAGGATGCATTCAAAATTGAAGAATGATATGAATTTTGGATCAAGGAAGCACTCCATTGATGTTAATATGGGGCCATTTTTAAGGTAATCGTGGTTGGATTGATCATTATACCTAGAAATTGACCACTTCAATTTTGAAGAGGTATTGTCAATTGAGATCTTGCCTAAAAATTTGGTACTTCACTTTTGAAGAAGTCATATCAATTGATACCTACTAGTGTTATGGTATGATGGTAACATGTGGTTGCCTATGTGAATTTGAGTTTTGTTATCGTTGACCATCTAAAAGAAATTATGGTGAAGCTCACGCCATAAAAGTGATTCTTCGGTGACCCCATGCTTGATGATCATGATCCCTTTGAGGATGCTTTGGTGATGAACATTTATTCTTAGCACGAGCATAGTAACGCAGATAGGAAGAATACTTTAGAGAGCATTGGTGAGATGGGCTAATGTTTTTTGGTTGATGCATGAGTATGGATATGTAGGTGGGAAGACCACTTAGTGAGCACTGGTGAGTCAAAGGACTTGTTAATGCCACCTTCCTCTTCTTTTGACTTCAAGTAAGGGACTCAATGGTGGATTTTCCTAAGAGGACGATGACTTGTTCACAATAATCATTATCTTTTTGTGAAGCTTATTATTGGCTCAAGTTTATGGATGGAGGTGCATATGATTTGAGATGAAGTTGGCATTAAGGGGGGAATTTCCCAAGGTATAATGCCAACATATCTAAAGTGCTTCTTCAAGCTTCAATCATTGAATGACTTTTTCAAGGATAGTGATGGTTTTCTATTATATATATAATAAAAATTTTGAACATATATTGGTGATGTGAAGTTTATTGGAGCCCTTGTTGCGGCTCCATTGTGGTTAATATGCATCCATCTATTTTGAGCTATGTATCAACCTTGATCGACTTGTGCATTACATTCAAACCCACACTTATAAGTGTAGAGTTGTAAATGCACATTCATTTGTGTCATTTAACATGAAACACATCCCATTGTACATGTTGCTCTTATCACAAGTTAGATCTTTTGCACCCCAATCAATTTCTTTATCAATTCTTCAAGTTCTTTCACAAGATAAATTAGTTTAACTAGATTAGGATAGTTAAGAATCACAATTATCAATTAGAATATATTTGAATTTGTCTACATCAATAAAATTATCTTACCTCATCTTATCTACCTTCGAAGCATTCTTTGAGTCCACAATAGTTCTATATTCTTCCATTACTTGTCTTACAAGTTTAGGATACATAAAATACTAATGTTCCCAACTTTCTTGCTACAACTTACATCAAATATCTATTTCTCAGGTGCCTCAAAAGGGCAACCTAGGCATGTTAATTATCTATTTCTAAGGTGCCTCAAATGGGTGATCCAGGATTGGAAATGATTTCCAATCCTTTCCAATGAACAGAGCATCCTATTCATGACCCTTAGAGCACTGTTATTGTCCACGACAACAATATTGTCAAATTTAACATATTAGTATAAAGCTTGATATTAGCTCTGCTGGAAAGCAAAAAAACTATTATAGTATAACAAGATTACGTCATGGTTTAAAGTTAGTTTGCGATCAATAACAAGATGAATTACAACATGCTTACAAAAATGTTATCAACTTGTCCAAAGCTTTAGAATCTAGTACCACAAAATTATTCATGTTTCTAGAAATTTTAACAAAAAAATGAGGCAAGTTCTTTTTCTATGGAAGTTGTTGCTTCTATAGAACAATGTTCATTCTGAAGTTCAATAATGTTTAAGGTCCTTGTTGAGCACTCATACTCTCTGATCCTCAATTTTGTGCAGTTCGATATACTCTCCCTTAGCATTTATGCCCTTTTCTAGGCTTTGCATTTACTAAGAAGCAAAGGGAAGACTCTTGCAAAGCTATAAGTTTATTGGCTATGATTAAATCTTGGATTTGAGTTCAATCTAGCTCTTATTTTCAATCAACAAAGAGATTTCATTATAACTATGATAATTTTATATAGTATTCTCTTTTTCTCCTTTGAAAAATAGTATTTGAAAGATAAAGAGAAAATTTGAAAAGAAAACATATTACAACAGAGCATCCTACAATTACCAAACAACGTTAACAAGCAAAATAGAGTTTGTATACTATGGCTAATAAATCTGATACTACAAAGACAGACGTGCACATTTCACTATTCTTTATTCAAAAATACAACTATTTATGTTGAAGTAATCTGGTAGAGTCCTACTGAAAGAGTCCAACTACAACAGTGACTCACTGCCCTATTTTTAATGTTAATCCTACAGCCGCTCTAGTCATTAACAACACATATGTAAGAGCTATGTAAATGCACCAAAGAAGTACGTAAATATAGACTACTACATTTTATGTATTCAAGGGTTATACTCCTACCAAACCTATTGCTGAATTTTACCGAACATTCTCCGAACCTTAATTTAAAGTTTCAAAGTTTACAAGCTACTTTTGTGGTGATACCATGCTATGGGAGTCTCTCTCACCTGGAAGTGAACATTCAAACTCGCAATAGTAATAAACCTGCTAAATAATTTCAATTTGCACCCAAATTCCAATGTTAGCATTTGAAGATTCAAATGATAGTGGAATATTTAATTAGGGAAACATATGTGCCTCATTAGGGAATAGTTCAAGATTCCTAGCATGCACCTTGGCCTTCAGAAGGCCTCCCTTCTATCATGGGAAAGCCATATAAATATATGATTGTACCCTCATTTGAGCTTTTTATTTTAAAAAACTTTCCCTTGCTTAATCATTTGGACAAACCGACTGGCCAGAAGCTCATAAATCTTTGAAGCTAGACATATTCCCATCTTCCAAGTCCTCTTAGATTAGATCTCTAGCTTCAAGCAGTAGAATGCCGGCTCAGAAAGGTTTTTCTCGTCATATAGGTGATCCGATAATAGACAGATCCCAAGTTTGGGACTTTTTGATGGAGCCAAGCAAGGTCAAGCGGGGTTTAGCAGTGCTGGAGAAGTTTTCTTCTTATCCGACCCTCACTGTGTCAAATTTTAAGCTGGCTTCAGGGAAGATTCCAATAACTTTGCTAAACTAGTGGTTTTGAAATTACTTCTTCAAGCGTGCACAAGAGAAAGCAAGCACGCAATTGCATAATATTATGCCCGGGTTAATTGGTGACAGTCAATTTTTAGAAAATTCCTTTTACTCGTATTTCCAAGAACTAAACTAGGAAGCAGACACCTTACCAAAAAAGGAGGTCACCTGTTCGCTGAGAGGTCGGCACTAGAAGAAATCATGTTTCTCCTTTGATGAGATCCTGAAAAATATTTTTAATGGTTCTGGGTTTTTTTCCTGATGAGTAAGGGCCCTACAGTTTTTGTAGGGCAGTCTAGATGGTATGAGAAATTATTTGGCAGGAATGTAATTAGTTAAGATATGTAATGATTGGTTACAAGACTGCTAAAAGAATAATGTTGTATCTTTTTAAGCTTATATTATGGGAGTTGATAAACTCTGCAGGGAACTCGGCTAATAGATCCATGGTGTAATAGAAGTGCAGAAAGTACTTGAAAAATGTAATTTCCATTCTCTATAAATAGAAATTGCAATTTGATATTGTAAAATGGCTGGGTAAAAGTTTGGGTAGGTCAAATCTGGCAGCAGGTTGAGATGGCAGTGTAGCCGGAAAGCAGCAGGCTCTACTGGCAATCCAGGAATCCAGGATCACATGTAGGATCCTTGAGGCTGTGGGCGCAGTCTCCAGGGATTAATTAATTTGGCCTTTCCTGTTCAACAATGTTCCAAGACCTTTTGGACTACGGCGAGGATATGACATCCTTTGCCGATATCTTCCTATCTGATGAAGAATTTTTTAGCACCCAGCAACATTCGATCCAGCTGCCGAGATCTGGCAGCCTTGAGTGAACAGAAGGCCTCCCTCGGGCAGATCCGATGCCGGAAGTCTCAAGAAGGCAGATTTCAGGGCCAGTGGGCATTCACTCTAAAGTGATTTGTCTTTTGTCGTCTCCTAGTGTTATTGCAGTGCCTTTGTCACATCCTCTGGCCCTCCCTGTTTGCTCGGTGCCCCCAAGTGTTATTGCTCCTTCCCCTCAGCATGCAGAAGAGGTAAATCCAGCTGATAAGGGTTGACTATATCCTGAACAAAAGGATAAATGTGTTCTCAAGCACCAATGCAGGGTTAGGACAGTTGTGGGCGAGAATATTCAGTTAGGAGATATTTCAGATTTCTCAGATAGGGCGGTGATGGGCAGATTCTGCAGCAAATCCCTGGGGGTTGCCTCAACTTGGTCTTCAATGGAACAAAATTGATCGAGGATCATTGATTATACTCCTCATTTTTTCCTCCTCGCCAGAGGTTTGTTGATGTCCAGACTCCAGATTTGCTTTGAAAAAGGATAAGGAGAAAGTCCTCAACCGAAGATGGAGCTGGGGAATCTCAAGTCTCGTGCTAAAAAATTGGACCCTTTCCTTCGACCATCATTGGGAGCCTTTATTGATCTCCCAGATTTTGATCATCCTCCCTGGCTTTCCTGTACAATTTTTGAATGAGGGTTTGGTAGAAAAGAATGGAAATTGCCTAGGTCATTTCATCAGAGCAGAGAAAGGCTGGAAAGCAAAGTGTGACACGCAGTGGTCGTGCGTTTCAGTGGAATTGGACATTTCAAAAGACCTCTTAGAGCACATTTCAAATCTAAAACAGAAAGGATTGCTGGATCCAAAACCTGGAATACTGAAGAGCCATTTTAGATGTTTCGATTGTGTAATGTCCACAAAATTTGGATTCCCTTGTGGTGTGGTTAGGAAGGATTTCCAAAGCTTGTGTCACCCCGGTCATAGGAATGGGATTATTCTATGGGTGGGCCCAGAGGGTTTCAAAGGAGTTTTATGGGTCCGACTGGGATCGCTTACCATATTTCATCATCAGAATCAGTTTCACACGATTTGCTCTTGGTTCTGTTGCATTCCAACAATTTCCGTAAAACAGAGTTATTAAGGAGCACATTTAATTAATTACGTTTATGCCTTAAGGTGTTGTTTCAAGCTGATTACTTGGAGAAACACCTTAGCGTAATAGTTCGTTGGAATCGGGGTGAAAAGATCTACAGGACAGGATGATGAAATGGGGCTTTGGGTGGCCAGTGTGACCATGGAGGCGAATTAAGCATTTTACGGCATTAAAAGTGGCCCTAATTAGTTAATAAAAGTCACTTTATTAAATAAGAAAGGAAAAGTGTTTTTATTATTTAATTGAAGGGAAAAGGTAAAAAGGGTGGCAAAAGATTCAAGTGAGTTATAAAAAAGGGAAATGAGGGGGTCTCTCTTTTAGTCATTTGCCATTTAAGAAGAAGGAATTTTGGAGAGCTCTTGGAGAAGAGACTAGGGTTTTGGAAACCCTACTTGCAAATTACTAGTTTCAATGTTGAAAACATACACCCTAGCTAGTTGGAGAGCGGAATCACTCAAATTTTGCCATTGTGCTTCATTGAGGAAGAATATTTGAAGAAGATAAAGGAGGTAAAGGTAATATAAGTTGATTTTATCTTCTACCGTTCAGTTTTTCATATATCTTGACAGGCTGAGCTTCAAGCTGAGAATGTGGGGAGTTCAGTGAGAAAGAGGGCAAAGTTTCTCTTGCTATAAAGGGCTGAAGTACTGAGCTTAACTGAGGTCGATTTTATCACTTAATTTGGGCAAAGTTCATTCCCATTCAACACTGGCCAAGTTTATCTCAAGGAGGACTATGTTTATGGTGTTCTTCTGGCTGAGATCCATTTCGCAAAGAGGCCAAGCATTTCCTATAGTGGTTGATCGATTTAACAGTGTAAAGGGCCGAGTTTAGTTGACCGTGAGAGGGCTGAATCCACTCCTGTACTGTGTAGTTGAGCGTATCTATTATAACTTTGTTCTGGGCTGAGTTCCTTCGCTTAATACTGAGTGTGGGTATTCCTCAGAGAGGGTCAAAGTTTCTCTTTATTGCTGGCATGTTTACTTCAGAGCATAAGTACATCTTCCATCTGTTCAGCAAGCCAAAATTCTCCTTTATTTATCAGGCCGAGATCTGGTGTATCTGCCATATTCTTAGCTGCTGGTTGGATACAAGAGGCTTCATCAATGATTGGATGTACATATATAATTTCTGAGCAGCGTACTCCTCAAAATAAAGGTGCTGGAATGATGCAATGAGAATATTATGTATATCTCATGATAAGGCTGCTAAATTATACCAGCTTCCCAGTATTTTTGTACACTGTAATCTTTCAATTGGTAAGCAAACAAATGACTGTCTTGTGGGGTATTCTCTGTGTTAAATGCATATATCGGTGAGCTATATCTTTGGGCTGATTTAACGACTGTTGTTAAAGTGTATTCCCTGCTGCTAATCTAATACGTTTACCAGACTTTGGTATGATATATCTCTGTTTGGTGATATTGAGCTAATTTCAGAGAAGATAAAAGCTCATATTTTGGCTTTTAAGTGTAATCCAGTAGTGGGTTTCTAGTTGATATTTATTCAATCACTGTACTGCTGTTTAGAAGTGTTTTGGAGCTTGGTTTAAGACTGACTGTGTGTAGCCATTCTGAATTAAACAAAGTAAAAATGCACCTACAGCCATGTACCTCCAATCTGTTTGACAAAATGTGCCACTTAAAACTCACTCAAAACTCAGAGGTTTTAAGGGGAAAAATTGAGATATCTTGGGAGGGTATCTTAATATTTTCATTCCAGCTCGAATCTGTTCAGACATTTGTGGCGTCCAAAGGAGAATTTGCAAAAGGAAGGCAATTTGGATCCTAAGTACAAGCCCTCTTCAAGCCAAGTAGTGGGTCCTCCTATTGGGAGCAAGACATGACCCTTAATCAACGTTGAGACTCAAACGGAGACACTCGAGGTCCCAGCAGCATTATTGTCAAGTATGTTAATGTCTCCTCAATGTTTTCTTTTTGATGGTGATTTGAAGGCAAAGCCCTCTCCTGACATTCTCGATCCCTTTCAAGATCTAAGGAATCTTGTTTCAGCCATTCCCTCCCGTCCTCCTCCCCTCTCCATTCATCCTTATTTGTCTATCTCCCATTATCCCTTCTTGTCGGATCAAGCTTTCCTCTCAAGCAGTTTCATCCTCGATAGCGAGGGCTCCCCTTCTGCGAGTAAGTTCCTCTCTTATAAAATCCGGCAAGAGTCATTGTAGTCTCTCCAGTTTGAGCTATCAATTATGTACTGAATTTCGAAGAACAACATCATTGAAGGTGGCTTGGCTTTGGATAAGCCTGAAGCAAAACAGATGGCGTGGAAGTCCCCATATTTCTCTAGCTAAGATTAAAGCAAAACATGAAGTTAGATGTGGCAAGTAGGCTACATTATCCCAAGCCCTTAGTGCAAGCAAAGCTCTCATGCCCTTGTTCCCTAATGATCTATCTTTCTCTTAATGTTAGAGGGCTAGGAAATAAGGATAAGATCCTAACCCTAAAAGTGTTGGTTCAGTCCAACTCTCCCAATGTCATTCTTCTCTAGGAAACATTATGTCCCAAGTGGGAAGCTTGAGTTAGTCTATCTCCATGATTGAAACACTGAGGGTATGTGGCTCTTAACACTGATGGTCTCTCTAGCGGATTGTTGGTGACATGGAAGCCTTCCCTCATTCAAACTTTCATTGTTCTTCTCCCCTCAGGGATCTCACTGACTACAGAGGTAAGGGTCTGCATTGTTCATTACACTTCATCAATATTTAGTATTTACAAGCCATATATGAATACGAAACCCTTTGGGAATCCTTATCGTCTCCTGGACTCCTCTTAGTGCACAAGGTAATATTAGGGGGTGACTTAAATCCAACTTTGTCACTCAAGGAGGTTTAGGGAAGTCATCCCCACCAAGACCCCTTGGAGGGTTCTTCATTCACTTATTCGAATCTCTCCATTTGGCGGATCTTGCTCTTTCAAAGTTATCTTCCACTTGGCATAATGTTCACAGCGAAGATGCAAGTGTGGCCAATAGAATAGACAGATTCCTAATTTCATGTCTTATTTGATGAGGCTTGGAATATGAAATCCTGGGTGAAGGTGGGTGGCATTTAGAATCACATGCCCATCGTCTTTAAACTGGACTCCTCCAAGAACAAGCCTCCTGCTCCTTTTAAATTCTCCCAAGTTTGACTAGCAGAAGAAAAGTTTCTTTAGTGGTTTCTTCAACCTAGGTTCACTTTTGTTCCTTGTCCAAAGACTCTACCATGAAATAATTCTTAGATAACCTCAAGAGAGTAGAAGTAGCTTCAATCCCATGCGCTTGTTCCTACATAATGAAGTAGCAGAAGCTCTTGTTGCACGTGAAACAAAAGCTCAAGGATTTTCTAGTGGAAAATTGTTTAGTCCCTCTCTCGAAGGAGAACAAAGCATTATAAAGCTCATTCCAATCTACCCGAAAATATTTGTTAGCAAAACAACAATCCATATAGCACCTTAAAAGCAGAGCCTTATGGATATTAGAGGGATTATTAATAACACTAAATTTTTCCAAAAATTTCCCAACCATCGTCGCAATGTGAACACTATTTGGAAAGTTCGGGAAAGTGATGGTTCTTGGGCCACTTCTTTTGTTGACAAAGCAAAAGAAGGCAAAGATTTCTTCAAACCTCTCTTTTCAAAACTAGTTCATTTCCCTGTCCACAAGACTATGGAAGTCATAAATATGTTTCCTTGTGTCTTCTTAGACGAAATGAATGAGGAATCTACAAAAGAAGTCTTAGAAGTTAAGGCTCTAATCAACCTTGTTCTAAGTGTAGAAAGGAAAAAGCACCAAGCCAACTGATATGTTGGTAGAATTTTACCAAGGTTTTTACAAACTCGTCATGGAGGATCTACTCAAAGCAATCTTAGCATCCTAGAGCTCCAACAAGATCCTAGCAACTCTCGATTCCATTCATTTGGCCCTCATCCCCAGAAAACAGGACACTTCCATAGTCAATTACTTCCACCATATATCTTGTTGCAATGTGTTATATAAGATTAGCACAAAAAAATTTGCAAACAGACGTAAGCCAGTGTTCATTGAGCTTATCTTGAAGGAGAAATTTGGTTCTCTTCCAAAATCAGATTTATGACGATATCTCTTTGACCCAAAAGGCCATGCACTTGATCAAGACTTGCAACCTCTTCATTAAAAATCAAGTTGGATCTATCGAAGGCATGTGATAAGGTTCAATGGGTATATATCCGATTGGTTCTCCAAATGGGTATGCACCCATATTTGGTGAACTGGATATATTTTTGCAGTGTCTTTTGTTGTTTCTGATCAATGGATCACCCTCTCCTTTCTTTTGATCCTCAATAGGGCTAGACAAAGATTTCGCTTGTCTCCCTTTCTCTTTCTTTTAATTGTCAAGGGCCTATGCAAGATGATGTCTATAGCTAAAGTAAAGAGGAATTAAAAGAAGTTGAGTTATTTTTTGCAGAATCATTAACACATCTCTTATTTGTCGATGATGTGATCCTTTTCAATGCAGGTATTCCGCAAGAATTTTCATCCTTAAAGAGTGTGGACTCTTATTGTTTGATTTCTAGTATGCCAATGAACTACGACAAATCTTGTATCATATTAATTTCCACTTCCCAAATGAAGATCTACAGCCTACCTTGGACCTCTCCCTACATATTCCTTAGCAAATGATTGAAGGGGCGAAATATTGTGGATTTTTACCAAAGCCCAATACCTATTATGTAGAATATTGGTTGTGGTTGTGAATCTTCAAGAAAATAGAATTGAGAATTTCCATTTGTACTAACAATTGGATTTCCAAGGGAGGACAACTTGTTCTAATAAAAGCAGTCCTTAAGAGCATACCAATGTATTGTACTTCAATTGCAAAAGTTTTGAAAGGAATTATATCCAAAATAAGAAAAGTTTGCTTCAACTTCCATTGAAAAGCATTATATGATAAATTAGTTTTGTATGTTCCAACATTTGAAGTAGGGTTCATCTTGTTGAGAGTTACAACTCAAATAAGAACTACGACGATTCAATGTGAATGTGCAAGAAGCAATTCGAGATCTTTTCATAAAAGATTGAAAAGTAATTTTTTTTTTGTAACGCACTTTAGTAAGAAAAAAATGGGAGTCTCATATTTAGCAATTAGGTCTAAAATTGCATGTTGTGCAAGACTAAGAGTAGGAGGAACATTAAAAATAAACTGAAGTTTGTGGTGTTTTTTCGTATCCATGCAGTATTGTTCTTTTTGGTAGCTTATGGAAGTTTCCTTGTAAGTTTTTTAAATGAATGAAAAATTTATTTGAAGGAGTAGTTACATGTGTATGTGTGAAATTATTTTTTATACTTATTTAATTTCTAGCTATTGTGCGATTTATGCTATGGATAGTGGTATGAAATTCAATTTAAGCATTCATTAAATTTAGCAATCTACTTGTTTGATTGAGATCATAAAAAAAATAGTCACCTAGGGCTTTAAATTTTCACAATCCCATAAACTAAAATGTACAAATTACCAATACCAAAGGAATATATTGACACAATTATCATTAATGCTTCCTATCATTCATTGTCATCATCTAAGGAACCAAATTCGTACAAAACCCGTGGCGTGTCCCGAATCCCTCAAATCGGACACGATTCGCTTGGACATGTGTCCCTTCAACGTGTCTGATGTGTCCTGGAAGGTGGGATTTGAGTCCCAACAGCATGTCTCGCGTGTCCCAATTTCGAGACACGTGTCCCCTAAAAAAGCGTGTCGCGCGGCCCATAAATCCCGAATTGGGCTCATTTGGCACTCATTCTTGAGTGTGTCTTCTGCTGTGAGTGTGTGGGAGCTTGTAGCAAAGGGTTTTGGAGCATTTTGGAGGTCATTCAAGCAACAGGGTGCATTTTGCTTCTATTTTTTGGATTTTTATTACAACAATTTGCATGTGCATTTTTTTTACAAGTTTGTACAATTTTCTTTATTTTTTTACAACATTCACGGCTCAATCAGGGGTAGCAAGGAAGGGGCAAAGGAATGGGAAAAATGTCCCCATTGGTGGTGCCCCTCCTATTCCAATTTCATCAGGGTCTGTAAGTGTTCCCCCTAATGGAAGTGGGGCTGCGACAACAGCTTCAAATGTTGAGGGCAGAATGACTTTAGAAAGACAACAAGCTCAAGAAAACAATTATCCCTTGTGGAAGTATGTCACAAGATATCAAGGGCCAGGCAGCAAGTTGAAGGGGGGAGGCAATGTTGCTTGGAAATGCAACTATTGCAACAATCATTTCAAGAGAATTTATTGCCGTGTGAAAGGTCATTTGTTGCCTTTACAAGGCTATGGAATTTGAGCATGCACACGGGTGTCTTTAGCTAAGAGGAAAGAAATGGAAAAATAGGCTAATGTTGGGGGGCAAGGGATGTTGCATCATCTAAAAAAACAAGAATGATGATCCTCTTCCATTCTTGAGGAAAAGCAACAACAAATTTCCATTTGAGAGTTTTGGTGGGCTGTGGGTCAAACAGCAAAAAGAAAGGCAATAGCACTTGGTCCACTGGACAAGATTTTTCAGAATGAGAAACGGGAAGAGCTTGATCTCATCATTGCATTCTTTTTCTATCAAAACTTCATATCCTTTAATGTTGCATGCTCACCTTTATTTCTTGGGATGTGTCAAGCTCTAACTCAAGGGGGCTCCATCAAGGTATGTGCCTCTTGGGTCAAAGAAGCTTAGAACCACATTGTTGACTAAGGCAAAGAAAGAGGTGGACAAAATGGTTGAGCCTATTAAATCAGCATGGCCAACATCTGGGGCTAGTATTGTTTCTGATGGATGGACAAATCCAGCAAGCCACCCACTCATCAACTTCGTGGTGTCTTCCTTGAATGGATTGGATTTCTTGAAATCAGGGGATGCACTTGGACAATACAAGGATGCACAATATATTGGTGGGTTGTTCATTAAAGTTATTGAAGATGTAGGTGTTGATTCTTGTGTGCAAATCATTACAGATAATGCACCTGTTTGCAAGTTTGTTGGCATGATTGTGGAAGATAAATATCCACAAGTATTTTGGACACCTTGCATTGTCCATTCCTTGAAATTAACACTGAAATCTATTGCTTCTGATGCACCTTGGATTGGAAGTGTTATTGACGATGCATGACATCTCCGCAACTTTGTACAAAATCATATAAATGCCCTCACAATCTACAAGGAATACACCCATCTATCATTGTTGAAGATTGCAGATACATGATTTGCCTCTTCATTCATCATGTTGAAGAGATTGAGGGAGGTCAAGACCGCTCTTGGGGCCATGGTTATTTCAGAGTTTTGGTCTTTTTGGAGAAAGACAGATCAAGCTACCTCAAAAAGAGTCAAGGACACAGTGTTGGATGCTTAGAGGGAGAGGGTAGATCTCACTATTAAGATCATGGACCCTATCATTGCTTTGCTATGATTTGTGAATACAGACCAACCCATCCTAGGAGAGGTTTATGAGGGATGGGATTCCATGATTGAGTCCGTGATGACCATTATTTTACAAAGTGAGTGCCCTGAGTATGAGACATCATCAAAGGCCTTCTTCACCACCATACAATATTCTTGTCAGCAAATGGGACAAGAATTGCACACATTTGCATTGTTTGGCTCATCATTGAACCCAAAATACTACAGCCATGAGTGGTTGAATGATGGACCTTCACTCAAATTCCCTCCTCACATGGATGGTGAAATTTCACAAGGTAGGAAGGATGCATTGAGGGGGATTTTTCAGGATAGAGCATCCCTTGATGAGGTGCAAGATACCTTTGCAAAGCTTTCCACTGGCATTGGTCGATTTGTAGGATATGATGTGATTAGAGACAAGGGCGCTAAGAAGCCCTATTCTTGGTGGGCAACTCATGGGGCAACAAGCCCTCCTCTACAGCAATTAGCCATGAGGCTCCTCTCTCACGTGACTTCATCCTCTTGTTGCGAGAGGAATTGGAGCACATATGGGAATTTTTATAGTGTCAAGAAGAGCAGTCTTGAGCATTCCAAGGTAGAGACAATGGTGAATGTGCACACCAACCTTCATCTTATTTACAGGCAGAGCGATGAGTGGTTGAAGGGAAAGACAAAGATGTGGGATGTCTTTCCTGATGATATGGGTTTGGACAACAGTGTTGAGTTGGCATTGGCCAACTTGGATCTTAATGAGTCAGTGCTAGAGCCTGTCACTTTTGATGATGGTGATACAGTTGAGGGACACCAACCTTCATCTTATTTACAGGCAAAGAGATGAGTGTTTGAAGGGAAAGATAAAGATGTGGGATGTCTTTCCTGATGAAATGGGTTTGGACAGCAGTGTTGAGTTGGCATTGGCCAACTTGGATCTTAATGAGTTGGTGCTAGAGCCTGTCACTTTTGATGATGGTGATACAGTTGAGGGGTCATCCTCCACACCAACAGATGCAGAGATGACATTAGATACAAAGGAGGAGGATGCAGCAGGGGAGAGCAGTGGAGACCAGGACAGTGATGTTGATTTTGATGATGATGATTGATGACTCAAGAGCTACCCACTGCCTTGTACTTGTAGTTGTTTTGTATTTGCTATTTCTATTTGCCATTGGCATTGCTACTATCTATGTAACACATTTTGATTTTGATGACTTAACAAGAAAACTGCAGTTTCTTGTCTTTCTCCTATTGGATCATTAATGAATCAGTCACAACTGTATTTGTATGCATAATGTTATTTTGTAAAACTTTCAAATTTTAAATTTACAATGTGGAATCTAGATCTATGTCTAAATTTGTATTATGAATGAGAATTTGTGTAGGAAATATTTAATTTTTAATATATATAATAAAATACTATATAATGTGTCCTATGTGTACTGTTCCTAGGCGTCAAAGTGCCCATGTCAGACACTCGAATTTTCATGTCATGTGTGTCTCGTGTCCCTGTGTCAGGTGACTTAGGTTGTCAACAATCTACTTTAATAGAAATTGTTTCTTTAGGCTAAGAGATTTATTTCCTAAAAATGTGCAATTAGAAGCAACTCTCCAACCAAAAAGTATGTATGCATTTTTTCTCAGTTAGTAGGGATGCATTTAGCAATTGCCAGGTGACATTTGATAAAATTTTCTTCAACCAAAATTTTAACCATGGGGATGCTTTAAGGTAACAAAAATTTCCAATATCTTATGCTCTTATGGTAAACAATATTTTCTCGAGAAGCATATTCAAGATGGGCATAATTGTTTCTCCATCATTTTTTTATCTCCTTGCTACTTTTCACCCATAACATGATCCTCCCAATCTCAAGCGACCACAAAGGCAGTGTGATGCCCTTTCCCAATGTTGTGACCTTCAATAATTCACAATTAACCTAGGTAAAATTAAGGCTATGATCTTCAATGAGAAAAACGAACTCTCTTTTCCTATCACTTTTACTTTCAAAGGGAACCCACATAAGGCAACAAGACAACAATGAAGGAAGAAGGATATCATTGTTGTACATTAAGGTGGTGACAAATAAAATTGCAAGATCCCTAAAAAAGGGGAAGTAAGGGTCATGGTCCCTCCCCAGACACCATAATGAGTAGTAACTAGATTCCATAAAATATCCAATCAATCCAAAAATATAAAAAAGGTGTTAGATATCTTCGCAAACCCCCCAACAAAAACAAAAACAAAAAAATCTTAGACAAATCGTCCTTCTTCCAAGAGAATTTTGAGAACTCTAAACCCAAACCCCATGATAGACTTCACCAAACTAGCAAACAATAGACTTTTAGGAGGGCATAGAGCAAACACTCAACTCAAAATACAATTCTTGAAGTGTATCCATGATCTAGAAAACAGCTTAAAATCCCTCCCAAGATTATACAATCGAGTTCCCTCAATCTCAAACACTACCCTAATGATCTTCTTAGACAGTGGAGCAACCCCTTAAGAATGACGAAGGACCCAAATACAACATCTTCTTCTCCCCCTTCTCTTTCAACGTCAACTTCTCTTTTGTACTCATTTCATAATTTGTTATTCGATCATAGGATTATGTTGTTGATAGTTTATAGATATTGGAATTGCTTTTGCACTCCCGCTCTATATTGCACCGATTGCACTCTTTTAGTCCCATCGAGCTTGCAATTTTTTTGTCAAACACTAATAAAATTGTCTCATCTTGAACCAATATAATTGGATTTGCATAGCTTTTGGTCTTTCTATTTAGCCTTATAATTTATCAAATCAATTTGAATTGACTATTAACCATAGTATTAAAAACCAGAACCGGTGACCAGACCGGTGGACCTAATGAACCGTGTTTCTAACCAAAACCAATCTAACCGGTACTGGTCAGGTCTAAACGAACTAGTTTTAAAAAAATACATTAAATAATTAATTTAGATAAAGATATTAATAATATATATATATATATATATATATATATATATATATATATTACAAAAACAAAGAACAAAGAAAAAAAAATTGGAAACCATGATTCCAAGCACATAGAGACAAAATATGCAAAGTTTGCTCATTTTTATACCATGTAAAGGTGAATATATCAAAATGGCACCAAGTGCAATACATATCATCGAAAAAATACATAAGCAATGAGGCTCCAAATGGCCCATAAAATCCAAAAACAATGCTACAAGCTATGAGGCCATTGGCCTACAGTCTACTACAAATCTACATATATGATATATTACTAATTGGTGATCAACATTATCACTTGAAACTTCTCATCATGATCAAACTCAGTCGGTTGAGTCTCGACTGCCAAACTTTGCAATTGCTCGAGTCACAAACTTCTCTATTGGTTCAATGACTTGAATCTCAAACTTCTGAAGGTATTCTGCCCTAATATGCCCTATTACTTCATTTGGTGCTCCACATGGCTTTACATGGCCTCCTATCCCAACCAAGTGTTGCTTGAACTTGTAAATACCCCCTCCTACAATAGACTTTTGCCAATATTTGCAAATCATTTTTCCATCAATCATATCACAATGAGCCCATGCAGTATCCTTGGCTTTTGGAGGCATGATGGCTACTACTTAGCTCAAACTCTATGTTGTTCCACTACTCCAGCAAAAACTCAACACTCTCCAAGCTCTTAATCAAACACACAAAAACTCCAAATGAGATGGTGTGAGACAAATGAGAGGTTGCTCCTACTTATAAAGGATTGGAGAGGGTGTTTTTGGAGGGAAAGAACCCTCCTCTTCCCTCCAAAACAACCCTAAATCGGCCAAAACTCCATGTGTGGGTCCCTTTGCGGTCTTGGCAAATGACCGACCGGTTAAGGACAAAACCAGACGGTTTAGGTATAAACTGGCCGCTTCTGTCCTTAACCGGTCGATCGGAACCGGTTTGACCGAGAAATTGTGCGAAAGAGGGGTTCAAACTGGGTTTTTTGACCGGTTTTGACCGGCTAGGCCCCTGACCGGCCGGTTTGATCGGTTTCCAGTTTGACCCGGCCACTTTTTAATACTATGCTATAAACGACTATCAATCATCTTTTTTCTAAGCATGCTTGTGGAGAGCATTCCTAATTTTACCATCTCATTTGGCTAACATTTTCCCAAATACATGATTCAAATCTGTTTGCTAGCCCTTTGTTTTCAGATTTCCTCATCTCTTATTGATCAGTCATAATTGGAATTCTATCTTTCCTTTCTTCTACATGGCATTCCTTATCCTATAATCATTGACATTCATTAGAGTTTCTCTTGCATGTTTCACTTATTGCTTTGGGATCATTCAAACACACAAGGCCATTTGATTATCAAAGAAATGATAAACTTGACATAACATTGATTAGGCTTTATCCAATAGACTACCCTCCTATTTCCTCCTATTTTCTATAGTGAGCATGGCATCTACACCCTATAGAAAACCTATTATTCATCTAATTTCATACACCATTAATATATTATCCATGAGTTGATATATGCTTGCCTTCTCTAGACAATCTCTCACTAGTAAATCCATTTTATAGCAACGCACAAAACTTTGGATTAGCATTCATAATAGAAGAAAAGATTGGCAAATTACAGTTATTGTTAATAACAAAAAGCATTCAGATTGAGTTCATGCAAAAGCACGATGAAAGAATCGAGTGCATTAAATAGCCCATATTTATCCAATAGACTACCCTACTATTTCCTCCTATTTTCTATAGTGAGCATGGCATATACACCCTATAGAAAATGTATTATTCATCTAATTTCATATAATATATTATCCATGAGTTGATATATGCTTGCCTTCTCTAGACAATCTCTCACTAATAACTCCCTTTTATAGAACATACAAAACTTTGGATTAGCATTCATAACAGAAGAAAAGATTGGCAAATAACAGTTATTGTTAATAACAAAAAGCATTCAGACTGAGTTCATGCAAAAGCACGATGAAACAATTGAGTGCATTAAATAGCCCATCTCTATGAAATTATATCAATCAACTCCAAATCTTTAAACACAAACATACAGGAAAGAAGAGTGCCAATCAGTAATCCACTTCGTGAATTATTATAACTATTACTCTTTTTCTTACTGCTACAACTTTACTAAGCATTAGTATATGGTGCTCAAGTTGGAAATCAATCTTCTGTCCCAAGCAATCATAGGCTCTGATTCTGCTTGCTGAGTCATTCCATCTCTACTATTGTTCGTCAGTTGGTAAAGCAACAGTCACCCGTGGTGACAACATACTTTTGCAAGCAACTGCCAATCAAAAACTCCATTGCATATCCAGTGTATTGTCCATTCCAACAAGCCTTGTCTTCAAACTGAGACCACCAGGCAAAATGTTAAAGCTTTAACCATTTTATCCCATTTGTCATCTTGAGTACCATTACTATATGTATCATCCATTTGTTTCTAGTTTGCAACATATATTCTGAGAAGCCATTAATCGGTGTTACTGGATTCATCGTGCCCGAAGACTAGATCCTTGTGTCCTCGAATCATATACAAATTCAGATCTGGATACGCCTGGATCTGCCCAGGATTTATACAGACAAGTCAATGTCAACATCATATTCCTTGCATCAACCTGTGGGTTACATGCTTGTAAATGGATAATTCGACAGAAAAGATTTTTTTAACAGTAACAGCTAATATAAGAATCGAATCGCCATCAGCTGACTGCTTGCAGGTAGACATATTGCCATTCTGAGCCTTACAAATATAAAAATTGAATCCCCATCAGCTGGTTGCTTGCAGGTAAATGGATTGGCATTCTAGGCCTTACATTCCCCTAATCTCTGCCTCTCCTCATCGTGAGTGAAGTAATCCGAAATAACTCTTACGTTTTACTTCTTTTGGATTGCCTTCTCCTCACATAGCTTCTTAGCCTCCTTAGGTAGGGCATTGGGACGGTCCAAAGTTCAACACTTGGTTTTGTTGAATTCAGATATTAAATTTTAATCACAGGTTCTTAAATATATTAAAGGTAATTTTTATAAACCACTGTCATTTAACATAATTGAATTAAATGTAAACTTTATAAACCACTTACATGTTAAAAGTAAAGTTAATATCAAGAAATCTTAAAGGTAACATGTAAAAAGTGACATGGTTTATGAAGTGACTTGAGTAATATAATGTAGTAACAAATTATAGATGTTTAAATTGTATAAAGTAATTAACATTAAATATTTATAAATGGATTATTAGATTATTAATCTAATATCTTAATTATATATATATATATATATATATATATATATATATATATATATATATATTTAAAAATTTATATATAATTTTATTTTGATGTGAATTTTTATTTTTAAAAATTATAAAAAACTATTCATATTGTTTGTGCTTGCCATATCCAGAACCTGCTTTTCAATAAACTGGCGGATTCATATTGGAATCCAGATCCAAATCTGGATATAGATCCAAATCTTGGTAACTTAGCCATTAATCCATTAGTGTTCTAGTGAAGCATATTGATTTAGCAAGCCAAAATATTGCATATTAAGGAGTCGATGATTAATATCAGTCACAAGGTTCACCAAACTTCAACCTTGATGTTCAAAATTCAGCTAACTTTAAGTAATAAAAATAAACAAAACAAAACCACAAAAATAAAGAAAAATTAACAAAAAATAAAAAATAAAATATAAAATTTAAAAAAAAATAAAAAAATTGAGTTTCGTCGAACCTTATGGCTGTTGACTGAGACTGAAGCTCAAGCTAATAACATCATGTATATGCTCAAGCTTGTAATCTATCCTTGCAGTTCCCATGTCCATCATAACAATTTTTAAAGTTTATTGATGTTGATATTTTACTATTTTATTTTATATTTCATTTTAAAAATTATCTAATTGTATATTATAATAATTTTAAAACATATATAGCAAACCTAATGGCAAACTTCATCAAAAAGTCTGAATTCAAACCAAATCTGATCATTTCCAAACCCAAACTCAAAGCTCAACCATGTGAACTATGTATCTCTCATATTTGCACAGGCCATTGAACAAATCTATAAAATTGTCCTGCAAACACATCTATCATGATGCTTAAACCACCTTGTTTATAAATTTATTTCTACAGTAAGTAAACTCACACCCAGCCAAATGCTCATGCAAAACAGGAAAAGATGGATGACGCAGTATGATATTAGAAGATACAGGAAGGCCCTTATGGAAACATTGTCGTTACAGTAGGAAATAAGTCTCCAAGCAAGAAAATAGGACATCTAAGACTTAACATTACGCAGAACTATCAGTTGTGATCTTACTCCTGATCAGTAAGAGGGCTGAATCTTTAATTTTTATGAATCAAGTCTAATGGTGTATTTTCATGATGCTGGAGGTGTCGTTATAGATTAAGAATAGTGTCCTTTATTTAATTTTTTCATCATTCAATTAATGTTTTAGGGCTTTCATGCCAAGCTGGCCATTTGTAGGGCCCAATAGTGATGTAGTGCTGAAACAGCAACTTTAAATGCATCTGTCTGGCATTTTGGGGGGGACACACTATCAGGAATGCACAGGGGTGCCAAGCCTGTCAAGAGTGTCTGCAGGTCCCTGCCTGCAAAGGACATGGTGGGAATGCCCCTGGGAGTTTGTCAAACCTGACCCCAAAGCTCTTGGAATGCTCCCCAAATACCCAGAACCACTACAACCTAATCTTGAATGTTTCATTCCAGCTCCAACTACCCAGGTACAGGAAATCCTGGGAAGGGTTCCCCAACACCCTTGAGCAGTTCCTGCGCAACATATTTCAGCAGACAAGCTAGAATTCGTGAAGTTTAAATCTCCTCTGAACCCACAAGATTCCTTTCTAAAGACTTGACAAGACTGTTCCTGATTTTAGGGAACATTCATACAACGAAAAATGAATTGAGGTCAAAAAATTGTCTCTAGTCAAGACAACAATGCAATAGATGAATTCTCTCCAAACATTACAAACATTGGAAATAATTCTAGAGCATCAATAATTCAAATAAAGGGGCAAAAAAGCAAGTATCAGACAAAAGAGTAATTTCAAATGAACTGTTAAAATGTGAACATTGTATTCATCTGTTATATCTCAATCTGTGCTAAACGAAAGATGGAATAGACTGATTCCTGATAAAGAAAATGGATATCTATGTTGATACCTAGAATCTGAGAATTCACGTCCATACATATCCAGTATCAGCTTCAACTCTTGCTCTGTTTCTTGCAGCTCTTTAATCTACACCACTAATATTTTCAGTCAGTTATAGTATATGCTCCTGAAGATTTCAAGGCCAACGCAGAAAAATAGAACAAAAGCATGCCAAGTGTACCTTGGACAATGCACCAATCAAAAATCATTTTTCAGTCCAACAAAATCACAACAGTATGTTAACTATAACACCATATATTGAAATATTACAACCAAATTTGTCATTCCCCTTAGTGCATTTCAGCTTGTATTTTAATTGAAAATTCAGTTATAAAGTAAAATCAATATTGGTAGACGATGTGAAGAGAAGCAATGAAACAGTTTCAACTTATAAGGGTGACTTATAGAATGCTTTAGCATCTAGACCTAACTGAATAGCAGTTTGCTAAGCATACCTCATCTTGAAGGGTCTTGAATTCAGCAGCTTGATCTGCACATTTATCTGATAAGTGCTTGCATTCACTTGTCTGCATTAGAGAGGAATAAATCATTCCAATAAAGTCAGACTTTCGATAGAATATTAGCAACTAGAAATTATTAAGAAGACAAATTTCTTATAAGGACATTGTCGATTTTCATTCCCAACAACAAAGGCAAGCAAAAGAAGCTTTACTTTTAAAAAGTTAAAGGAAATTGAAATATTCGATAATGAAAAAGTTAACTATCTCCTGTCAAAAGCCTTCGACGTTGCAATTCACCTTTGGCACAACAACACAAATACAAGAAAGCAATACAACATATGTATTAATGCCTTAATGAATATGGTACAACTCTCTTTTCAGAACATTAAACAAGAAGCATCTTAATATTGGGTGATGTTTGTCAATCAGGTTGTAGTCAAGTGGCAATAAAATGTGCTTTCTTTGGAGACATGGGTCAAATCCCTCACATAAACGTTTCCATGCTAATGGAACCAAATTGTTGTGCCTTCTCCAAATTAGCTGAGCCTAGTTGGCCTAGGCAGGCAGATGACCTGGGGGGCTCGTGCTGCCATGCTAATGCGGCCAATTCATCGTACTGTCTTGTGAAATCTTATGGTTAAATGAGTCGTAAAATACAACATACTTTTTTATTAATACTTTATTAATGCTTTAATAAATGTCATAAAACTAAACTTTTTTGACATCAAAAAATGAGTGAGTTAGCATTAGATGATGTTTGTCAAGCAGACTTTGGTCAAGTGGTAGATCATGTGTGCTTTCTGCCCAGAGACTCACGATCAATCCCTTCAAGAAATTGTTGCCATGCTAATATGGCCAATTTGTTGTGTTATCTAGTGAAATCTCAAAGTTGACTGCGCATATGCAGTTTGTTCTAGGCAGGCAGGTAATCCCAGTTGAATCCACCAAAAAGCATGCTTCCATGCTAATGTGGCCAATCTGTTGTGCGGCGTGCCATCTTCTAATATCTCATTGTTAACTGGGCATTAATGATTTCTTCTAGGCAGCTGTACAAGGACAGGTGTTAGTCCATCAACAATTTTGGCAGAACAGATTGTTGAGAAATTGGGAGGCTTGCAAATTAGGTTAGATTTCTCTTTCTTTGATAATTTATTGTAAAATTTGTTGAATTCTTATTAATTTTATTATGTTCTTCTCTTCTTCATCAAACAATTATCATGTTGGGAATCATGATTGCCGTTAGAACTTAGACCAACACCGACAGGTTTTTTAACCCGCATGTGTTAGTCAACAATTGCATCACAAGAGATAAGGATCCACGAGAGGCGGTTAGTCCATGTCACGAAACACACGGGGAGTGTTGGTTTATCCAATGTCCAACAATCTCCCACCCAACGTGAGCCAGGTGTGTATCGAACTCGTGACCTACACTCTGATACCACTTGTAAGGAATCACGATTGTTGTTAGACCAAAACCCGCACATTTTTTAACCTGCGGGTGTTAGTCAACAATCGCATCGCCAGAGATAAGGATCCACGAGAGGCAATCAGTCCATGTCACGAAACACACGAGGAGCGTTGGTTTATCCAATGTCCAACATATCAAACCTAAAAACATAAATATCACAAGTACAGAAAGAACACAAGATATAGACTCCAAGCCAAGCAAAACCCCTCCAAGGGAAAAACCCAGAAAAACTCTCGTCATGTAGACTCAAATCAAAATGAGATAACCAATACACATGACTACAAAAAGACTTCAACTCTCTAGATGCCAAGTCAAACCCTCCTTTTGCAAAGCAAATCCATCAACAGCAAGAAACCAGCAACCAATTTTCAACAAGAGATGTGATAGGGCAGAACTTCCACAAATCTAACTTCAAGAAAAATCCTTCTTCAATTTCAGACCTCGGCTCTCCTCTTCTTCGCTATTCCTTTCTGTGATATTTCAGATCAACTCATGCGAATTGTGTGTCCCCAAATGAGCTCAAATCATCCTTTATTTATATTGTCCAAAGGGGTTTGAATAGACATGTCTTTTGGAGCAGGGCCAACATGGCATCTAGAGGCAATTTTGACCCAAATTACAATTTGAATTTTGTTTTTCCTTTTTCTTTATAATAAGTCCAATTAAGACTTTGACTCTTTCACTCAACAAATCCTAGAAGCATGAAGAACATGCTTATCTAATAAAATAATAATAATAATAATAAAATTCATCTTTTTCTTCTTTTTACTTTTTACATAAAATACATAATGAAACAAATACAATGATAATTATGAAGACCAAACCTAGTTACATTTTTCAAAATTCCCTCTTAACTAGGGAGGTATTCATAATTACACAACAAGGTACAAGGATACTTCTCCAATTGAAATATTCTCATTAGAAGAGTTAGATTGATAAGCCATCTTGAGCATCAATATCATGAGCAGCATTGTGAACATA
Source organism: Pinus albicaulis (assembly GCA_034641835.2). Lineage (NCBI taxonomy): Eukaryota > Viridiplantae > Streptophyta > Pinopsida > Pinales > Pinaceae > Pinus > Pinus albicaulis. Next base: position 946,560,351 of record CM076577.1, read on the forward strand.
GCAATATAGCAAGGCCTTGACTAACAAGCTCTATCTCTCCACTAGACTAGAGCACAATGTTGGGAGGTGTTGTCGCTCGAATTGTACAGGCACCGTGACAACTCTCAAGACGGGGGCTATCACTCTGATCCCCGACCACTCTGTTCTAGCTGTCTCCCAACAGCAAGCTATGAGGAGTAGTCCCTATGGAATGAGGTGGAGGAAAGCAAGCTGGAAACCAACTTGTTTGGGAGACACGGATGAGTGGCCTAGCCACTTGGTTGAATTTAGGCAAGATTATTAATTAGATTAAATTTCAAAGGAAAAGACCAGCACCTTAGCGAAGTCACATTCTTGCTTATACTAAATTGGAACCAAATGACCAGATGGACACCCACTGCTTGAAATGTTTGATTAACCTATATGGTATGCAAGACCTAGGACCTATGTGAGATACAGTGATCTTGGTAAATTTTAATTAGATGCCTAGTCTAAATGTAACATTTTTCCCAACTTTTTTGAGAAGCAATTCTCAAAAGTTATGAAATGGAAGCCAACGGGAAGCAAGCAATGGCCTGATTAACAATACCTCCCCATGTGTTCCACTCACCTAGTGCCTTCGACGCTGCAGAGATTGTGGCACTGGCTCTAACGACTGGAAGGTCACTATGTTAACTACTTGGAGAAACTGAATCTCTCAAGCTAGTGTGAAAAGGGTTGCCCTATATCTCTATCAACCTAGCTTATGCTAGGAGGTAAATTATTAATGCAAGCTAGATCTAGGATGTTAAATGCAAGATGATGAGTGAGGTTATCTTGAATTAAGATTGTTTGAGTTTCTTAAGTACTTGAGTTATGATTAGTCTTTATGCCAATAGTACTTAACAACAATGGGAAAATTGATCTTAATACAAGATGAATGTTTAACGATACAACTGCAAAATTCAACTATAGGTCAATCCACAAGATGCTTAAGTAAATCAACTTATCCACCAATGATTATCAACATAAGATATTATGCCAATTCAAACTTAGAAGCCCAAGATATCTCTATCAACAGGATTAACTTCATATTTTGAGTGCAAAGTTAGACAACTTTTAAGACCAAGATGAGATAAACCAATTTCAGATTTATGACAGTCTATATCAGCATTAATAATTCAGAAATTTCAGATTTTATTAGTGTTATAACAGCAATGGGAAAGCCACTTTAAATCATGAAATTTTGCTCAACCATGAAACATAAAAATTTCCAATAACCAGCGAATGTAAATTAACTTGTTTAGCCCACTTTATTATGAAGTATTCAGTGATATTTCAGGTCTGATATATTTATAACAGCAATAAATAGATCACAGACCAGCAAACTAATGAGGCCCAAAACAATGCCCAAGATGTCCAAAAATAGTAAAATTTCACCAAAACCTGAAATTATAAAAACAACAAATAAATAAAATAAATAAATAAAAATTAAGGCTATTTAAAGGATGTGATTCAGAAATTTCAGATCTGATCTATTTAGTACAGCAATAAACAAATGACAGATCAGCAACACATAAATGCTCGAGACAATCCCCAATATATCCAAAAATAGTAAAATTTTACTAGAAATTGAAAATTCAAAATTTTTGGCCCTATTTAAGTATTTGATTCAGAAATATTAGCAGGCTTTATTCAGCAATTTATGCAAAAAATTCCAGCAAGAAAAAATTTAGATCTAGGTCAAATCCAAGATGCCAAAGTGGCCAAAACTCATGAAAATTAAGATTTTACAATTTTAAGTGATTTTGACCATTAAATTTGTGATTTTAGGGCTTAAATATTGTTATTTGACTGCTGTAATAAAACTGAAGTAAAACAATGGTTTAGAGGTCAAACCCTAGGCCCAAGGCCTTGGAAAAACACTTGCCCAAGTGACCCAAAATTTTGGATGAAGATGCCACTTGAAAATCAGGATTTTTGAGCCTCAAAACTTGCAAAACAACCAAGTATTTCACCTTAAAAAATTCAGATAATGGTTTAGGGCAGATTAGGGCAAAAAAGGCCAAGGAAAACCAATTTGTGGAGATAAAATGGCTGAAATGATAGATCGAGGGCCGAAATGGCAAGAGGAGGCCAAAAAATGAAAACCCTTGTCTCGAAAAAAATTCTCTTCCAAATCTAAAATGATAGAGACTAGATCTTACTCTCAAGGGCCTAGATCTAGCTCTTCTCTCACTTGATCCCGCCTGCAAAAATAAAATAAAAACACCCAAACCCCAAATATATACAAAATAGATCTAAAATCCCAACCCAAGTTAGAAAAATAATTTACACTTAAAATTACAAAATTACTTTACAAATTGTAAATGGGTTTTTAAATAAATTTTGAGAAAAATCATTTTTATAATATTTTTCTTGAAAGAATGGTTAAAACGCTTTAGAAAACTTATTGCTCACTAGAGCCCTAGCGAAGATTTAATCCACCATATAAAAACTAAGAATCCAAGCAAGATGATCCTAGCTTACAGTTTGTGAACTTGGAGACCAAAGATTGAGTACCTACAAACACTATGTATTATCTCAAAATATATCAAGTAAAGCACCACATAGGAAGCCAGTAGTCAATACATACCACAGATCAACGAACAAGAACACCTCGAGTTGCACCCCAAAGTCTTGAATTATAGTAGAAAAAATAGTTCTTAGCGAGACAATAATTTACAAAATGCTTCAACAGCAATTCTAGCCAGAAATCAAGATGACTAGAGACTCAACTAACTCTCTAATTTATAGACAAAACCTCGAAATGGAAAAACAACGGCTAATTTCTTTGATCCTTATCAAAATAATCCTAGTCGTTGATAAACACTTCAATATCTTTTAATCTTAGACCTTGATTTTTTATTTTTGAGGAATTTTCGAATTTATCATTTAACTCTGCATTAATTAGCTCAAAATTAATCATTTTGACATAATTTCCTCCAAAAATTGACCTTTACTTAACCACCAAAGCACAAGGGTCCAATTTTTCTTGAGATATATAATATTCCTTTGGTGGAGGACCTTTAAAAATTGACTCTTTTAAGACCCACGAATTTTTCCATTTGGAGAATTTAGTTTCCCAAGACAATTTAAAATTGACTCTAATTAATTAATTTTCTGGCTTAGGATTTTTATTTTTTTTTTGCTAGAAAAATTAATTAATTTACACGAGGCGATTTAATATTTTTCCAACCCTCTAAACATAAGATTTTACATTTATAAGACTCAAAGAGAGAATACACATTAGGGTTAGACCTTCAAGACACATAACCCATCTGCGACACAACATGATTTAGTAGACCAAGTGATTTGTAATAAAATAATTAAGCCAACTAGCTTAAATTATTCCCAAACTACTTTGACATAGACTCGACTAAAACAATAGGACTCACCTAAGATTTTGACAATAAATTTCACACCAGCTTTGGGGGTTTAATCGAGAGGGGAAAAAACTCTTTTGATTAGCCGTGTTTAGAAACACAGGGAATCAGTGAGGTTAAAAAACCTCCTAGGATAAAATTTGTGATCAAAATTATAGGTTTACCTAGATTGTTACATAGACTCAAGGTCTTACTAGGATCATTTACATCATATAACTTTCAGAATGGGGTGACCATGACACATGGACAGTTGATAGTTGATTCGATCCTATTGGAAAAAACTAGCACTTCCATTTCCTTAGCACTATGACAATTTGACAATTTGAGTGCAACAGGAGGCATGCAAATGGACACCACCATAAGCCTCTTAAGCACAAGTATGTCCTTTAAGGACTATTCTTATCTGGGATTTTCAATCCTCAAAGAATATCAGTCCTCTTCAACCTCCTTCTCTTGGAGACCTTGTCTAATCCTCAAAGAGTGTCGGTCCACGGGACTTCATATCTTCAAATCCTAAACCTCAATGAGTATCGGTCCCAAATGCTTATCCAATCGTCCATTCTCCCTACCAGTGCCTTCACTAAGACTTACAACTGTCAGTCCTGGTCTAGTGCATGACACATGGAGAATATGGTGTCCCTCGTCACTCCCTCTCAACCAAGGAGGAGATCCTTACTCCCTCTCAATTAGGGAAACATAACCATAATCTTTAGTCAGTCTCATACTTCATCAATACATCGGTTGCTTGTTCTTTCGTGGAGATATAGTCGTAGTTGCAAGGTTCCTTTCTCATATAACATCATACATGAGTTTCGACCTTTTAAATTTCTTCACATTCATGGCAAGGTTTCTCGGCTCCTCGCATCATATCAAGCTTCGACCCTTTTGGATCTTTGTTAATCATCAGATAACTTTGTTATCAAATGATTCATATATTGTCTTCAAGGAGCCAAACTTCCTCACAATTGCTAGCATATGTCTTCTATTCTTCAAAATAGAATTCTGCCTCATATCCTTCAAGGAGTCATATCAGCCTTCCAGTATCAATTATGCCCTCATGCTTATCCAAAAAATCCATGTGTTCCATGATTAAACCACGTAGCAGTAGGTACATTAATATCATCCCACAAATTATCTCAACTGCTATCTTTCCAGCATCTACATACTTTTGCAATATGTCTTTTTTGGGAGCCAAATCATATTTCATCATTAGCAAAGCTGCCAGATCACAATAGCCTCTAGTCAAGGTGTGGAATTCTTCTGTTATTTCATCCCTCTGAGGTCAACATTCTTTTGCATGGTCTACCTTCATATTGTGACAGAGTTCTAGTTTATGCACTTCAGCTCTCAATCATCAATCAATGTGAATGAACCAATCGATAAGCTTCAATATTGTATTTATCAAGGTCTTTCATAGCTTCCTCTCATTATTGCCATCTAGAAGTCTTCTTTGATGCATACATCAAACTGCTCCTTCCTTCACAATCTTTATGCTATGTCAGGTTCCTTCAAATTTTTCCCTTACTCAGTCAAGCTTTAGATAGAATTTGCTTTGACCTGTAACCTTGGTTAGAAGACTTATGAAAGAAAAAGGAGACAAAATATAAAGACAATAGCATTAGTAATAATCAAGAAGACACTAAATACTTATCTCCAAAGGAAGGTTGACTCTCTCTTAATCTTGGACCCTTTTTCATCAAACCTTGTCTTCATATCAATATGATATAATACCTACCATTCTTAAGAACTACGTCCCCTTTTTCCTTTGACAGCGGAAACAATCAGTTAGGGTTTCTATCTCTAGGGTTTCTATTTTTATTCCACAATTTGTTAGGGTTCACAAACCCTAGATTCCAAGACTCGTCACTTACACACTATAGAGTTCTACAACCACACAAGTGTTAATTGCAGAACCCTAGATTCTTCAAGATATTGTTACATTAGAAATTGCAAACCCTGAAACTTTCATAGTCATCAAGGCTTGTCATCCAAGCATTACAAAATGTTGTAAAACCCTAATGATAATGTTTGATGTGCCTTTTATTTGTTTCATTGGATTACACAACCTAGTCTTTATATGCAGCATAACATCAAACTCTTATATGTCACTGTCTCTACAATATATGCAGACCATTTTCATGATCATCACTGTGACCTAAAGAATAGAGATTATACGTACCTCTTTTGAATTTTACATGTCCTTTGCCTTGTCTTCAACTGTCAAGAGTCAACTTACTTCAACAAAGGTGCCTTAACTTCTATAACTAGATAACCTTTGTTGAGTTGCTAGCTTTGTCATCAATAGATATATATATTGATTGTTTCTCATATTCGTCATGCAGAGATGAGCTTCAAGTACTTTAGGTTTAGAGGTAATCTTGGTTTCTTTTTCAGAGTTCTGGTTCCTTCTAAACGAGTCGGCTTCATGGTGAAATTCATCGTTCCTATATGTATAGAAACGAGATCTCATAATTGCTTGAGAACATTTCACAATCCAACATTGTCATATGTTGTAGATGTATATCATAGGTGTGAGGACACAATGTCATATGACTATGTTAATATCGCTGTCATACTAGGTTTACTTCCAATTTTCATTAGATCAATCAGGGTCATTGTGCCAAATGTCAATTTCTGTCAGCACAAAGATAGAGAGTCCAAGCCAAGGTTACTTGGGAGCAGTAGCGAAAACGAGGAGCGAGAGCGCCATTTTCCAAAGCTCCCGCTCCGAGGAGCCTTTTTTATTTTATATATATATATATATATTATCTTTTTTATATTTTGATGCATATATGTCAAGAAAAGCATGTAGAATGATGAAATAGACATAAAAAAACATAAAAACATAGATTGAATTAGAGGTATCTTTATCATTACCTCTAGATTTGTATAGGGATCTTTGTCATTAATATCACCCTCTAAGCATTCGCTCCGGGAGCAAGTTCGAGGGAGCATGCTCCGGGAGCGGGTTCGATAGGGGGGAGGCGCTCCCCCGCAACCTTGGTCCAAGCCATTGTGGTATAGTGCGAAATATAGAATGTGGTATACGTATGATCCGGATTTACGCTAGAACACAACAGAATTCGAATATAACCATAAATACAAAGATGTAGCAGAAATAACACTTAATTTCATTAATATCGAATAACTGAAATATGCTTACAGACATAATGGAAATAAACTAGCTAGGGCGTTGGTAGCTTATCTCTGAGAAGAGATGTGGCGGCTACAAGACTCTGAACTGTGTTACAATGAGCCTCCAAAGCCTATTTATGATTGAAAAACAATGGAAACCCCTAAACATCCAAAAACCTAACCCTAGGAGATGAAACGCCAAAACTATGGGCCCCGTTTGGGTAAAGTGGTACATCAGCTTCCCAGGGACGTAACTTTGGCATACAATCTCTATTTGATGCACACAATACCTTGTTAGAAAGATCTATCTGAGGACTACAACTTTTGAGTGAGCAACATCTGTCGAAGACCCATGTTGCTCCCAGTTTTCCCAAAAAACGTCGTTTAGGGCCTCAAAACGGCTCCGGAAGATCAAGACCCGAATAATTGCTAAAAATAGTAAATTGTGCTACAATTAAGGAAACTGAAAAGTTGAAAGAAACAATGGCGTGGGTCCAAGTGGAATAGGCGAGTGGCCACCAATATCCATCTAGATCAACGTACCACAAAATAGAGTACAAGTCATATGAACAAACTTGAGTCACATAAACATTGATCCGAGCCATGGAGAAAAGTCTGTGAGACATAATATGTGTCACAAGAGTGAATGTGAGCCACAAGATTTGTCAACGAGTCTTTTCAAACTGCGTCCTAAAGAAGCACAAAGATAAGTGAACAAGCCATATGCAAGTTCCTGTCACGGATTCTTATGCAGTAGATTTCATACAAATCTCAATATTGTTCGATGCCATTGTTTGGAACATGCCACAAAATGTCCGCAAACCTCTGAGTATTCATTGTGAGCCACGGTGTGTCATAGAGATCGAACCACTAAGAATTGATGCCACAATTTTATGTATATGAGCCATACAGAGATCAATGAGCATACCATCATGTCATGCCACAGAGATTAATGAGCCCAGCCATGGAATTGTGTTGCGATGCCACTCAAAGTTGCCACAAAGAATATTATTGTGGTCTAAGCCATAAAGGCACTACCACAATGATATGAATGAGCCATACAAGCGATGCCATATTGTACATTTATGCAAGCCACAGACATATAATTTTTTATGCCTTCCTAGAACCAAGCCATCGTAAAAAAATACACACATGAACTTCATTTTGAATTACAGAGTAAACCAAACAATAAATGCAAGCTAGAGGAGATACGATCCATGGTAATGTAATATCCTTATACAAATGCGAGATCCAAAGAAAATCCAAACTAAGTCGCAATTGATGTCAACGAGCCATAATTCACTGTAATTTGTGCCTTAGAACAAGCCACAAAGAATTCAATAAACGCGAGCCACATTTTAATGTGGATCTCTATTGAGCCACAGAGAAATAGATCTGAACCTATTATAAAGCAACCCCCTCCACTATATATTAAGCCACAGTAATGTGTGTCATACTAAGAAACTGGATTCGTCCTTAGGTCCCCTCGTGTCCTGAATCCAACGAATCGGACACGATTCGCACGAATTCATGTCTGGTGGATCGTGTCTATACAGGACACGTCGTGTCCTGCTCGTGTCCTGTACAGACACAATCGTGACCGATCCACCGAACACAATCGACGGAAAAAGTCGCCTGACAGTTTTAAAAAGGCCGATTTGCCTTCATTTTATTCAATTTGAGTTTGGTGTGTGTTGTAGCCTAATTCGACTAAGTTAAAGTCAAGAGAGGTTCTGAGCAATTCAAGGTTATTGAGGAACAGTTGTTAAAATTTCATGAAGACCTGTAATATACTCGAAATGATAACCACAAGCTCAACGAGGATTCGTCATCACATGTGCACCAGAGCCAAAATCAAGGAAGCAACAACATTGGAGGTGTAATCTAAGCCAGAGGAGCAGCAAAGAGAAAAGCGTGCAAGAGGGGTCAAGTCGAGCTTATTCGCGTGCAAAACAGTTCAAGAGTCTGGCCGATTGAAGCATTCAGAACATTACATACAGGTCAGGGTCGAGTCGAGCGTATTCGCAAGCTCAGGAGGGTTATACCATGAAGAAACAAATTAATTTCCCAAAGGTAGAGAAATGGCGTATTTCCCTTAAAAACTTAAGAGTTTTGGAGGAGGCACAAAGGGAAAAATAGACGGTCAGGATCAAAGCGCAGAACTGAAACGGAGAGATGGATGGCGAATATCGTATTGCATATTACATTCAGTAAAGGATACAAGTTTGAAATATGGTTAAACTTGCAATATTGCGATGTGATGTGATCGCATATCGCACATCGCAAGGTCACGAGGAAAGGTGCTAAAGGAATATGTTATGATCGTCGAAGTGCAAAGTGCGGTAAAGTTTCATATCGCCGATTGCGATTTGCAATTGGCCCCACCTCTGCTTGCCATGTCACCTTCCGACTGTCGCACTTCGCACATCGCAAAGTTTAACACTTAACTCCCGTTTTTCATAACAAAATCCCCGATTTACGATTTGCGAGCAGATGCGATGTGGTTTCAAAAGTGAACTCCAAAGGATTTCAAATCCGGAGGTAAGGCATTTCTTGTGTTAAATCGCATCGGAGGAAGAAAGGAGGATTATAACGTAAAGCCGGTGAAACGCCTTGATAATGGAAAAAAGTTTGAATGCGAGCAGAGAGACTCGGGTAAGTGACCCAACGCAGAGAAAAGGAGAAGAGAAGACTAAACATAGCAGGCACGTGCAGAAGAGGCAGAGCCGAGTAGCAGGTGACATGATGACATCGTTCGAAACGCAAAAGCATAGGCAGAGTTGGGTGGAGATGCATTTATGCAGACTGTTAGGACATCACAGCCGAAACAGAAGGAGACACATTAGCAACAAATCAAACTCAGCAAAAGGATTATATTCCAAGTGTATGTTGTTTTCTTTGTTAAGATCGAAGCTACAATAGTGTCCTCAATTGCAATGTAATAAGTAGTTTAACAGCTTAAGCAGTTTAGGAGTTTCAAGAAGCTCAAGCAGTTACAAATTGCTTTTGTTTGTATTTAAGGAAGAGAGAAAGAGGGATGCAAGGGCTTGAGTTCTGGACCAGGGATTACATTTTATATTTCTTTTTCTTATGGGTAAATGAAGAAGCAGTAAGTTTCCTGCAATTGTTGATGGTAATTCGTGTTTCTTGTACCATTTTGTCCCTTCTTCTTTGAATGAAGTGAAGTAATGTAGCAGTTGGTCTCTTAATTACATTTGTGAGTAAGAGTTAAATAACGTTAATGTGCGCTCCTTCACTCCATCTCTTCTCCCTTCACAAATTCTCTCTGAAACTTAAAGTAATAGATTATGTGTTTACAGCATATTATTTTGAGTTTCCCCTCTTCACAAACTCCTGATGAAACTTTAAAGTAATAAATTCTGTGTTTAAAACATATTATTTCGAGTTTCCTCTCTCTCCGTGAATTTCCTTTGAAACTTAAAAGTGGTAGATAATGTGTTTACAGCATATTACTTTGAGTTTCCTCTGCAGTTCTTCTTTTCATTCCGATATCAGCAGTGAATGGCATTATGAAGTCTTTTATTATTCTGAATCATTAAAGGTTTTAGAAAACTAGTCTCCAGAGGGATAAAACAAAGACCTCGTGATAAAATCATTTCTGTGACACACTTTTAAAATGTCTTAAGCACTGATTCCTTTCACAATCGAGGGATTGTCTCCTAAGATACAACAGTGTGAGTGAAGAGAGGAGCAAGGAGCAAGGGAGCATTTTCAAGGAGATTCAAGCAACAGGTAAGTGCATTGTCTCTCTATTTTTTTGCATTCGATTTGCATGTGCATATCTTTTACAAATTTGGGCATTTTTTGTTTATTTTTTACAGCATTCATGGCTCAATCAAGGGCAGCAAGGAAGGGGAAAACAAAGGGGAAGAATGCCCTCATTGGAGATGCCCCTCCTGTTCCTATTTCATCAGGCTCTGCAAGTGTTCCATCTATTAGAAGTGGGGTTGCAACAGCAGCTTCAAATGTTGAGGGAAGACAACAACCTCAAGACCACAAATATCCATTGTGGAAATATGTCACAAGAGACGTAGTGTCAGGAAGCAAGATGAAGGGAGGAGGCAATGTTGCTTCGAAATGTAGTTATTGCCACAATCGTTTCATGAGCACATATTACCATGTGAAAGCTCATTTGTTGGCTTTACCAAGTTGTCGAATTTCAGCGTGTACACAAGTGTCTTTAGCAAAGAGGAAGGAAATGGAAAGAGAGGCATTTGTTGGTGTGGCAAATGTGGCTGCAAAAACTAAACAAACTTTCCATTCTTGAGGAAAAGTGGCAACAAGTTCCCATTTGAGAGTTTTAGTGGAAGACAAGCAGCGAAAAGAAAGGCAATTGTACTTGGTCCAATGAACAAGATTTTCCAGAAAGAGAAGCGGGAAGAGTGGGATCTAACCATTGCTTTTTTTTTCTATCAGAACTTCATATCCTTCAATGTTGCACGCTCACCTGTATTTATTGAGATGTGCCAAGCTCTAACTCAAACAACTCCATCAAGGTATGTACCTCTTGGGTCAGTAAAGCTTAGAAGCACATTGAGCCTGTCACATTTAATGATAGTGATATTGTAGAGGGGTCATCCTCCGCACCAACAAATGCAAAGATGACATTGGATACAGAGGAGGAGGATGCAGCAGAGGAGAGCAGTGGTGACCATGATGATGAGGACAGTGATGTTGATTATGATGATGAAGATTGATGACACATGAATCATGAGCTACTTACTTCCTTGAGGCTTGTACACTTTTAGCTATTTTGTATTTGCTATTTCTATTTGGCATTTGCCATTGAAATTGTACTACCTATGTAACACATTTTGATTTTGATGATTTAATGAGAAAACTACAGTGTCTTGTCTTTCTCCTATTGGATCATTGATGAATATGTCACAACTCACAATTGTCTTTGTAATATCAATATATATGCATAATGTATTAATGGTACTTTTTATGATTGTATCTTTATAAAACTTACATCTAGATGAAGATCTATGTTTGAATCAATGAATTTGTATGAATTTGTGTAAGAAATATCTAATTTTTAATATATATATATATATATATAACATGTCCTATTCCGAGGGTTCACCGTGTCCATGTCCAACACTCGAATTTGTGTCCTTAGTATCCCATGTCAGGTGACTTAGGTGTCATCAAATATCAATCATGTTAAAGCAAAAGATGTGATGCTACAGAACCATATTTAAGTGTGAACTGAGACGGGGAATGTGAGCCTCAACATAAATCAATCTTCAGGAAGGAGAGCCATTGTTACATGCGAATTTTGTTTTGCCTTGAATGCGTGAGCCCAAGAACATAAACATACCTTGCCACGAAACAAGCCAACATAGTGATCTTCAAGCCTCATTCTTCAAACCTTTACGCTGATTCCATGTTGAGAAATCGGGAGGCTTGCAAATTAGGTCAGATTTCTCTTTCTTTGATAATTGCTTGTGAAAGTTGTTGGCTTCTTATTAATTTTATTATGTTCTTCATCAAACAATTATCAAACGTAAAAACATGAAGATCACAAGAACAGAAAGAACACCAGATATAGGCTCCAAGCCAGGCAAAACCCCTCTAAGGGGAAACCTAGAAAAATTATCTTCTTATAGAATCAGATCAAAGTGAGATATCCAAGACCCATGACTACAGAAAGGCTTCAACTCTCTAGATGCCAAGTCAAACCCTCCTTCTGCACAGCAAATCCATCAACAACAAGAGACAAGCAACCAATTTTCGACAATAGAAGTGATAAGGCAGAACCTCCACAAATCCGACTTCAAGAAAAATCCTTCTTCAATTTCAGACTTGTTCTCCTCTTCTTCGCTATTCCTTTCTACGATATTTCAAATCAACTCATGTGAATTGTGTGTGTTCAAATGAGCTCAAATCATCCTTTATTTATGTTGTCCAGAGGAGTTTGAATAGACATGTCTTTTGAGGCTGGGCCGACTTGGTATCAAGAGGCAATTTTGACGCAAATTACAATTTGAAAAAATCTTTTTCTTTTTTCTTTATAATAGATCCAAATAGGACTTTGACTCTTTCACTCAACAAAAATCCTAGAAGCATGAAGAACATGTTTATCTAATAAAATTATTTTTCTTCTTTTTACATTTTACATAAAATACATAATGATAAAAGTACAATGATAGTTATGAATACCAAACCTAGTTACATATTTCAACAGAGATACCCCTCAAACACAACTCATGTACCAAATATTTCTAGCTTTTAAGAGCCTTGCTCAAAAGGGTATTTAACCCACCCAAAATTATTTGGCGCCCTTCACTTACAAGGTGATTGCTTATATATAATTTCTATCAAGCTATTGACAATGATCCTCCAATTAAGCATAACTACTATAATCCATTAAGAAGCAGTTGAAAGAAACATAGAAATGCAAGCAATTTCAAGCAAATGAGACTCACAAGATCGGCATTTTTTAATTTCAAAATCTCCAACCACACCCATATGAGGAATTTCATTCAACGAAACAAAATAAGTATTTTTAACCAAAAACTTTATATCATTCAAGGTATCACAATAACAAACGATATTGCATTTACTTAGTAGTTTCGAATTTTGATGCATTAGATATCATATGGGTGTAGTCAAAGTCTCAAACTACACCCACATGAGAATTTCATTCCAACAGACAAAAGAAATATTATTAACCAAGTACTATAGCGATTCAAGATATCATAGCAACAAATGATATTGTGTTTACTCAATAGTTAAGAAATCGAATAAATTAAACATCCGATAAGAAACTATGGGACAACGTCTCCCTAACCAAACTTTGAGTAATGGAAAAAGAAGATTTAAATTAACTGAAACTAGAAATAATGGCAGCAGGTTAGAAAACCACTGAAGACTACAATAAATTGCTTTAAAGACCTGCCTTTATGAAATGGTTTGCATGAAACCAGTAAGGATTTAGGTGACTAAGAGTGGTCAACTGCACTTGCAACATAATTAGTTACATGGAGACAAAAGTGATTTGCACAAACATGTAAATTTTTAGGAATTAAAGTTTTCCACAACATTTAAAACAGGTTCTAGCATCCACAGCTAGCACATTTGAAGGAAGATTTGTACATGACTTGCCTACATATATGAATATATTTAATAATTCAATTGTTTTTTTATCAAAATTAAGTCCTAACATATGATGAGATTGCACATCCAAGCTCCTAGAAATTTGCATTCAAAATGTATAATGATTATTCACGATTCTGTCCATAAATAGTAGAATGTGGTGAATAATTGCCTTGCATCCAATGAGTTTCTTTAAGTAATTTGAGTTGAAGAGTAGCAAGAGGTATGCAACTTAGAAGAGATTTGCACAAGATAAAATAAGAGGTAGAATTGAGGTTAATGGCTCGGGTTTACAAGGTTGTGGGCTTTGCCATTCCTTCAGCTCGTGGAAGAAATAGATGAAGTGGACTATGAAACAAAGCCCCTGTCCTTTAGTCCTGTCTTCAGGTCAGATTAGTAGGTGGTGGAGTTGTGGAGGCACAATCGGCTTCAAGGCTCATCAAAACTTATGACATCATGCAGACATCCTAGTGAGTGAAGTACCAGATGGAAGACATGCAAGAGCAAAGGTATCCTCAGATGAGGCAAGACCTTATGGTCCTTGAGAGGAGATCAAAATGAGAAGTAATGTTGGTAAATCTCTCTTTATGTTAGTGTAGATATTTTTTCCAAACATTAGAACATATCAAGGCCTTGTTCTGTTGTGGGCAATCCAAGCACCGTTCTTGTCAATAACAGTCTTGTTGGAGTATCTGATGTTTCTCTCCCAAAGTTTAAGAACTAAAGCAAGGATGTGGGAGTCACAAGTGACATATTGTCAGCTCAAGAGTTGAAGGGGATACCAATATCTAAGGCCAAAAGTAGCAAAGAAGTGGTAACTCAATCAAGCCATAGGGAAAAAGTAGGAAATGCATTAAGGTTAAGTCAGAAGTTGAGGATGGTAAAAAGCCTAGATGTTAGCATGTTGAAGGTTGAAGGTCTAATGGAAAGAGCTTAGATTGGTTGCTTCATGGAGAAATCAATGAAAGGGGATTCTCTATTGAAATGGCTCTTTTAAGTTTGGAAGCTCAACCTTGGTTGTATCCCTGCATTGTTAGACTTTTCGAACCCAACACCCAGTATTCGGTTCCGAGCAATTAATAAGAGAAACGAATACACAGCCAGATTCCTAACACATAAAAAATACAGCGAAAGCAAAAAAATCCTTGATCTTAATCACACACACAACATAAACTGATTTATGCCCAATCAACAGTTTTTCATTAATAAATTAATCGAGGAACTTACTTGGGCTCTCATACCAGGTATAATGGCCCAATTGAGGAAATACAATACAAACCACCAACCTCACTACACTCTCTCAAACCCAACACACGCTCACTAGGAAGCCTCTCTCAATCTTGTGTTATTGTTGTGTCTTAGCACCTCACATTAGGCTCAATTTATAACTTTTCTAAGAAGATTGACGGCCAAAATTAGATCATCAAATTAACTGAAGATAAGTGACATTACTTTAGTTAACTATCCTATCTTTAGCTTTCTCTACTTTAACTCAAGTACAAGTCATAAATTTAGCTTGGCTTACATGCACATCTCATGCATGTCACACACAACAGATCAAAATGCATGCAACTCACTTGCACCCTCTGCATGTTGCATGCAAGCTCCTAGCAAGGCAAATCAAGGTCCTTCTAGTCAAGACACAAGCCTAGAAGTACCTTCCAAGCTACAAAACTCCACACTCCCTCTTAGCAACGGAGGTACTTTTGGTAGAACCTCCTCCACCTGGATTTGCCTCAAAGCCCATCTCAGTACTTGTAACTGCTCCCTCTGATACTAAATCCGGTCCTACTACCTGATCTGAAACCTGAGTTGAGAACCTGTCACATCCAACCGTGCTCCAAGGATCTTGCTCTTGAGCATCCATCAATGTCATATCATACCAACTGAGGCTTCTGTCAATACCTAAAGAATCACTCTTCCTCGCCACATGCTCCCTCTCAGCAACTAACACTAATCATGTATCCAAGATCCCCTTGGATATACCCACAGGTTGTCCCAACAACCTGTATGCCTGCCCCTATCTGATGCTAAGCACTACAGCTGCATCCAAGGTCGCTCCCTCTGAATATAAAAGCACATATCCATCCTGGAACAAAACCCGATATCTAGCATCCTCCAAGGCTAATATCAAGAGCACGTGTACCATCGACCCTGGAACAAACAACATCCCTATCACCTCCAAAAATCCTCTCGACTCTAACTAAAATCTGACACATCCAACCCCCTTCACTGCATGCATGGTACTAGTCCCACTAAACACACTACAATTTGAACATGTCTTTGAAATACTACAAAACATTGACCTCATCCTCGTCATGTGACTGGACACTCTACTATCCACTAGCCATAACCCATTGTCCTCATACACAAAGGTACTATTGTAAGAAACACAAGCAACCAGAGAAAATTCCTCCTCAAATTTCTCCATAAAGTCATCAATCTCAATTGATGTTGATGCAACCACTTGATCCTCCTCCTCCTTGTATGGACATTGGCTCACATAGTAACCAGTCTTGTGACATGCAGAGCACTTCACTTTGCTCATGTCCCTCATGGAAGCAAATCCCCCACTTCCCTTTACTTTATTTTAATTTTTTTCCCTTTATAGAAAGAGCAAAATTCTACTCATCACCCATACCATCATGTTGGCCTGCAATTTTGAAACGTCTCCTTGTCTCTTCCTATATGAAATCATCTCATAATCTATCCCAATTAGGCAAAATCTCTCATGAAATGATCCCATCAACAAAGGCATTCCACTTAAGAGGAAAGCCACTTAAGGTTGATCTTACCAACTCTTCACTGTCAATAGTTTCCCCCACTGTTGCCAAATCATCTCGAATCTAAGTGATCCTAATTACGTATGATGCAATTGTGTTAGTTTTAGACATCTTGGTGTTTCTCAATTTTCCCTTCAACAACATCTTTCTATTTTGGTTTGTACTCTGGTACAACTTTGTTAAGGATGACCACATCTCATAGGCATACTTCTTCCCTGTAGTGAGCCAGTAAAATTTTTGCCCTAGTTTACCCTTGAGTGACTAGTGTTTCAATAAAAATTCTTGTGTCATATGCAACCAAATAATGACAAACTAAACAGATGCAATTAATAGTATTGCAAATATTGGCACACAATATAACTCTACAGTTTGTTAAATATGTATGTAATGACATAAATGCAACAACAACGCTAAAGAAATTGTCACTATGCAATTAACCGTTCACTATTAATAGTTTGAATCCAATCACGGATTACAACCAAGATACCCGCATTCCTAAGTTGCACGAAACGCCAAAACGTCTGGAAGTTTCCGAAACGGGTATGGATGGAAACGCGACACCCCAAAAATGGAAAGGATATATAAGTTAATAACGCATCTTGCTAGAAAAAAAAAAAAATGAGACACATAGATGACATTTTAGAAGGAAAAGCCAATCTATGCTAACTCCCATAGATGACTAAATGATTCAAAATCCAATATTATTGTTTATAAATGAGGTTGTAGATCCAAGATTCAAAAATCAGCCTTTATACATGAGGCTTTACATCCAAAATCAGCCTTTATACGTGGCTATATGTGCTAAAAATAAAACATAGCATACACTTATGACAAGTACAATTACTTATCTTATAATCCTAATCTTCATCTTCATTAACAAAAATAGAACAAGTTTTTTTAGCAGAACTAAAGTGTGGATTGATTAGAGATAAATTAGTTTGTGGAGTGATTAGACATAAAATTTAATGTTATATTAAATCTATTTTGGCCATAGAAGGGGACCACAACCTTCTTGGGTGCTTGAGTGAGCTCGCAAAAGCAAAAAAGTCACAAAAATGGGTCAAAATTGGACGAAAATGAGGTAGATTCGGGTCGAAACGCCATCGAAACAATTCAGCAGCGTTTCAATGGCATTTCCAAATCATGAAACACCACCCAGATGTTTCAGTCGTGTTTCGGCGACGTTTCTGCATTTTGGGGAGTTTCGGGTACAAGGACGCCACCTCGGAGGTCTTTTCCTGCAACATAGCCGCATTCCAACAAAGAATGAACATACATCAACCTATGGACCATCGCCCATCGACAGATCAGAAGAGTTCAACAGAAAGCAAAAACTAACTTTGAGCAATGAATAAAGTTATAAACTATTTTTAATAACCAACACAATTATGTGAAAATCTACTCTGTGAGATGAATTCAAAATTCTTCAAAGCACAAGCTTCAAGAAATGATTCTCACCGCAGAGATGCTTTCGTCATTGCACAAAGAGGTATTCCTTTCACGAAGGGGAACCGATTCCTTGCCACAATTGGACTTGTATTCCAATCAACTTACGCCAGGAGCATGAAATCACTTCAAAATTTTGTAATGTCACCAAACCTAAACTCAAAACACTATCAGACACTTCAGAAATTTCATAAGACCACAAGATTCACGAATTATGCTGGGATTGACCCTTGCTGGGCTGCAAAATCTTTGATTTGGCTCAAGATAATGCAATTCACTTCAGAACCTTCGTAAAACCTCAGAATTCACCCATACAAAATATTTTGATCTATCTTAGGAAGATAATTACGAATTTCCCTCCGACGTTAGCTTAGTGACGATCCATGCTTTTGTTCATGCTCACCGAGATTATTCGTCCATAGCCTGGCTTCCAACAATAAGAAAAAGGTTGACATCAACGACCAAAATTTACTCCAATCTATTCCAGTTGAACTTCACTCCGCTACAAGAAAACTATGCAAGGGCTTTTTCAATCTAAACTAGGAGATTATCCTCAGCCAAAACTTCACTCTGTCCTAAATCAACTCAGAGAAAATTTCCTAGCCTTAATGTGCTTTGAATGTCCTTATCTTAGACTCTATGAGTATCATTTGTTGCTCCTTGTATAGAGAAAATCCCTGTGCCAGAACAAGATAAAAGGATGAAGATAAAAAGAGAATTTTATCAACTAGGGTGGAATGTTTCACCACCAAAATTGATAGGAGAAAAGGGGCCTTAAAACCCTCAGAGCCTCAAGCTCAAAAAGAAACAAAGATAAATGATCCAATACAATGATGATCCCAATGGAATCAACCCTCTTGTATTTATAAATTTCCTAGAGGGGTCTTTTCTTCCAAAATGATTGAGTAAACTTTACTCCAAGCCCCATTTTTGGGTTTCTTCGCCCAGCTACCCCAAAGCTTGCCCAATAGTGGGAATTTTTGGGGTTTTCCTCTTTGTGAAGGACTATAGCCTACAAGGATTGATAGGTTGTTTTGTCTCATACGCAATTAATTTCTCAAGAACATTGTCGTCCCCCCTTCTCGACATTACTTGTCCTCAAGCAATGGCAAGTTTTGTTGTTGTCCCCTCTATCTCCCTTCTTCAACTTTATGCTTCTTTTCATCTTTTCTTTCAAAATCAAGCCCATATTTATAACCATCAAGCTCAACATCCTTTGTAGATTGTTTATCCAATCCCTACTCGATGCTTCCAAAACTTTCCTTGGTGGTGTTGATACATTTCACACAAGCATCAATAGTCACAGTATTTTCATCATGAATTACTACAATGTCACATTTCCCTTCATGGAATTCATCTTTGATATATTGCACCACTTCCAAGGCCTTCACTCTTCCCTGGATGTTGGATAATGCCCCATTGAAATCGTACGCCTTGGACTCGGTATCAAGGACAAAAACATCATCATGGTTCAATGAAGTTCGTGCAAAAAGTACTTGTTTTACTCTTACAATACGCATGCCTTTGCATAAAGGCGTGGCTCAAATTTTGCTATCTCAGGTTTAAATCTAGAAGCTACATGTTCCATGTACTTCTAACCAATCTCAAATGATTGTTGTTTTTCTTTGGTATCGACATGCTAACCAACCCAAATAAAAACCTCAGTATGTGTGTCTAAAGGCCATATTATCCTCTGTTAACAAGTCATCCCATGTGAAGTTAAAAACTTCGGAAAACTGCAATATGCCATTCTCAAATATGCACACATACAAATGAGGGTATTTGTTAGTTTCTTGTGCTCTCCTTTGTCTTATGTAGTTTTGTTTCCTTCTTAATGCATTCCAAAATGTTGATGGCTATGTTCCTTCCTTCACAGCTTTCAAAAGAGTGCTCGACTTAAGAAACTCAGCAATTTTGGCAACTAAGTGTTGCTACTCCAATGTGCTATAGTTTTCATGCCAAGCAAAATGTGACATCCCAGTTTGCAGTAAACAACAGTCGCAAGAATTTAAAGACTGCCACCGAATCGACTTGAATTGCTTTACTATTGTGAGGCCTTGTACCGCAAACTTGAATGAGGGCAATCCCATCCCCACTATATGTCTCATCATTAATGCCTTTCTCAGCAATGTACTTTCTTTAGCCAGTACTTGACCCACCCTTTAAAATGGCCATGTTAAGGAATAATCTAATAAACTGAGGTGGCTCTTTCCCTTCCAGAATACATCCCTTAACAGGTCACCCTTTTAGAAAGTTAGCCATTGTATTTGTTAGACGAGCAGCTACTGCTTTATCCTCCTGGGTGCTCTACTTCCCTAGCTAGATAGGGAAGAAAATAATCATCTTTTATGGCTCCAATGTGGTAAGTATAAAGTACGATATAACAGTCGCCACTGTAGAATTTACCACTATCCTCTTTAGAAACTAGAGCTTTAGAAACATTCTCAACCCTCCAAAGCTCAAGCTTCCCATTTCCCTCAATCAATGGTGGAATTTCTTCCTTTTGTGGAGTTGCCTTCAAAATTCCTTCACATTGATTCCTTGTTGCTTCAATAATGCAGCAACTTTTCCTCTTCCATCCTCTGAGCCCAAAGTTCCACCGCCAAGTGGCCATGAGTCAAAATTTGACGTGTCTCAAATCCCTAGATAACTTGAGTTATGTGTGTGTTCCTCAGTCATTTTTTATTAGTAATGAATTCCTCTGCAGTTAGACTTGCAAACTTTTTATCCTCCAATTGTGTCACTCGACCAACCCACACATATACCTCAGCACCACAATCAAGTAGATAACATTTGTTTGACTCCAGCATACTCCTAGACAAGGGACCTTCAACAATATTTATCTCCCCTTCCATAATGCTGTAAAGTTTTATAGGAATTGATTCCATTCTAGAATCGTCGTCACTACCAATGGGAGCAAAACCTTCAAACAGAACCCAAAACTCTCCAGAGTCAAATTTTGCTACAAGCTTCCCATCATTTAACATCAAGTCTACCTCCTTGTCATTGTTATTTGCAAGTTTCTGTAGTGGATTGTACAATAAATCAAACTTGAAAAGATTAGCATTTTGTTGCACAGACTCTTCCTCCTTATCATCACTCTTTGGCATAAGTCTTGTGGATTTCTTACCCTTCTCAATAGTGGGTTTGTCTTCAAGCTTAGCCCTTGCGTTTTTTGAAATCGTCTCAGATATATCCCTCATATCAATGCATTGCTTAATACCTTCTTCAAGAATAGTTAACATCACCATTTCACTTGTAGCAAGAGTAAATTGCTCCTAAGCGTCAATATGTCATTCCATTCTGTCATCATTATCATCGGTTTCCTTATTATGGTCGTCTTGGCTCTCTTGAAGCAAATGATCATCCTTATTGGGAGATACCTTCTTCTTAGGGGGATACAGCCACGTCCATGCTTTTGACTTTGCTACACTTTCCCTTGTACTTTGATTTTCATGCTTCCTTTCTTCCTTTGCTAGATCCTCACAGGCATTTGTCTGCTTCATGTATAACCATGACCAAACATTGGATTGGGCCTTTGCTTCAGTTTCTCTTGTGATTTACTTTACTAGCTTGGGCTTATCGTCAATGTCACTTGATTTGTTTTTCTTGCAGCTAGCCCAAAAATCGTTCCATTGATCTGTGTTCTGTTATGTGTCCTCATTCTTCAATGCCAGTGTTTGATCAGACTTGGAGGTCACAGGTGTGGCAACTATTATATCTTGTTGACTGGGTTGGGCAAGCGTGCCCTACCCTAAAATTGGAGTTGGCGTGCTACCAAAACCACCAAAAACCATTGGTTGTGCCTGACCAAAATTACAAAAAGAAAATACATCCCGTGTCTAGGCATGATTTGGTGATTGAAGCCCGTTGAATAGAGAAAGAGTTGATTGTACGAGGCTTGTTGGCTTGCTCTGTGACATCATTGTTGATGTGTTGTTAGGGAACAAGTTGTTGTCAAAAGCAGGAGTGCTTTGGCCAAAATTTAATGTTGAAGATTGAATTATTCGAAATGATTGAGTACTTCTAAGGGGCGAGCTCCTATCATTAGATTCGAAAGATTGATCTCTTTTATTCGTTACTTCGAACTTTTTCAATTCCTCAAAAGCCCTTCTGCTCCAATATTGCAATTCTTTCATGGTTTCCACATGCTACCTGTCCAACTACCACCAAGGTTTTGCATACTCCTGACGAAGTATTGTTTCCCGAAGTTCTATCTTTAAACACCCTTCAGGCTAGCAAACGAGCTAGCTCTGATACCACTGTAGGGAGCCAATAAAAATTTTGCCCTAGTTTACCTTTAAGTGACTAGTGTTTCAATAAGAATTCTTGTGTTGTATGCAACCAGATAATGACAGACTAAACAGATGCAATTAATAGTATTGCAAATATTGGCTCACAGTATAACTCTACAGTCTGTTAAATACGTTTGCAATGACATAAATGCAACAACAGTGCTAAAGAAATTGTCACTATGTAATTAATTGTTCACTATTAATAGTTTGAATCCAATCACGGATTACAACCAAGATACTCGCATTCCAACAAAGAATGAATAGTGCATCAACCTATGTACAGCGCCCATCAACAATCACAATAGTTCAACAAAAAGCAAAAACCAGTGTGGAAAAATTCGCGATAAAATCAACAAAGTCCAATTTTTCGGGCTAGCCAATTTTTTCAAAAACGAAAAATTTGCGATTTTATCAAAAAAGTCGAGATTTTATCAAGAGTCGTACCAAAAAATCCTAAAGCCCGCCCAGGCCGCAGATAAGTGAGGGAAAAGGCCAAAAATCACACTCATTTTCACTCTTATTTCTGCCATTCGTCCCTGTGGAGAGAGGAGGTGTTTGCCATTTCCCAAGGGGAGAAGATTTACTACTTTTGTTGTGTGGATTTGGAGATTTGTCCACTGCTCAACGTGAGAGACTGTTGATTTATTGTTGCCATGTATATATTTTAATTTCTCTAAGTCTTTGTTACACAAATGGCTTCTTAAAAATTTCTATTAGTTTGTTTTTAGCTTATTTTTGCTTAGAAATTTGAATCAAAACATTGTTTAGAATCTAGATTGAATCAAAACTTCCAAATGTTTAGATTGTTTACATGTTGCAATTTTCAAGAATCAAAAATTCAAACCCTTGTTTAGTGAATCTGAGTTTGTTCAAGTGAGTGAGAAGAGGCATTTAAAATTTAAAATCAACAATTTAATTTTTTTCAATTTTTTTTGTGCCCTAGGTTCAAATTCAAGTTCAAAGTTTCAAACAAAATGTCGAGAAATTTGGCCCCTATGTGGGAATATGGTGAACCCCATCTTATAACCGATGGTGGGGGGATCAATAGACAATATTTGTCTTGCAAGTTGTGTGGCAAGCATATGTCAGTGGGTGTCAACAAATTAAAATTCCATCTAGGGCAAATTTCGGGGCAGAATATAGAACTTTGCCAAAAAGTAACTCCAGAAATCATCTGGAGGGCCATTAAATCACTGCATGAGAAAGAGGATGCCAAAGACAATAAAGCATAGGAAAAGGCAAAGCCATTCCCTATTTTTCTATAAAAGGGGCAAAGGATCTCAATGACTAATTACTTTATGACATGTATATGACTCATGAGATACATTTATTATATTTTTTGTTGATATTTTAACTCTTGAGAGTTGAGACTGAGTCGGAACTTTAGAATCAGGACATGATTCACTATTTTGATATGTGATGTAGCACTAGACTTCATATACATATTATATATTAGCTTTCTTTTCATGTTTATGTGGAAATGCATTTATTTGATGTTGTGGATACTTTAGATGCTAAAAAAAACAAAAAACTGAATATTTTTGTATTTTTTTAATTTCGCCGAGTTTTTTCCCAATTTTTTTCAAAAACCTCCAAACTTTAATAACTTTTCAATTTTTGGACCTTTGCTGATTTATTCACGAGGTTGATTTTTTCCACATTGGCAAAAACTGACATTGACCAGCAAATAAACTAATTTTAATAACCAACACAAATATGTGTAAATCAACTTTGTGAGATGAATTCAGAATTCTTCAGAACGGAGGCTTCAGGGGGTGATTCTAACAGCAAAAATGCTTTCGCCTTTGCACAAGGAGGTATTCCCTTCACAGAGGGGAACTGATTCCTTACCACAGTTGGACTTGTATTCCAATCAGCTTACGTCAAGAGCACGGAATCACTTCAAAATTTTGCAATGTCATCAAACCTAAATCTGGAACCATGCTTGGCCACTGGATCTTCGATTCAACTTAGAATTGTACCAACCGCTTCAGAAATTTCGTAAGACCACAAGATTCATGAATTTTGTTGGGATTGACCCTCGTTGGGACTCAATATCTTTGATCTGGCTCAAGATAATACAATTCACTTCAGAACCTCAAAATTCACCCATACAAAATATTTTGCTCTGTCTCAAGAAAATAATTACGAATTTCCCTCTGACGTTAGCTTAGTGACTATCCATGCTTTTGTTCATGCTCAACGAGATTATTAATCCATAGTCTAGCTTCCGACAATTAGAAACAGGTTTATGTCAACTACCAAAATTTACTCTGACCTATTCCAGTTGAACTTTGCTCCACTATAGGAAAACTACGCAAGGGCTTTTTCGTTCTGAACCAGGTAAATATCATCAACCAAAACTTCGCTCTGTCCTAAATCAACTAAGAAAATTCCTCAACCTTAATGTGCTTCGAACGTCCTTATCTTAGACTCCTCTACGAGTATCATTTGTTGCTCCTTGTATAGAGAAAATCCATGTGCCAAAACAATATAAAAGGATGAAGATAAAAAGAGAATTTTATCAACTAGGGTGGAATCTTTCACCACCGAAATTGATAGCAGAAAAGGGGTCTTAAAACCCTCAGAGCCTCAAACTCAAAAATAAACAGAGATAAATGACCAATCCAATGATGATCCAAATGGAATCAACCCTCTTGTATTTATAGATTTCCTAGAGGGGTCTTTTCTTCCAAAATAATCGAGTGAACTTTACTCCAAGCCCCATTTTTGGGTTTCTTCGCCCACTTGCCCCAAAACTTGCCCAACAGTGGGAATTTTTGGGGTTTTTCCCCTTTATGAAGGACTATAGCCTATGGGGATTGATAGGTTGTTTTGCCCTGTAAGCAATTAATTTCCCGAGAACATTACAATCCTTGTCACGAGGTATAACATGGTCTCTAATGGAGTCTAGTATTATTCTCTTGGTCTTCGTGTTATCTTATTAAACGCATCCAACTGCTTAGGATCTGCGGGAATTGGGGCAACCTTCTCCACAATGTCCCACAACACCTGCTCCTCAAATAGCAAAACAATCTACTCCTTCCACAGGCTGAAATTTCCTACCTTGTCCAACCTGTCCTCATAACATAGCCCAGTAGCCAGCTTTGTCAAACTAACCGACAATTAACTTTTCACCTTTTGCTTGTTGCCCAAGGTTCTTACCTGTTGCCCGAGACTTCTTGCACACTTCCCAAGGTTGTTTAGAGCCTTCTTGCTCCCTCTACATTGCCCTGTGACAGGTTGTGTTAGTCATCGTCGACGAATCCCTTCACCTGAGCGGCACGCTCAGGCCTCTGACAAACTTCTCGTGTCAGTCGGTCATCTTTACCTCTGAGCTCAACAGCTTCTTTATGTTAGGCTTGACCCTTCTTCAATACAGCCTTACCTCGTTGATGCAGCCTTATTATGTGTTGCCTCTGCTCCGTCCTGCGGTCAAATGGTCCCTTCCTCTCTTCGCGCAACAAGGCCAGTGTGTTCTTCATGCTCAACTAATTTCTCGACCGTTATTGACCAAATATGCATTGGCGTCGTATGCGAGTCATCTCTTGGCGACTTGTTCTCTTTTTATTATTTTTATTTTATGTCGATGGCTCATTCCTACTACATCCAGACTGCTCCTTGACCAACCCTGCGTTGGCCACCTACTCGATCACTTATCTTCGCTCATGGGTCTATGCATTCGATAGCCTAGATGACAACCACAACTTCTCTTGGCGATTGTCAAATTTTCTTGCTTGCTATGGTGGCTAGTTTGTTGTCCTTCACATGACCAATCTGGCTCAGCCCCCCTACCCGAGTGTTTGTCGACTTTTCCGGCGATCGATTTCCCTTTATTGGTGCAGTTGGTCGACGAGTCATGTTCGACTTCAAGCAATTAAACTCTGCGTTATTTTGGTCCAGCAAATCTCCCGATCAACCTTGTTGCAGGCCAGTCGGTCAACTGCCTAGCAGCGGCTGCTGGGTTGTCATCCACCCACGCCAATGGGTGGAACACCCTTGTTTTTATTTATTTATTTTAAATTGGCCCTTTCTTTTACATACTTTTTTTTCGTTTGCACGTAAAAAGAATTCTCTACCCCTTTTTTAAAAAATTCTCACCACCTTTTAAAAAAAAAATTGTTCATATGATCCGAGCCAATCTAGCTTCGACGATCCAATACGAACCCAACTTCCTACGATTCCAAGATCAATTTAGAATTTCGACTCTGGCACCATGTTAGACTTTCTGAAACCAAGACCCAGTGTTCAATTCCCAACAATTAATAAGTGGAAAGAATACACAATCAGATTCCTAACACAAAAATAATAGTGGAAGCAAAAAAATAATACTTGATCTGAATCACACACACACACAAACAGATTTATGCCCAACCAACAGTTCTTCGTTAACAAATTAATCACAGAACTTACTTGGGCTCCCGTACCAGGTATAATGGCCCAACTGAGAAAATACAATATTGATCACCAACCTCACTGCACTCTCTCGGACCCAACACACGCTCACTGAAAAGTCTCTCTCAAACTTGTGCTACTATTGGGTATTAGCACCTCACATTAAGCTCAATTTATAACTTTCCTAAGCTAAAGGTTGACGGTCAACATTAAGTCGTCAAGTTAACTGAAGATAAGTGACATTACTTTAGTTAACTATCCTATCTTTAGCTTTCTCTACTTTAACTCAAGTACAAGTCATAAATTTTGCTCGTCCTACATGCACATCTCATGCATGTCACATGCAATGATGCAACACATCAACATATGTGAAACTCACTTGCACACTCATGTTGCATGCAAGCTCCTAACAAGGCGAATCAAGGTCCTTCTAGTCAAGACACAAGACTATAGAAGTACCTTCCGAGCTACAAAACTCAACATGCATTACATATTTTAGTCTGTGGCTGGATTGGCTTTATGGTGAAAAGCTAGGAGGATGAGAACCTGCTTCTCAAGCAAGATTGGATGTGGGGGCACTCCAGACCCTGCCTAAAAAGTGGAAACTAGGTCTTGACCCAAAGGAGGAACAAACATCTTTGCAATAGATTCAGGCTCCCTTTAGAGCTGTGGAGGAATTCAGAAATTTTGGAAGGGTCAGTAATGCTATAGGTCATTTTATCTTGTCGGAGAAAATTTTCAGTTTCAAAGATACGAATGGTTAAAATGCTGGCAGAAACTGATCTTCATGAAGTATTGCCTGCAGATGCTGAAATTTCCCACGGAAAATGGATTTTAAACTAGAAGTTGGACTTCTGAACAGTGAAAAGTCTCATTTTGTTGTGGGAAGATTGTAGAGAGCAAAAAGTATGAATTAAGGTGTCTACAAAAAGTGGAAACTAGGTCTTGACCCAAAGGAGGAACAAACATCTTTGCAATAGATTCAGGCTCCCTTTAGAGCTGTGGAGGAATTCAGAAATTTTGGAAGGGTCAGTAATGCTATAGGTCATTTTATCTTGTTGGAGAAAATTTTCAGTTTCAAAGATACGAGTGGTTAAAATGCTGGCAGAAACTGATCTTCATGAAGTATTGCCTGCAGATGCTGAAATTTCCCATGGAAAATGGATTTTAAACTAGAAGTTGGACTTCTGAACAGTGAAAAGTCTCATTTCGTTGTGGGAAGATTGTAGAGAGCACAAAGTATGAATTAAGATGTCTACAAATTCTAATTTGGAGGCCAGTTTGATGTCTGGACAAGGTAGAAGAAAAAGGGCAGGCAAATCTCAAGATTGTTGATTCAGATGTTGTTCCAACTTCCAGCTTTGGAAGGTGATAAGTGCTAGTCTGAGATGTGTGGTCCTAAAGTTGTTGAAGGAAGACATGAATTTTCCTGTGACTTTTAAAGGTAAGTCCCCTTCTATCAATTTCTCATGTTATCAAACAGTACTAAAAGAATCCCCTTCCATTATTGGGTGTTCCAAAATTGTTTGTAGTGTTAAGGAGGGTTTAGGGGACTTTAAGGCCCCCAGCAGGAATTTGGGTCCATCTTTTGCTTCAGGAAATTGTGGCATTCCCTTCATGCCAGTTATCCATTCTTTAAACCATGCACTCCAGTATTCGGAAGCTTCATCAGATGATGTAGCGATTCGTTCTTTGTCCTGTTTGGGTGATCAGCCAGTTAAAGAGGTCTCACAAAATAAAGGTGATGAGATGTTTAAGTCATCTTACCATCCAAGATCAAAGAAAGAACGTTGTGTGTGATTTTGAGCTCTGGAAGGGGGTTTAGCAATTGATCAGGAATCAGGATCACCAAGTCTCCATTGGAAGAAACTCTAATAACTCTAAAGCAAAGTCATGGTTTCAAACAAATAGGAGGGAAAGGGCACAGTTGACAATCAGTGGGGCCCTTGCAGCAAGCAAAACACCATTTCTAAATGATTTTTCGGTGACTTCTTTGAAGTTCAAAAGTTGATTGATGTAGAACCTATTAAATTAGCACCTGCCTGGAGAAATAACTAAAAAGGCAGAAGTAGAATTTCAAAATGGCTAGATAGATCCTTTGTTGCTACTCAGTTGATGTTAGATCACAGAGTGAAATCATGGATTGTTTAGGGAAGTTCACCCTATCTTGCTGCAAATTGAATCAGGGTGTAAGAAGCCTTCAGCCCCCTTCAAGTTTAATCACTTACTGGCTAAATAAAAAGGATTCCAAAAATGTGGTCATCAAGAATTGGAGACATTATGATAGTAACAATGAGGACAGAGACATGAAGCAGTTCATAGATAATCTGAAAAGGGTAAAAGGGGAAGCTGCAGATTGAGCTCAAAGCTTTGTTCAAAAAAATAAAAAAGATTAGAAAGATTTGTAAAAACAAATTAAAAAAACTCTGATAATAATATAGCAGGGGTGTTTTTGAAAGATGAAATCAATTCTCTCAGAGAGCTGGGAGGGAAAAAAAGACCACCTTGCCAAAGAGGAAAAAGAATCTTAAGCTAAAAAGGAGAGCCATCTCGCTCTCTGAAGGTAACAGGAATACTAAGCTTTTTCACAAGTACACAAGTCATACAAGAAACATTAACATTATTTGGGAAATCAATAAGCCCGAGGGCCGATAGCTCTAGGGTTAAGTCTTTTAAGGAGATAGATGAAGTGAGAGAGCAACATTTTAAAAGTCTAATGGCAGCAAATACTTGTGAAAATCATGAAAATTATCAAGCTATTTCCCAGCAATATCAGTGATAAAATGGACTTGGGAGGCAGAGGTGTCCAAAGAGGAGATAAAAGAAGTTTTGAACTCCAAAAAAAACTAAAAATCATATACCCAATGGATGGACAGTTGAACTTCTGAAGAAGAATTTACGCTCCTTTCTAATAGGCAAATCTATGCTGCTGTGGGAATAGTATATGAAAGAATGCATCAATTAAAACTCACAAGCTTCTTGCTGTAGCAATGATGCTAGATCTTGCAAAGGCATATCGGTATGACAAAATGAATAGGCTCTTTCTTAGACTGCTGCTGATTCAGCTGGGAACAAACTTGCAGATTGTACAATGGTTAATGGGATGCTTTACTTCAGTTCCTTTTACGGTTCTAATCAACAGGCCCCTCAAAAGTCTCCTTAATGCATATTGAGGTTTGTGTCAAGGGTGTTCTCCATCGCCATTTCCTTTCCTATTAGTGGTTGAAGGTGTATGCTGAACATGGATGCAAGGAGAAGAGGGATAGTGAAAGGAGTAAAAATTTCTAGCTCTGAATATTCTCATCTATTGTTTGTTGATGATATCATCACACCTGGGCAAGAATCATTAAGGGAGTTAAAAGGTATACTGCATATTTACTGCAAGACTACAGGTATCAAAATCACTATAAGGAATTCTACAATGTTGTTCAATGCTTTGGCTGAGGAAGAAAAAGCCTATTTAGATCAAAGAAAAAAAATACTTGGGATCTTAAAGCCTGCTGATTATAGTTCTTATGATTGGACTTGGTTGTAGAGCAAAATTGAAGCTCGAATTTCATTATGGTGCAAGAGATGGTTCTCTAGGGGAGGGAGATTAGCGCTGGTCAAGGCTGTGCTTGAAAATATTCTTGTGTATTGGATATACATTGTCCATATTCCTAAAGGCATCATAAACACAATAAATATATATAAAAATTAACAGAAAAAATTGAAAACAGAAGGAAAATGAAAGGAATTTATTTAGTTAAATAGAGCCAGGTGGTGAATTTTAAAGAAGCCGGAGGGTGGGGCATAAAAGAGTGTTCATCTCTTCAATCTAGCTCTAGCCACTAAAGTCTGCAGAGGTTAGTCTACAATGAAGGTATGTAGGAGAAAATTATAAAAAACCAAACATTTGAGAATGATTTCTACAGAAGAAAGGGAACATTTTAATGGAAATTCTATTGTTTGGAAAGATTTGGTGAAAGCATTCCCATTCATTGGAAAATGGACTACATGGAAGATTCAAAGGAACAAGGTAAGAATAGGGGAAGACCCCTAGATTGGCTGTAAAGGCAATTTCAAACTGTGTAAGGAGCTAATAAGAGATATCCATCTCTTAGGGATTTATTCCATCGAAAATGTGGCAACAAATGATAGCAGGAATGTTTGATCTCATGGCTTGAATTTAGCATGGCATTTGAATTTGTGAGGGGTAAAAACTGAGGAAAGAAACCATAAGCTTAAATTCTAGTGTCATTAATGATTAAACATTATGAACAAGATGAGCTAAATTAAGTGGTCAAAAAATGAGGGATCTGATGAATATATTGTGAAACTGGAATACAAGGTAAAGATGGAAGAAGAAATGATGAGGGAAAGATCCCCATGATGGCACTTAGTTTGAAAGTTAGAAATTCCTCTTAAAGCTAAAATCTTTCACTGGTTAGCTTTAGACAGCAAAAGTTTAACTTGGGATAAGGGTCCTGGAAGATGTCTTTTGTGTCAGACAAGTGAGGAATATGTGGATGACTTGTTTGTTTCCTGTTTTTAAGCTCAACAATGGATAACCTGTAATATATTGATTTATTGAGAAGCACGAATAGAGTATGGTGCCAGTCCAGATGGGCACACAGATGCTGGCAATGATAAGAAAGCTGACAAGAGACTGATTGGTCCCAGATCAAATCAGCATGGTAGCCCAGTGCCAATATATAATTGGGGTGGGGGCTTTTCACCTTCATTCAGTAGTATTTCCAGTAGCAATTACTCATATATTAGATAACGAAAGGATGCATGAAGTAGCCATCTGAGATCTTAGGCTGGAGCTTCCGATGACTTCCAATTCTCCCATTGAGAAACCATACCATCGTTGCCTTTTCGGATTGGTTCATTGATCAAAGCATGATTCTGGAGGTGGTGCCGTGGGAGAAATAAATGGCAGCAGAGGACTCTTACTGAATGTTTTTGTTCTTGAATTGTAGACAAATCTGTAAAAGTTTTCAGGGTGTTGCAATCTTTTGTGATTTGGGGTATTTAGTTATCTAGAAACACAATGATCTTCCAAGATCTAGAGTTGAGACCTGCACAAGTTGCCCATAAAATTAGGTATACTTGCAGCAGAAATTGATCTTCCTCAAAAGAGTAACCAGCCAGAATTCTAAAGGAAACAGAAATATAGCTACGACCAGGCTTGGGTGATTTTTGATGGAGCCTGTCAGGGAGTTCCAGGTTTGTGTGGGTTGGTGTCATTTTATTTCTGGATCAACATCACCATTTCAAACTAAAGTTAGCAGTAGGACCTGGCACAAACAACCAAACAGAAATTTATGCTATGTGACTCCTCTAGAAAACAGCAGCATATAGGGTATAAAAAAGTTACAAGAGTTTTGAGACTCAAAGCTGATGGTCGATTGGTCTAATAATAAGTGCACAACAGATAATCTGTTACTTTACCCTATCATGAATTAGTTCCTGGAGGTTAGTTAAGAGGATATTCGATGGTCTATCTTTTGCACATATCTCTAAAGAGTTTAATACTCTGGCTGATCAGTTATCAAAAAAAGCTCTGTTACTGCGGGAAGGGTCCCTTACTGAACAAGAGTTCGGGGGGAGGGGTATAATTGTCAGCATCTGAAAGTTTGCTGTTCTGATGCAGGGTTAAAAAACCCTAGCATTTGTTTCAGGTGTCTTTATCTTGCTAATGTAGTACTTGTTGTAGCCTTTTGGCTGAATATAGAAAGAAAAGTCTCTTTTTGTGAAGGCTGCCTTCAACGAGACTAGCTGTAGGACAGTTTCAAAGACTTATTTTTGAAGCCTGAAAAGGCAGAAAGATGTATATTCTAATTTCACATTTAAAATATCGAATCTAAGATAAGATAACTTTATGAATGTCCACCAAATGACCACAAAAGTAGATCAATGGGACTAAAACAGTACATCCACTGTAACTATGTAATGGAATTGCCTAAGCAGCTCCTATAGCAACAATATCAGCAACAGAAAAAGAGTCAAGTACATGGCTAAAATTAAGAAAAACATAATGAATGCAGAAGCAAAGTCACAACAAGGGTGCTGATCAAAGCATTCTCCAATGGACACCCCAAAAGTTAAAATTTCCCAATATTAGCGTAGCTTAGGGTCTGACATCTAAAAAAGAGATATTGGGTGAAACATTACGAAATAGTTCTCACAAATTAAGATTTAACTCTAAAAGAAATAAATTATAATTCTTCAAACATTGTAAACCACTAATGGAACTCGGCAGAGGTGATATATTTACAAATCATTGCCTTTATAATAGGGGATTCTAATTCTAAAGGGGCTTCATTTTCATTAAGTAAATGAAATTCAACAGCTAAAGATGCTAGAAAATATTTTTCTGCTAAACTAAATACAGAAAATGCTAAATGATATTCAGGAATGAGAGAGTCAAAATAGTTTTCTTACAAATTAGGCAGTTAGACTCTAAAAAGAAAAAGACCTTGAACATATCAAACCATAAATGGGACTCAGCAGAGATTATGGACAAATATCTGCCTCTGTAATGAGGGAATCTAACTCTATCAGGAATAAATATTCATTCAGTAAAAGGAATTCAGCACCTAGAGATGCTAAAAAATTGTCTGTTAAACTAGACACAAAAAATGCTAAATGCAACTCCGGAGAGAGGGAGAGAGAGAGAGAGAGAGAGTAACCTTTCTACTAAGTATAGCCGTAAGTGAATGAACTTCTGCCCGCAAAGAGTGGACTTCACAAGCTATCTCCTTGAACCTACTTAACTGTGTTTGCATCATGCCCATCTCTTTGTGTAAAGTCGAAACCATGACTTTAAATTCAGTGACAATGTCTTTCCTTCCTGGTTAGGAATGCAGTTGTCAATCAAACTCTATTCTTCTCATACTGAAAGAAATCTATAAGCGCAAGATAAAAAAGGATTAAAATATAACCCAATCCTTCAATTCTTATACAGTACTGGAGCATTTCAACAGCAATTATACCTGACTCTTGTACAACTTCTTCTAGCCTAATCTCAAGATCATTTCTTTCTGCCATACAGTCTTGTAATTTGGTCTCCATCTCAGTTATCCTGGCATCAGCATTGGCGGCCACTCTCCGTGCAACATCAGCTGATTCAACTTTCAAGCACATTTCCTTCTCTCGCCTGAGAAGACTCTCTCTTTCAGCCTGCAGTTTGAATTCCAATATTTATGGATGCTATTGTAACATAACTTCAAAAAACAGCTTAAGAACATGGAACAACTGGTGCCAAAAAGACGATTAATAATCTACCTGCAGTGACTCCATCCTGCTCTGATATCGTTCTACCTCAACTTTGAAATGTTGAAGCTGCTCATTCAACAAAATATAGGGTCTTGATGATAAAACATGTTTCTCATCCTTCACAGTTTCCTGTCATTGAGAACAAGATAAAATTAGTCTAAGACAAAATTTAAAAAGCTCAGAATCAGCAGAAGTCTGACAAACAATATGGATTTTAAAAATTAAAGGCTGTTCATTGACCAGAATATGAAGAAGTCTCAAGACTATATGTTAACCTGCATAAGTTCTAGCTGCTTTAAAATTTTCAGCTTTTCTTCATGTGCTTCTTGTAGCTCTGACAGCCTGCTTGCTGCTAACATCTGTTATTCAAACGGGAAACCAGAAACCATATACAATATAGCCACAACATCAATTTTGTTGTTTATATTGAAAGAAGTTTATTATGGGTTTCCAAATAATAGAGACCAACCACTCGGTAAAAAATTTATTAATAACAAAAGAAACAATAATATAAAAACCAATAACCAATTAATAAAATAACAAGAAAAGAATGAAAATAAAAAAAATAAAAAAATAAAAAACATTTCACATCCATTACCCTGGTAGCTTCCAATGCCACCTTCTATATCCTCAATTTATTATGGTTTTCCAAATATTAGATTAAAGAAAAAAAACACAGTGAACATCCATTACCTTGGTAGCTTCCAACGCTGCTTCTATATCCTCCAGCTCCCTATTCTTATCCACTGACCTGTCCCCTGTATCATTTTTATTTCCTAGATGTAGCACTGGTATAGATGCTCCAGGTGTTGCATCTCTCTGTGTTTTCAAGCTTACCAGCTTGCGCCTGCTTTCTTCGAGCTCTGCTATAGTCTCCTCCAAATCACCTTGATTGCCATGCAAAAGCATAATTTTGATCAGTGATTAATTCTTGTTTTGTGATTGCATCGATTCATAGATATTCAAAAAAGCTTGCAACTAGTGGGCAGGTTCTGATCCAACAGTAAAAACTTGTACTTTCTCAGATTGACTCTTTTCAGCCACTATGAGAAAAACATCTATAAATCCTCCCAACATCGACTATTTAAAAAACACATCTACTTGGGTCCCATAACATAAAACAAGGAATAAAAATACACATTTGTGTTTTCGAAATACTAGAAACTATAATGAGCGTTGTTTTTAATACTCATACCTGTCAACCGTTTTATACTAGACTGATCCCTTGCATGGCTATCTTGAAACGTCCGAACCTCATTTGCAAAATGCCTGTGTTTCAAGTGAAGTGCATCCATTGCTGCCCGCAATTCTTTGACTTCTTGTCTTAATCCATCATCCACTTTCAGTAGCTGTTTGCTGGACTCTGCCAGGGGCACATAAAACACATTAAAATCACGGATTCTAGTTCATACAGTGCCTAATATTCTCCATACACTTTTCATGACTTCTTGCCTCTGTAAAAATGCAAAGAAAGTCTTTCCATTATATACCATCTGTGGATAGCCTCTCCCGGAGACTCAAGGACAGTTCCTCATTTTTTGCTCTTTGATCATCAATTGCTTCTACTAAACATTTCATCATATTCACGGTTGAAGCATGCCTCAAATCAAGAGCTTGTTCAACATGATTAGTAAAATCATTTGCTCCACTGTTTTCAGTTGCACCTGTTTCCAAAAGGCGATACAAAAATGTTTCTTCTGGATGACATGAAGCAATACTCTCTGGAAAACAAATTAAGAATAAATTAGATAAATCATGTAACTTTAAAAGTTACAAGTCCTTGGAAACACCTTAAAAGTTATAATTATCATATAAGTCAGTGCAAAGTATTAATTAT
This sequence comes from Pinus albicaulis, assembly GCA_034641835.2. Classification (NCBI taxonomy): domain Eukaryota; kingdom Viridiplantae; phylum Streptophyta; class Pinopsida; order Pinales; family Pinaceae; genus Pinus; species Pinus albicaulis. The sequence continues at coordinate 946,596,010 of CM076577.1, forward strand.
TGTTACATGTTGAATATCACCTTTTGAAGGCCGATGATTATCTAAAACCTGAACTCCGGTTGTCTTCCCACTAGCACGTATTGCCAACAATCCCAAATCTTCTACCAACTGGTATCAAAACTCATCAGAATAATTAGCAAATAATGAAAGAATTAAAAGAAAAAACAAAACAAAACAAAAATCCATACAGAAAACTTAAAACATGCCTGATTCCAAGCACTGTTTACTGTGATCAATATGTCATCGTAGGCAGTCTGTTTGCTTTTGAGTTGATTAAATTTGCCTTCAAGGACGTGGATTTCATTTTTCTGGGCATCTAACTGTTGCGCGAGTTTTTGATTCTGATACTGCAGAACTGCTGCATCAACCTGTTAAAATTTGAGTAAGAATTAGTAATCCCTTGTTCAATATAAATTCAAAAAGCTTAGATTTCTGGACTTCAAAAGAATGTTTCCTGGTACCAAGAGGTAGGACATGACAAACATAGACAATAACAAAACTTAATTTACTTAGAAGCCCAGTTACAAACTGGAACGCAACTAGAATTTGCTGAGAGCTGATCCTCGGAAAAAGAAAGGGTATGATTGACAAAAGCTAAAAACGAAACAAATTTCCTAATGCCTGTATTCAACCATTGTGTGGTCTATGTACTCAGCACTAAATTCAGTAATAGCTATTGTTTTGTATATATAACTAGAATTCGTGAGAAAGAACTACTGAAATTTATTTTTACAAGGCAGTATGCAGGAAGTGCCCCGAATAGTAGTATCATTATCTGGGCTATTTTTAATTTAACCCCAAGCAGGAGATGCAGCAGGACAAGAAAGACGAAGTAGTGTTTCAGAAAATAGTATAGTTAATTCAACATGGCAGAATTGCCTGAGTTCTCCTGTATTGAATGGACAATTAAAACCATTATAAGTCAAATCCCCAAATACAACCACACAGACTCCGAGCCATTGGGTCTGCACCTGGTGACTGGTAATGTGTTTAGAACACGAATCAACTCCTAGAAAATTGAACTACCAAGAACAGTTACCAACAAGGCCCTTGTAAAAAATGAACAAGGTTTAGATTAGATTTATAAAATATTCTCACCATAATTAAGCCAAAGCTAAAGTAAATTTGGGCTTGCTTAAAGCCTATCATTCATTTTGTGGGTTAGCAGGAAATAGTAAGCAAACGGTCAAGCAGCTATGCAGCTACTTCAAACAAGGTCTTGTTTCATGTTGTTATTTTTTTAAAAGGTGTTTCATTTAAACTCAAGAGAAGCATTAGAACTGGCTCAAAGAGATCGGACACCACAGTGTGGGTAAAACGGCCAAGAGGCAAACCGTTGAACACAAAGCTGCTGGAAAATCGAAGTACTCTTCCATCAAAATCTGTTCAGACTTGCACCTTGCCCCACCTGCTTATTCATGATTTCAGTAGAATTGAACCTTGGTGTATGGCCTGTAATGTCACCATCTTCACTGCTGAAGAACAACCTCCCTGACAACTTGTTTCCAATTGTCACACTAAACGATCACAAAAACAACATAAACTAACTAACGTGAGAAGAGTCTAGACAGATAAGATAAGGGTGCTAGCTAAACTTGATTGAAATCCTTTCAGAAAGTGGCCCTTAAATACACTTCTGCTATCCTCAAACTAATGAGGAAGATTAACACAGTGAATTCATCCCCTGGCCTGGTACTACCGAAAGTTTCCTTCGTGTCACGAAATAACCCGAAGCAACCCTAAACCTAGATTGGTCAGCCATATCAATGCTAAACCAGCTCGCTACGATAATTGTGGCAACGAGTCCTCGCTACCGGTAGAATCTTCTACAAGCTCGTCGTCACTGTGTAAAGGGTCTGTGGAAGCATTGCAGCCCACATACCCTAACCCCCCGTATCTATAGTAACAGGAGACATGCAGAACATACAAGCAAAAGACTTGGAAACCAAAAGACCAAGAGCTTGAGCAGAGACCTTTGAAAATTCATGAGTGCATTGTAACTCTCTGAAAATTGACCTAATTAGTATATTCCAACGGGTAAAGGAAAATACAACTTATTGCTGACAATAACAGCATGGTAAGTTGTCTAAGGAAACCTAATTCTTAACGCCAGAGCTTATTCCATTGTAAGTGCTCAAAATTCCAGGGTTCGAAACCTCAAGGAGCCCCCGCCACAAAAGAAAATGCTCAAAGAAAGAAAAGAAAAAGCAATATTTACCTTTTTTTCTTCAGATGAAGGAAGCAGAGGCTGTTTCTTGAGCATAGGAGAAATAGAATTGTTATGGCGTCTCTTGCGCTCTGGTTCCTCTGTGCTTCCCATTCTGCTACTGCTATCACTATCATTATAGGGTTTCGAGCTCAAATCTAAGCTCGCATAGCTTTTAGAAACTTCACATGCTGGACAAGCCCCGTGTTCGAGTCAGCTGACCGTCGGGTCCTTCTCGGGGATAGCCTTACCCATCGCCTTGTTTTTCTTCTTGGCGTGTCTTCCCTGCTGGAGGCTTGTAATTGCAATGGCGATGGCGTTTCCAGGTCTTAGGAAATTGGTGATGTTATCACAGCAATGAGCACACCGAGGAAGTGCTGCGACAGAAAAGAAAATGTGGACCAAAGTCATGTTGGGGGAAGAGAGTTAAAGGGTGAGCAATTTTAGAGAGAGGTGAAAAGAGGGGGAAAGTTGGGGTTATTTCAGGTAAAAAGGATATGGTATCTGATGGTAAAGTTTGTTTTGCTATGGTAAATTTTGTTTTTAATTTATTTTTTATTATCTTAATTTTATTGATTTCAAGTTAATAACGTTATATATTAAATAATACGAAAATTTCATAATTTTGATAGATTTATATATAATATGTATGGTAAGTTTATTTATTTATTTATTGTGTAGTGTTATTAAAATGTTTTCAGAATTATTTTAAAAGGAATTATTTTACAATAATATAGTTTTAATATTACATTAATTTTATGTATAATAAAATGAAAAATAAATAAATATTTTTTTAATTTTAATTTTAAAATATTGAAACAAGTTTATGAGAATGGAAGTGAGAAAATTACTATCTTTCGTTGCAACTAGGTTTTAAATTTCTCTCGAAAATAATAGAAATTTGATTTTGATAAAGTTCAGCGGAAATTTTGGAAATACAAGTTACATCTATTAACCTTCAAATTTTTGGGTGCCCAAAGGGTTTTTGATGGTGTTAAATCCATTTCCACCATCAAAAATAAGATTCCAGCATTCCTACACTTCTATTGTCATTTTTTTTGGAAAAATAAAAATAAAATAAAAAAGTGTAGGCAAATTTGACACCTCTGTAAATAATGTCATTTTTCATTATTTATTCTAAAATATTTTATATTTTAAAATGTAAAATCACAAGGTATGAGAGATGGGATTCAACTAGACGTGTGTGCACATGGGAGGTGTTATGCATACTACATGTTTGACTATTATCTAGGTGTCCTCTCACCTTTTGACAACTATCTCTGAGTGTCTTAATGACTATCTTAAGATAACAAATAAAACTTCCACAAAATGGAACCTTAGTCAATAGTGAAAAAGACATTGTTCTTTGTTATTAGCTTCAAAACTTTTTGTCTTAAAAATGTGTAAATATATCTTAACTCTAGATCTGTCCTGTGTAAAAGAAGAATCCAATTCCTCAAAATACAAACATTTTATTGAGTTTATGCAATATAAAAAAGGTTTACATTTTGAGATTTTAATAGAATCATTCAATGCATGATAAATACTAAATTGAGGTAGATAAAGTTTACGCATCAAAATTCTAATAAAATCATTCAATACATGATATATATTAAATTGAAATAAATTTATGTTGATACAATATTTAAAACAATGTCATTAAAACTTTTATCAAAATCAAAATAATACTTGGCTTTTTACTCACAAAATAAATACTAAAAAAAATTGAAATATTATTTTATATAAATTATTTATAAATTACACAATAAACATTTTAATATTTACATTTTTATATATCTAATTTTTTTTATGATTATAAATATTATATACTAAAGGTTAATTTAAAATGAAAATTCAATTTAAATTTTATTTTTTTCTCTTTAAATCTATAACCAAGTTTATAACCTAATACATGCTTTTATAAGCTGAAGTATTAAAGGAAAATAGAAAATAAAAGCAACCTCGTAGTATTTTTTTCATTAGATATAAAACACACTCTTTATTTAGTATAATATAAAATAATGCATCTATCTTTTAATTTGCATAATCTTGTGAAACTGATTAGTACCTTTTTTCATTAGAGGTAAAACACATGTTTTATTTAGTAAAATATAAACTTATGTATCTATCTTCTAATTTGCATAATTTTTTAAAATTGAGTAACACTTTCTTCATTGGATATAAAACACATGCTTTATTTGGTATAATATAAACTAATGCATCTATATTCTAATTTGCATAATCTTATAAAATTGAGTAGTTAAGGAAAAAGTAAATGTAAACCAGGCTTCCCACTATAAAGGTAAAGAATGTTCTTTAGCAACTTTAATGTTCCATCTTTAAAACCTTTCATATATTAAATTTTTTTTATAATTATTGTGATGTATTAACATTTTATCTTGCAAAACTACGTAGCAAAAAAATGTAAATAAGCTTTTTCACTGTAAATATTTTTCAAAATATTTTTTCTTTCAAACATTTGAAATATATTAAATTTCTTTGATAATTTCTAGGGAGTTTGTGTGTATAGGCTCTTGTTGTATTTTAGAAAATTATTTCTTTATGAGATTGGTAAGAGCTCTTATTCATCCCAGCTGAATCACTGCCATTTGCTCATATGTACCTTCTACATATACTAAGAAATTGACCTTGGCGGGTTATCCATATAACATCTCAAGCTCATTATATACAACAGCTCTTAATCCCATCTTGCTGTCCAATCGCTCGGAACGACAGGTAAGCTACTTTCTCAAGGTCTTCAAATACGGCTCATTTTAATAAATGAGCAAGTACTAGATTATTTAGTGGACCACCATATAAAATCACAATCATAGTAAATGTAAAAAGGAAAAATTAAATGTAAATAAAGTTTTCCATTATAAATGTAAAGAATGCTTGTAATATTTCATCGAAATTAAATTTCTTTAAGAGCTTTCAAAATGTAGTAACATTTTATTTTAAAAAATCACAATTTTATAGTAGAGAAAAAATTATTTAAATAAAGTTTTTAATTAAAAATTTAAGTTTTATTTGTTAGTGAATATATTTAATTTGTCTATAAGGTTTTGGACAGATAGTGATTATGTGCGTTGTTAAGGCACTCTTAAATGTTAAGCCGTCGGTTCATTCTTAGACATGACCATGATGTAATCTCACTAATGTCAAACTTACTATATATATATATATATATATATATATATATATATATATTCATGTTTAACACATTTAAAATTGATATTGATCTCCAAGGTGTATTAACCTTCCATTAATATATAATAGCTCTTAGGGACAACTCAATTGGAAAGTGTTGTGAAAATGAAGGGTTATATACCAAAGTTCAAATCCCCCCGACTTACATGTTTATGTGGAAGGGGCATATGTAGGCACCTAGAGGTTATAGTGGTACCAGTCGAAATCGACCATGTATCACACGAATATGAAACAGGCCTAGTTGTCGATACCTCTAGTAACCGACAAAAAAAAACATTTCACACGCTCGCACACATATATATATAAATATTGTATTTTGTATTTGTTTAATATTTTATATATTTTCTAAGCAAAACGTGGAAGAAGTTACATGCTCCTATCATGAAGTTGTGCACTGCATAAATATTTAACTATTAAAATATTCGTTTACATTCATTTACTTTATATATAAAGTAATTGAATGTAGAGGGGGGTTAAATATTTTATATATGGTCAATAATGATTTTTCTTTTAGTATTATGTTTAGTTCTATGTTTAGCAGAAAATGAATTACACTTCTCTCTTATTTTAAATGGTAAAAAACAACTTTCAACATAAAAATAAAATTAAAAAATTAAAGCGGATTTGATGCAGGAGCATCTAACTCAGGGCGAACAAAAAATTTAAGTATTTTGTCTCACAGGTTTACAGGTCATTGCACTTGAGTTATTTTAATTATTTCTTTAGTTTTAGCATTTAGAACTTAAACAACAAGTTTTTTTTTTTTTTTTTTTTTTTTCGTTGTAATTTCTCTTAGTTACTGTCTTAAGTTAGGTACGGAAATCAGGTGAACAAAAAAAGAAACAGTTGTCCATTATAACTATATGTAACTGTTGACAGTTTCAAAAAGAAATAACTGTTTAACAATGATACAAAAAGGACAAGAGAATACATACGTAGGGTTGATTTTCATGATAGCCAAAGACGAATAAAATCACAGAAAAGAATTAGAAACAAACCATCTGAATCCATTCGCAGCTTAAGTCAAATTTATTCTTGTTTCAATAATTTATGGGATGCACTTAAAACAGTGACAGAAATAACTAGTGGAGTGGATTTTCTTTTCAGGCATTCGAAAGATAGATGAGAACAAACAGGAGTGATCATATCGACTATGCAAACGGAACTACTTCCAAGAACAGAGATTTACATTATCGACAGAATAGCTACCGCTACAAAAGTTCATCAAACATTGTAATCGAGGAAACACAGGTATCATTCCAACCAGAGAAATTTATTTTTTTTACATATTACCAGATAAGTTAACTACAAATGCCAAGAAGATTGTTGCGGCCCAAAGACATAGATAAGCATATGATATATTCAGTTGAGTATATGGGTTCCAAACCCCAATGCAAGAATCCCGTTACCAACGGCAAACGCTGAAGCCAAATAAATCCCTTAGTTCCCAGAGTTTTTTTTTACAAATAGGAGCAAAATCTTTTATCAAAACTACAATCAACAGAAAAGCCACCACAGCAAACAACCGAAAGAGGAGTCGAGATTCCTAATACCCTAAAGACTGAAAGTGAAGACAGGGAGAGACCCTACTCATTTGGGGGTCAGCAACAATAGAAATGTCAGCCTTACTTGGAGCACTGACCGACCACTTGCAGAGGAAATACAAACAAATAGTAAGAACCACGGAAAGATTGACATTTGAAACAGAGTAGAGGGGTTGAGGGTTTATTAACTTAAACTTACCAGGAGGGTAGCAACAAGACGAAGAAGAAGCCAACCGGTCGCCAACCAAACAAGGAACTTGTTAACAAGGAGCGAAAGCCTTAGTTTAACCATGAAGAAAAAGACCAAACAACTGAAGCAGAGAGAGAGGATTTACCTTGGGCACTCGTCGAGCCAAGGTTGAATGCGAGTTCCTGCTGGTTGTGACCTGGAAGAAGAAATAAAAAGTCACAGTCAGAGAAATCGTTAAACAATGGGCAAGCAAATAGCATAACAGAAGGTGCATTCGAAAGTAATACTGTTAACCACCATAGAACCTCCCATAAGGGGAAACCCATTTGTAGACAGTGAAGATTCAAGTTTCAAAACCCTCGAGCTCATCGACGGAACGGGAGATAGCCACAGAGCCATTGTATCAAATGAAAACTTGCTATACAGAGTTGAAAGGTGAACAAATAGTGCAACGACGAGTCCAGTAAGCGAAAACAAAGGCCGAGACATCATAACAAACAACGCCCACGAAGAACGAACCACAGTAATCACAGAGATACAATCACAGAACCTCACAGCCGCATATAGTGAAAAAAATACCAAATGAACAAGACTTAGGAGCATAACAAAAGGAGGGACCGCGCATGCTGAGGAAAGGGACAGTTGTCCTCTTCACACAACTACAGGTACGAGCCAATAAATCCGAGATCAAACACACATCCATTACAAGTCCACCGAAAATAATCGGATAAATTAAAGTCCACTTAATTGTAAAGTTATTATTAAGTCATCACAGAATTCGAAAAGGGTTGGTCCCATAATTTTTGGTATCGAAGCAAGTTGAGTGTTTTGGAAAATGGAAGTTGGAAGGCGAGGTCATGGGAGAGCTATTCGAAGAGTAGCAGATGAAGGATTGAGAGAAGAGATTATGATATTGAACGCCCGTTTGGCGGCAGTCGAAGCAGGAAGAAGAAGGGATCCTGAGGGAGGAGATGATAGTGATGAGGAAGCTGCAGAGACAATAGATGGATCAGATGGAGAAGGACCTGAAATTAGATTGTTGAGGTCAGTCTTGCTATCAAACAGTAAGCCAAAGCCTGAGCTTTCGACTTATGATGGAAATTTGTTAGCAGAGATATTGTTGGATTGGCTCAATGAGCTAAATAAGTACTTTGATTATGAGGAAATCAGTGAAGATAAAAGAGTTAAATTCACTGCCACTAGGTTGAAAGGACATGCATCCTTGTGGTGGGATAGTGTACAAGCAGAGAGAAAGAGGCTGAATAAGAAACCTATCAAAAAATGGACCAGAATGGAAGCTAAGTTGAAGAGTAAATTTTTACCCAAAGATTATCAGATTGTTATGTACAGGCAGGTGCAGAATTTGAAACAGAAGGGAATGACAGTAAGGGAATATACCGAAGAATTCTATCGAGTGAACCTAAGAGCAGGTTACATAGAAGACACCCCAGAAAAAACAGCAAGGTTTGTAAATGGATTAAGGTGGGAAATACTGGATGAGATAAGTATTCTTTCACCTAGAACCATAGATGAAGCTTATCAAAGTGCCTTGAAGGCAGAGGAGAAGATAAACAGGAAACAGAATGCCAAAAGAGGAGGAGGATTTGGCCGAGGGAAAGGACGAGCCTATGTCAGAGGTAGAGCTACCAATCCCAGTGATGAAGGTAGTAGTTCAAAAACTCCAGGGACAGCAGAGAAGGACAATAACACTAGGGGAGGAAGGCCATACTAGCGCGGAAGAGGTAATGGCAGAGGCAGAGGAGCTGCCATCCAGTGTTACAAGTGCCACAAGTGGGAGCACAAGTCCTTTGAGTGTCCTGAGAGTGAACAGGCTGGAGCAAGAGGAGCATATGTTGCTCAAACGGAGGAAGTAGAGGTACCACCTCAAGAAGTAGAGAATGTACTGGAGACAAAGGAAGCCTTGGTTTTGAATAAGGTATTGCTGAAACCAGCAAAGGAGATAGCTGACCCGACTCAAAGGAAGGAATTATTCTGGACAGTTTGTAAGTCACATGGAAAATGTTGCAGACTGATTATCGACAGTGGGAGTACAGATAATCTAGTGGCCACAGATATGGTGGAGAAGTTGGGATTGAAGAGATTGAAGCACCCCACTCCTTACAAGGTGTCGTGGTTACAGAAGGGACACCAACTGTTAGTTGATGAGCAATGTGAGGTTGAGTTCCATATTGGCAAGTACAAAGATAAAGTTGTTTGTGATATTATGCCTATGGACCTGTGTCACATACTGCTAGGGAGACCATGGCAGTATGACAGAAAAGTGGTACATAATGGGAAGACAAACTGTTACAAGTTTGTCAAGGATGGGATTAAGCATATGCTTGTGTCCATCAAGGAGGAAGAAACAACAGAAACCAGTGGAGTCAAAGTATTGCTGGTGGGAGGAAAGGAATTTTTGAAGCAGATCGAGGACAGTGAGATCAAATATGTTGTTGTAAGGAGGCCAAAAACAGTGTTATTACATACTAAAATTACAGATTTGCCCGAAGAAATCCAAGACATGTTGCAGGAGTTCAGCGACATTGTAGTGAATGATTTACTAGATGAATTACCTCCCAAGAGAAGTATCAGTCATCATATAGACTTTATACCTGGAGCTAGTTTACCAAACAAGGTAGCATACCGAATGAGTCCTAAGGATAATGAGGAAATCAAGAAACAAGTGCAGTAATTGCTGGATAAGGGGTTGATAAGGGAAAGTTTGAGTCCCTGTACAGTTCCGATAGTTTTAGCTCCTAAGAAAGGCGGAGAGTGGCGAATGTGCACGGATTCGAGAGCCATTAATACGATTACCATTAGGTACATATTCCCATTTCCAAGAATGGATGACATGATGGATTGCTTAAGTAGAGTAGCGTACTTCTCAAAAATCGATCTGAAGAGCGGATATCACCAGATCTGAAATTGAGAGGGAGATGAATGGAAAACAGCTTTCAAAACAAATGAAGGACTGTATTAGTGGCTGGTGATGCCATTCGGATTAAGCAACGCTCCTGGTACCTTTATGTGTTTGATGAACGAAATGCTGAAAGAGTTCATTGGAAAGTTTGTAATTGTATATCTTGATGATATATTGATTTTCAGTAAAACCAAAGAAGAACATTTCCGACATGTTCGGAGTGTGTTGGAGAAGTTGCAGCAAAACAAGTTACTGATAAATTTGAAGAAATGTTCTCTTTTTTCAGAAGGAATTAGTTTATTTGGGTTTTGTGATTGCAGAGAATGAGCTAAAGACGGACCCAGAGAAAGTTGCAGCTATTGTTAACTAGCCATCCCCAAGGAGCCTGTTTGAGGTTCGTAGTTTTCATGGGTTGGCAAGTTTTTATCGTAAATTTATAAGAAATTTTAGTGAGATCTACGCACCTATGTTGGACACAATAAAAAAGGTAAATCATCCTTTCTTTTGGACTGAAGCGGCAAAAAAAAGTTTTCAGATTTTGAAAAAGAAGAACACTGAAAGACCGATTTTGAGGTTGCCTGATTTTAACAAACTATTCCAAGTTTTTTGTGATGCTAGTGGTACAGCCATTGGAGCCGTACTCAGTGAGGAAGACAAATCGATCGCTTATTTCAGTGAAAAAATAAATGAGAGCAGGCAAAAGTACTCGTCTTATGACAAAGAGTTTTATGCGATCGCCCAAGCACTGAAACATTGGAGACACTATCTGTTGGGTAGTGAATTTGTTTTATTTTCTGATAATTCTGCATTGCAATATATTATGCAACAGCATAAGCTAAACCACAAGCATGCAAAGTGGGTTGAATACTTGCAAAGTTTCACATTTGTGTTAAAGCATATTAGTGGACAGGCCAACAAGGTAGCAGATGCGTTGAGTAGAAGAGCTTTTCTCTTACAGGAGAGTACAATACAAGTGTTGGTATTTGAACACCTGAAGGACTTGTATCAAACAGATGCAGATTTCAAGGAGGCTTATGAAGCCTGCCAGAATCCTTTGTCGAGAAATCATAGTCCATGGCTGGACTATAATTTACAGAAGAAGCTGTTGTTTAAAGGAGGACATTTATGTATTCCCGACTGTTCAATGAGAGAGAACATCATCCGGGAAAAGCACAGTGGAGGTCTTCCCGGACATTTTGGTATTGACAAGACCCTTGATCAGCTCAGTCATTTTTATTACTGGCCGAAGATGCGAAGGCATGTACAGTGATTTGTAACCATATGTAAAGTATGTCAATTGGCGAAAGGACACAGTCAAAACACGGGACTCTACACACCACTACCTATTCTGAATAGACCATGGGATTCAGTCAGCTTGGAATTTGTCTTAGGTCTACCTAGAACACAACGAGGTTATGATTATGTGATGGTGGTAGTGGATCGGTTTTCAAAAATGGCACATTTCATTCCTTGCAAAAAAACCAGTGATGCTACTCACGTAGCACACTTATTTTTCACAGAGATTGTCAGACTGCACGGTTTACCTAAGTCCATTGTTTCTGACAGGGACGTGAAATTCACAGGACATTTCTGGCGTACCTTGTGGAAGAAGTTGGATACACAATTGAACTTCAGCTCTGCTTATCACCCACAGACTGATGGGCAAACAAAAGCTTAGGAAACTTACTACGGAGTTTGATTGGGGAGAATTCACGAATGTGGGATCATGTACTTGCACAGGCAGAATTTTCTTATAATGATTCACCAAATTGAAGCACATGATATAGCCCTTTTCAGATCTTGTACGGCATGCATCCTCACGGAGTGCATGAGTTATAGGATCTGGGACAGTTGGAAAAAAGGAGTGCTAATAGAGAGGATTTCACCAAAGCAATGAATGACCTACATGAACAAGTAAAATCCAAGTTGCAGGACAGCAGTCAAAAGTATAAAAAGCAAGTAGATCTAAAATGGCGGGAGGTGCAGTTTCAAGTGGGTGATGATGTTCTCGCGCATTTACGCAAAGAAAGGTTCCCTAAGGGTGAATACAACAAATTGAAGTTAAAAAAAATTGGCCCTTGCAAAATTCTAGGTAAATTTTCTACAAATGCCTATGAATTATAGTTACCCCCAGGAATAGGCATATCACCCATCTTCAATGTAGCAGATCTGTTTCTGTACACTGCCAGTCCTGAAGTGGACAGTTTGGCACGGCCAGAGCGGGACACCCAGACAGGAAGTGGGTCTTAGATGAGGCAGATGCCTTTGGTTCAACCCCTTGAGATCGAGAGAATTCTCGACACACAGGTGGCCAAGCGGACTCGAAGAAAAGAGTACTTCCAATACCTTGTCAAGTGGAAAAACCGTCCCATTGAGGACAGTTTGTGGCTTGATGCGGCCCAGATACAGCGTGCAGGGTATTCAGTGGAGGAGCTCATGGAATGGAGCCATGAATTTTTGTCACCCCGAGAGCCTGATGCAGGAGCATCCAGCTCAGGGTGAACAAAAAATTTAAGCATTTTGTCTCACAGGTTTACAAGTCATTGCACCTAAGTTATTTTAATTATTTCTTTAGTTTTAGCATTTAGAACTTAAACAACAAGTTTGTTTTTTGTTTTTTTGTTTTTATTTTTTTGTTTTTGTTTTTTTTTGTTTTTTTGTTTTGTTTTTTTTGTTTTGTTTTTGTTTTTGTTTTGTTTTTTTGTTTTTTTGTTTTTTGTTTTTTGTTTTGTTTTTTTTTAACTATATGTAAATGTTGACAGTTTCAAAAAGACATAACTATTCAACAATGACAAAAAGGACAAGAGAATACATCTGTAGGGTTGATTTTCATGATAGCCAAAGACGAATAAAATCACATAAAATAATTAGAAACAAACCATCTGAATCCATTCGCAGCTTAAGTCAAGTTTATTCTTGTTTCAATAATTTATGGGATGCACTTAAAATAGTGACAGAAATAACTAGTGGAGTAAATTTTATTTTCAGGCATTTGAAAGATAGACGAGAACAAACAGGAGTGATCATTTCGACTATGCAAACGGAACTACTTCCAAGAACATAGATTTACATTACCGACAGAATAGCTACCGCTACAGAATTTCATCAAACATTGTAATCGAGGAAACACAGGTATCATTCAAACCAGAGAAATTTATTTATTTTACATATTACCAAATAAGTTAACTACAAATGCCAAGAAGACTGTTGCAGCCCAAAGACATAGATAAGCATATGATATATTCAGTCGAGTATATGGGTTCCAAACCCCAATGCAAAAATCCTGTTACCAACGACAAATGCTAAAGCCAAAGAACTCCCTTAGTTCCCAGAGTTTTTTTTTTACAAATAGGAGCAAAATCTTTTATCAAAACTACAATCAACAGAAGAGCCACCACGACGGACAACCGACATAGGAGTCGAGATTCCTAATACCCTAAATACTGAAAGTGAAGACAGGGAGAGACCCTACCTGTTTGGGGGTCAGCAATAATAGAAACGACAGCCTTACTTGGAGCACCGACCAACCATTTGCAGAGGAAATACAAACAAACAGTAAGAACCACGGAAATATTGACATTTGAAACAGAGTAGACGGGTTGAAGGTTTATTAACTTAAACTTACCAGGAGGGTAGCAACAAGACGAAAAAGAAGCCAACCGGTCGCCAACCAAACAAGGAACCTGTTAACAAGGAGCAAAAGCCTTAGTTTAACCAGGAAGAAAAAGGCCAAACAACTGAAGCAGAGAGAGAGAGGACTTACCTTGGGCACTCATCGAGCCAAGGTCGAATGCGAGTTCCTGCTGATTGCAACCTGGAAGAAGAAATAAAAATCACAGTCAGAGAAACCGTTAAACGATGGGCAAGCAAATAACATAACAGAAGGTGCATTTGAAAGTAAATATTGTTAACCAGCATAGAACCTCCTAGAAGGGGAAACTCAGTTGCAGATAGTGAAGATTCAAGTTTCAAAACCCTCGAGCTCATCGACGGAATAGGAGATACCCACATAGCCATTGTATCAAACGAAAACCATCTATGCAGAGTTGAAAGGTGAACAGATAGTGCAACAACAAGTCCAGTAAGTGAAAACAGAGGCCGACACCTCATAACAAACAACACCCACGAAGAACGAACCACAGTAATCACAGAGATACAGTCACAGAACCTCACAGCCGCGTATAGTGAAAAAAAATACCAAATGAACAAGACTTAGGAGCATAAAAAAAGGGATTGCACATGCCGAGGAGAGGGACAGTTGTCCTCTTCATACAACTACAAGTACAAGCCAATAAATTCGAGATCAAACACATATCCATTACAAGTCCACCGAAAATAATCGGATAAATTAAAGTCCACTTAATTGTAAAGTTATTATTAAGTCATCACAGAATTCGAAAAGGGCTGGTCCCATCAGGATTTAGAGCCACGTATGTTTATGTAAGTGTTGTTATGTGTGATGTGACTTCAACCATTAACCTCAAGGGCATCGAAGGCTACCTTGAGATGTCAAGTAATATATCTTCAGGAAGCCTTGAAGATAACTAAGGGTACGAATTGGTCGACATATGTGTGTGTGTGGATGGAATGTATTTGATTGATATATATAAGTGCTCCCATAGCTACCTAAACACATCAAATGAATCCCTAGTGGGAATATAAGTAATTGTGAGAAAGTCACAATTTCCCTCCATTAATTCCAAACCTTTGGATTTAAGAAACTACATGTCAAATGAATATAATGATGGGTTTTAATTTATGTGTGTGTTTAAATATTTTATTTATGGTGGATAATGATTTTTTTTAGTATTATGTTTTTAGTCCTTACATTTAGCAAAAAATTAATTACACTTCTCTCTTATTTTAAATGGTAAAATACAACCTTTGGCATAAAAATAAAATTGAAAAATTACAAGCCTTGAGGGGAATATGGAAGTGGATTTAGAGCCACATATGTTTATGTAAGTGTTGTTATGTGTGATTTGACTTCAATCATTAACCTCATGGGCACCTAAGGCTACCTTGAGATGTCAAGTAATATATCTTGAGGAAGCCTTGAGGATAAATAAAGGGTAGGAATTGATCAACATGTGTGTGTGTGTGGATGGCATGCATTTGATTGCTACCTATATGTGCTCCCACAGCTACCTAAACATGTCAAATGAATCCCTCATGGGAATATAACCTCAAGTAATCATGCGAAAATCATCATTTCCCTCCATTAATTACAAACCTTTGGATTTAAAAAACTACATGTCAAACAAATATAATGATGGGTTTTAATTTGTTAGTGTGAGCGAGCGTGTGTCACGAGTATTGTGATGCATACCAATTATTTGGTCACCACCATTAGGATCTCATGCATACCTTAAGATAAATGGTAAAATATATTTATAAATATTAAGAAGGGGAGAATAATATTAATACATATTAAAGTCTCAACATATGAATATATACATACCTCTACCAGTCTCTCAGACCAAAATCGAAGTTTGAGATTTGCCAAGCATGTCGAGGAATTCATAGCGTTATTGCCCAACGAGTAGGAATTTTCTTTTTCCAAGGATTTCATAGTACTTGACATAATAAAGCACAGACACAGGTCCTAGGGTTTCCGAACTACTGTGGGAAACAACTCATATGTGTATATGAATATCAAGTTATGTGTATCTTCTCAATGGTGGCGGTGATGGAGTCTAGGGTTTATGCACACATAATTCAAGGTTTTGAAGCAAGATTGAAACCCTAGTTGCATGGATGGTCCTCAGTGTCATAATATTGTCAACATTTGGACAACAATCGGTAGCAGGTAGGAGTCGCAGCAACATCAAACAAATGGGCGCAGCTAGAGGTGTTCACAACTTTCGACAAGGAGTGGTAAAACCTTTTCATAGCAATTACAGTTTGGGGTTTTTAATTTTGCACGAGTATGTTACCAGGAGACCGAAGAAGTTGACGGATTAAATTTTGTATTCAAACAAGACAAGGAAATGGTTAGCCCAAGAGATTTCGTCGACCTGGAGCCTGAACCGGAAGACATTTTATCGGTTTGGGGCCTTGAGCTGAATCAGCAAAATCTAGACAAGGTCAGGCTTCCATTTATATCCCCAACTGGAAAAATGGGTTTCCAAGATTAGGAGTAGTTAATAGAAGGTGGTTTGGGATTTTTGGAGGAGGGTAAACTTAACCAAGCCATAACAGTTCTACAGGATCCTGAAAAGGGCCACTAGGAAAGTTAGTCTCTACCAGCGGAATTAGTGGAACAACCACTTTGGGAAGCAGTGAACATCCAGGTAAGACCCACACTCTCGCTGAAAATTTCTGAAACTGCAGGGTTTACAATAGGTCTAGAAGATATTATGAAGAGTTGTGGCCTATGGGGGAATGAGGGGCTAAAAAATTGTTTAGACAAGGAGGCACAAGCAAAGGATATGGTTTCAGCCCAGAGAGTCGATAGAACCCACACCTTAAAAATTGTTCGGCGATAGGGAGAGGCAGTGATAAGGGAACCCCAACAGACAGTCAGTCTAAAATACCTTACTGAGAAAGAAAGTTTAGGCAATTTATTAGTGTTGAAGCTCAACGAAAAACAAGTTTTCTCTGTTGTGGCAGAGGAGCTTCAAGAAGGAAATTCTACCCAAGCAGACAGGGGTAAAAAGAATGGAGAAGGATTAGAGGATGGCCTCCTAGGGTTCATGGTGGGGGATTCTAGTTTATGAGCAGAAAACATCCGGCAAATTGTGGAACTTAGGGTGAATATAAGACACAATTTTTTGACAGATGGTCAGCGACAAGGAGAGACTATAGAAACCTGTGTTCTCGCGCATGGAGAGAAAACGCATTCAAAAGGGCCATAAAAAGAAAATGCCAAGATCTTAGGATCGAAGAGTAAGAAAGGAAAATGCATTAGGAAAAAAATCAGAAAACCCTAATCTATTCCTTAGGGTTGACATTGAAATTGATCGTGCCATGGAAGCCTTTGAACTTATTATCGTGGGGAGAGGAAAGGGATGTTTCTATTCAGCTATCTACATCATTGATTGGATCTTGAAGGCTTGGAGGGGTCATTGAAAAACGAGTCAAATTTTATCATATTAACTCGATGATGGTTCATGGTCAAGTTTAGTAAACATGAAGCACTTGAATGGGTTTTTGAGCGCAACTGGTGTTTTGAGCCTCCACCATTCCTGTTTAAGAAATAGACGTTGCTCTTTGATGCAAAAATATAAAAATTGGAGGAGATTCCAGTCTAGGAATGCCTCCCATCCTTACCCCATCAGCTTTGGATGGAAGACGTGTTTAAGGCGATCATAAATAAATTGGGTCTCTATCTCGAAGGAAACATGTCTTTCAAGGAGCCCAAAATCAAGATAGTGGCTCGTATTCTGGTAAATCTTGATCCAAGGGAGGGTTTGGCAGAAAAAATTAACTTACATATTCAAGGCTACACACACTCTCAGATAATTGATTATGAGTAACTGCCATTATGATGCTACTGTTGTCACAAACATGTTCAACTGGCAAGGGAATTCCCTTTGGGGTTTCGCAGAAGAAGAAGGAAAAGAGACACACGAAGAACTGAACAGCCTGATGATCTAGAAAATGTAGGGACAAATCAGGATAAGGATGCATGGGAGTATAGGGATATTGGGAACAATCTGATGAGGTAGAATATGAATCTCAGCAGTTGATTAATCGCTAAGAAAACCATGGGATTTAGCAGTGGCAGGAGCTTCAGGATAATCTCGAAGCCACTAGGGCTCAGCCTCTATCTGCGAGTATTACTTTACCCATTCCCTCCTCTTTATCCTATATTTTGAAATCTTTGTTTGATGAAAATGCAAGGCCTAGTCCCTCTAGGCCGAAGTCGTCATAAATTTTGTGTTACATTGTATGTCAAATGGTTTGGACAATATTATTACCTCCATCCTTGACCTCAATATTATTGTATCTCTCCCTCCTGATATTGATGCGACATCTTACCCTCGTTCATCCTCTTTGGCATCCCACTACAACCTTCGACAGAAGGATAAGAAGGATACTACCTGTGACTCAATTGGGGGGTTAGTAGAAGTTCAGGAGCCTCCTAAATCCAGGAAGATTAGAGGTAGGAAAACAAACATTTCTAAAGCCCAAATTAAAGATAAATTAGATATAGCAGACGGGAAACAACTCTCTTTGGTAGGGGCGCTTAGAGTAGCGCAAGCCCCTAAAGTCAGTGATAAATGATCGTTTTATCTTTCAATTGTATAGGGTTATTTAACACTCGTAAGAAGATAACACTGAAAAATCTACTCAAAAACACTTGCCCAGATGTTGTGAAACCAGCTCCAAAAAGAGAAGAAAAGAGATAACAACACCTTAGAAATAAGCCACTTCGAGGGGGCAACCTCCAATACATTACATGAATGAACAATTCTTAGATGATTCAAATTACAAAACCTCCTTTCTATATATAGGAGTCCATGGGGCCATAATGTAATCCTAGTGGGGCCACAATGTAATCCTAGCCGACCTAACAATAATAATTTAAGGGCACAATAATAACAATATGGGGGTTACGAGGGTACAATAATAACAATAAGGGGGTTACACTAACAACAATAAGGGACTATACTAGTAATATAGGGACCTAACATGCCCCTCTCCTTGAAAAAAGTGTTGTCCTCAACGCTTGAGTAGCTCTGGGTGCTTCTGTATAAAATTCTCATCCTCCCATGTAGAATCTTCAGTGGGTAAGTTCTTCCACTTGATGAGATACTCTGAAATTGATCGATTCCGTAGCTGTCGAGTTCTTGTTTCTGTGACCACTTCAAGTTCCAATATGATTTTTCCTTCCTCATCAAGTTCTGGAAATATTGTTTGAACTGGAATATTTTCACCTATAACCTTCTTTAAGCATGAAACATGGAAAAGTGGATGCACTCGTGAAGAAGCAGGAAGCTCCAATTTGTATGCCATAGTACCAATCTTTTGCAACACCTTGTAAGGACCATAGTACTTTGGCGATAATTTATTATCCTTCTTAGCTTGCTTGAGGGACATTTGTTTGTATAGTTGTAGCCGTAAAAATACCCAATCTCCTACATCAAAACTTCTCTCGCTGCGATGTTGATCTGCCTGTTGTTTCATTCGATTTTGTGCCAAATTCAGGTTATCCTTTAAGAGTTGGAGAACTTCTTGTTGATGCTCGATGTGATCTTCCACTGCTTGAACCCTTGAATTTTCTCTTAAAGATGATGTGATGGATGGTGGATGATATCCATAAAGTGCCATAAATGGGGTCATTTTTGCTGCAGTATGGAAGGAAGTGTTATACCACCATTCAGCGAGAGGTAACCACTTGACCCATTGTGTTTGTTTATCAGATACAAAACAACGAAGATATCTTTCCAAACATTTATTTACTATCTCAGTTTGACCATTAGATTGAGGATGATAAGCTGAGCAATGAGCTAATTGAGTACCCAAACAAGAAAATAACTCCGTCCAAAAATTTCCAGTAAAAATGGGATCTCTGTCGCTCACAATAACCCTTGGGCTTCCATGTAGCTTTTGAATTCTGTCCATAAATGTAGTAGCTACTGTACTTGCTTTAAATGGATGAGATAATGCACAAAAGTGTGCATACTTGGTAAGTCTATCAACTACCACCATGATGACACTCTTTCCTTCGGACTTAGGTAAACCTGTGATAAAATCCATTGAAATCTCCTCCCAACGTTGACTTGGAATGGATAAAGGTTGTAGGAGTCCCGGGGTCTTAATTGTTTCCACTTTATTCTGCTGGCAAACCAAACATTCATACAAACTTTTAAATATATTGATTTAAGGCCATCCCAAAAAAATCTTTCTTCACCCTGTAGTAAGTTTTTAAAATCACAGTGTCCTCTAAGGAGAAGTGTGCAATTCGAAAAGAATCTTTTGTTTTAGTTGAGATTCTTACAAAGATATAAGAAATCTTTGTCCCATAAGGAATAATTTTTCCAACTAAATGTATCGGATGTACTAGGATCTTGCTACAACTTTTGAATGAGTGTCCATACATCTTTGTACTTATTCCACTCATCTCTTGCTTTGGTTATCCAATCTGGTTGGATAATAGAAATGGCATAAAGAAATGCCTCCACCTCTTCATTCTTTCTTGAGAGTGCATCTGGAACAACATTAAGCTTTCCTTTTTTGTAGATTATTTCAAAGTCATAACCGAACATCTTTGTGACCCATTTTTGCTACTCTTCTAAATATAGTCTTTGTTCAAAAAAGTGTTTACGACTATCATGATCAGTTTTTACCTCGAAGTGTCTTCCCATTAGGTAAGTTCTCCATTTCTTTAATGCATGCAATATTGCTAACATTTCCTTCTCATAAATAGGTTTCTGTAAATACTTTCCTTTGATTGGACGACTTTCAAAAGCAATGGGTATTCCTTCTTGCATTAAAACAACACCAATTCCATTTCCTGAGGCATCACATTCCACAATAAAGGTTTTTGTGAAGTCTGGCGTAGCTAAGACCGGTGCTAGGCACATTGCCTCTTTAAGATGTTGAAAGGCCTTAGTTGCTTCAGGAGTCCATGAAAATGCATCTTTCTTCAATAATGTTGTTAGAGGTGCTGCTATTCTCCCATAATTCTTAACAAACTTGCGATAATACCCTATTAACTTGAGAAATCCTCGCAACTGCTTTATGGTTGTGGGGACTTTCCATTCCTTAATGGCTTTAATTTTTTTAGGGTCTACTTTAACACCCTCGTGAGATACAATATGACCCAGATATTCCACCTCTTGTACTCCAAAGAAACATTTGGATATTTTTACATATAATTGTTTCTCCTGCAATAGTTTGAGCACCCTGTCAACATGTTCAACATGATCCTTCCAAGACCTGCTATAGATTAGTATATCATCAAAAAATACTAGCACAAATTTTCTAAGGGTGGGTTTGAAAATGGAATTCATCAACCCTTGAAATGTAGAAGGTGCATTGGTAAGGCCAAAAGGCATGACCAAAAATTCATAATGACCTCATGAGTTCGAAATGTTGTTTTTGGAATATCTTCAGTCTTCATTCTAATTTGATGATATCCTGAACGAAGATCCAACTTGGTAAAATAAATTGCTCCATGTAATTCATCCAATAATTCATCAATCGCAGGAATGGGAAATTTATCTTTAATGGTGAGCTTATTGAGCTCCCTATAATCCGGACACATTCGCCATGATCCATCCTTCTTGTGTACCAATACTACGGGAGCACAGAAAGAACTTTGACTAGGTTGAATTATACCCGCCTCTAACATTTCTGTAATCATACGTTCAATTTCGCTCTTTTGGAAGTAAGGATATCTATAAGGCCTGATGTTTGGAGGAACACTTCCTGGAATCAAATGAATAGCATGATCATGATCACGAATAGGTGGGAGTTCTTTTGGAGTTTCAAAAACCTTGGAATGATTGTCCAAGACTTTTTGGAGATCTGCAGAAATAGATGATTTTGATGTTGGAACTTCTAGTGAGCATAATTGTGCAATTACGCCTCGTTGTTCTTTCTTTAGAAGCTTTGTCATGACATTAGAGCTTATTATTTTTCCCGGCTTCCCTGCAATACCCCGTAATTCAACTTCCTTTCCTTCTGAAAAAAAATTCAAGAAAAGTTCTTGAAAATTAAAAGCTACCATCCCCAAAGATTGTAACCATTGTACTCCTAGTACAACATCAGCACCTCCCATAGGAATGGAAAGCATTGGACTATTCAATACATATTCCCCCGTGGTTAGCTTGATATTATGGCATTTTCCAGAGCAATTTATAGTTCCTCCATTTGCAACCATCACTTGACATCATGGTGCTGGGTATAGGAAACATTTCAATTCCTTGGCTACCTTACAATGAATAAAATTATGGGTACTACCTGAATCAATCAACACTATTACCTTTTTCTTCTTGATATGTCCTTTTATCTTGAGAGTTTGAGGAGTGGTAATTCCTGCCAATGCATTACACGATATGGTCGGACTCATTTCTTCCTCTTCTTGGGTTGGTTCTTGGTGTATATCCTCTTCTTGTTCATTTTCTTCTTCCTCTTCACAATCTATGTAAAATAATTTATTCTCGGCACACTTATGACCTTTAGTGTATTTGCTATCACAACTGTAGCAAATCCCTTTTGCTCTTTTTTCTTCCAATTGTTGTGGTGTCAACCTTGTAGGTTGTGGAAATCTAGGCGTAGAAACACTTCCTTCTTTATAGAAGTGAGTGGTAGGCTTCCTTGTCGCCATAATTTTACATTCAATTTTTCTTGCCAACCTGAAAGCCTTCTCCAATGAATCAGGTTCCAAAACGCGAACTTCATGTTGGATGTTATCCTTTAAAGTACCTATGAAGAGATCAATCCTGTGTTCCTCTGGAATATCAGTTACCCTTATATTCAATTTTTAGAAGTCCCCAATGTGCTCCCCCATTAAACCCTTTTGTTTGAAATTTATCATTTGGCTAAAGAAGGTGTTGCTCTTTGTATCCTCATAATGTGCTATCATTTCCTCCGTAAAAATTGACCAAGTGACAATTTTTTTACGGGAGCAAAGTCATCGACACCATACAAATGTATTTTGTTCTAAATGTAAAGTTGCAATGTGTACCTTTTGTGTGTTTTGCACATTATGGAGATCAAAATATTGCTCCATATGTACTATCCATGTTACAGGATCCTTTCCATCAAACTTCCTCATATCCATTTTTGGAATATGGTGGTTCTTCCTGCCAACATTAGATTTTATGAAATCACGATTAACATTTATTTTGTTCTCATCATGAGTTTCCTCTACTATCTTTTCACATTAGGAAACATTTCTTATATCAAGTTTGTCAAACCTTCCATGTCTGCTTTTAGAACATTCTTCATGTTTTCCATTTTCTCATCGATCTTAGCTTCCATGTCATCCATCTTAGATTCCATGCCAGCTTCCATGCCATCTATCTTAGATTCCATGCCATTATTCAAACCATCCATCTTAGATTCCACGCCTTTCTTCAAACCATCCAACTTAGTTTCCACGCCTTTCTTTAAAACTTCCATGTCATTTTTTGTTGCTCTTTACGAGAGCGAAATTTGTTGCACTTGCTCTTGTAATTTTGATATGTCATGTTGCCATTCTTCGTCTTCATGAGTCATAGTAGAGCTTTCTAAAGGCTTAATGGGTGTTGAATTTTTTTTAGGGGCCATTTTAGAATCCAATACTGATATCTATTCTACAATATGCCCTTGGAATCAATTCAACTTGATTCTTCAAACAAGACTTATGCAATTCGAGAAAAAAAATAAAAAATACACACCTTTTACTTGCTTTTGAGGAGCTCGATATTGAAATTGAATTATCTCTATAATTGCGGATCCTCAATATCCGAAATTCAGCCCTGTAGTAGCCCTCTGAAGCTTCTTTCAAATGCCACAGGTCTGATCTGATTTTGATTCTTCAAGGAAAAGTTATGTCTAATCTCCCACAATGACCCAATTTTGGACTGGTTCAGTAGAGCGAACTTGTACGACTTTCCACGTGTCATTGTTTCCTCCTTTGGCTCTGAAATTGATAGAACGAAAACTACAATCCATGTAATTATGGCCACTTTTTACATCATTCCAATCTGATGCTCAGAGAGAGAGCTATGAATATTTTCCCATGATCACCTCTTTGAGATGAAATTCAGAAGCCTCAAAAAGCCCTAACTTCCACAGATCATATCTCTGAAAATATTGTGAACCAATATCTGAAATTTTGCGACGATGTTCCTCAGGATTACGGATTCTCACTCTAAAAATTTCAGCTTCTGAACCTTCGTAGAAAAAAAATTTATTACGAAAATACCACGATGACCTGTTTATGTTAAATTCAGGAGCCTGCAAAATGACCTAACTTGCACAAATCATATCTCCGAAAATATTGCGAACCAAGATCTTAAATTTTGCAACGATGTTCCTCAGGATTTTGGCTTCGCACTCTAAAAATTTCAGTTTCTGAACCTTCGTAGAAAAAAAATTTATAGCTAAAATGCCACGATGACCTGTTTGGAGTAGCGAAACCCTAGAATCTCAAAGCTCTGATACCAAATGATGTGAAACCAGTGCCAAAAAGAGAAGAAAAGAGATATCAACACCTTAAAAATAAACCACTTCGAGGGGGCAACCTCCAATACATTACATGAATTAACAATTCTTGGATGATTCAAAATACAAAACCTCCTTTCTATATATAGGAGTCCATGGGGCCACAATGTAATCCTAGCCGACCTAACAATAATAATATAAGGGCACAATAATAACAATATGGGGGTTACAAGGGTACAATAATAACAATAAGGGGGTTACACTAACAACAATAAGGGACTATACTAGTAATATAGGGACCTAACACCAAATGTCCTTATGGTTCAAGAAATTATGGGTATTGACGAATATGTCTCAACATCTTTAAAAAAAATGATGTTGGGTTGGTATTTTGCGATCTTTGATGTGAATGGAAGATCAGGAGGTTTAGCTATGGGATTCAAAGACAGCAGCCTCAGGCTCTTCAATTCAGGGGAACAGAGCTGGTCTTGGGGGCTGAGGTCTACTCCTCTAAGCTTTGTATGGATCTAACCCTCACCAACATATATGGCCCATGTCAAGATAGGGTCACATTTTGGAACTCCCTTCTAACTAAATAATTCATGAATGCTCCTAATGTGGCGGTGGGAGGGGATTTAAATTTCTCTTTGGGCATGTCGGATACCTGGGGGTCCCAAGCACAAGTTATTCCCTTATCGGATTTCTTTGTGAACAAGTTGATGACCAGCAAGTTAATAGATATAAACTTGATAAAAAACAAACCAATCTGGAGGAATAGACGCTCGGGTCTAGCCAAGGTGGCGAATAGGTTAGATTGTTTTTTGATAAATGAAGATATAATAAGCAAAATCTCCCTTTTTTGGCAATGGGTATGGATGGGAGGAGATTCAAATCACTTCTCCATTCTCCTGGAGCTGAAAGGGAGCAGTGGGATGCTTGGAATTCCATTTAAATTTAACCCAGTTTGGCTCCAAGAGGAACGCTACAATGAACTTGTAAAGGATGCCTAGATTCCATATTCCTCTGACCAGGGTCTTCCTATATCCCATCAATTCATGGAAAACCTCAAAATAATGAAACAGACTATTGATTTTTGAGTAGCTTGGGAGGTACTCCAATCCCTAGGGTTCAAGGTTTGGAGGTTGGAGCACTACAAGAGTAACTTGTGGGCTTGGAACCCAAGATTGGGGTTTTGTACCCAAAGGATTTGGGGGAAAAACATGAGGTATTTGAGCATGAGAAAAAGTGAGGTGATAGAGGATGTTGAGACAAAACTAACACATCGATAATCACTCAAATCGTAGCTCTAGATCAAGATATATAAATTTTTTAATGTCATTGTCATGATTTGTGCAAGTGGGCTTGGCTTTAGAAAGACTTGCTGATAGTTGGCATGAATTCGTTGGATCCACATGTGAAGGATATAAATTAGGCACGTGTGTGAATTCATTTCATCACCCACAAGTGTAAAATTTATATCATTCTTCAATCTGAGTTAGCCACAACTTAGGAAGGGAGGCCGAGGGTGGAAAAAGGTGTTGTTTTAGGGTTTCTCTTACCTTTTCCACAAACCAAGTTGTAGCAGAAGTAGGCTGAGGCCTCAAGGGACAGATATTGGCTATTTGGAGGTGTGTTTGTGGCATATGATGACATTGTTTAGGGTTGCGGTCATGTACAGGAGGCTGGACAGGGACTGAGGTATGTTCATTAGTGAAAAAAGAGTTGTTGGGTGTGAACAGTGGTTGGTATTTAGCCCAACAAGCCAACGAGTTACATTAGCTAAGAGGAGGAGCTATGTTGCAGATATAGGAGGCAATTTGAAGGTAGAAAATAGGGCTGACAGGTAGTTGTTGGAAGCCCTAACCAGACAGCCTCATCAACAGTAGGTCACATCAGTTCAGGAGCAGACAAAGGTATGTGTGATTGTTGAATTTGTTGCTAGGCGGATGGTCCATATGTGGATAGATTTACGAGTAGCATGTGGGATCCAATTAGAAGGCTTGTCTTGGTGGATGAAAGCCTATCCTAGGAGCACATATTACAGTGGAAGGATTGGGCATAATTGGATTGTTAGAGGGTAACGTGTTGGTAGCCCAAACTAGCCCTTAACAGGCAGCCATGACGAGAGCTTGACAACTAAAGGTTGCGTGAAGTTTGGAGCCTAATGTGTAGCTATTTGATGGACATAAGAGGCTACTAGAAGGTAGATTGGAGCTCAGGTGTTGGCCAACCTAGAATATTAGGTTAGATCAGCTCATGTTCATTGGAGAGGAAGTGACTTGTAGCAGTGATAGGTGGCAACCCTCCTGGAGACTCTATGTGTTGTCTCTTGATGGACTAAGGGGCAGTTAGAGAGAAGAACAAGAGAGAAGGATCAGTAGGATGAGATATGACATAGACACTGTAACGAGATTGTCATTGTATCTTGTATCCCTTGTAAGGGAGCCCTAGACTGTTGTATTATTTAGTTTGTTTACTATAACTAATATTGGGTTGTAGTACATATTTGTACTGTATTTTGTAAAAAGTTGTCTATAATTGTGCATGTGTGATCTACTGCTTTAAATTGTTTCGTTGTGCAAAGTATCTTTGTTGAGATTCTTGGTTTGGTAGCGTCAGAGATTTTAAGATTCTATCCTAGACCCAAGATCATGTAAATTCAACATGGTATCAAAGCCTGTATGAGCTACTTTCGAAGACAATGAATCATCATAGTGCACAACAAAGTACAACTTAAGAGGTAGTTGGTCACATTGTAGGTTAAGGGCTCACTACAATGTCGAAGTTGCAAATTGGTCTCTGGTATGAGGATAGGTTGGAGGGGTTCTCCAACTACAGTCCATGGAAGGAAAGAAATAAGTTAGTCTTTTAGATAAAGAAGATCTGGGAGTTCAACGAGAAATCCATAAAGAAGCCAACTGACCCAAAGGAATTGGAAGTGTATGATGATTTGGATACAAGGGCGAGATTGATCATCCTTGATGGTGTGAATGATCCACTAATACCTCATTTTTCTGGGAAGAACACTACACGTGAGATGTGGATGGTTCTCTATAATTTGTTCCAGAATAAGAACGAGAACCGGGTACTGGTATTGGAGGATAAGTTGAAGTCCACCAAGATGTTGCAGGGTTAAGGAGTGACTTCGTATCTGGCGAGATTATAGAAATTATACAATATGTATGTATATCTTGGTTGCACCCAATATAACAATGTGCTAAAGTTAAATACTGAATCACTTCTACAAATATTTGCAGAATTAAAAACACAATCTCTAATCACATGAACATGAAGAAAGATCAATCACACACAACACATGTAATTTCCTGGGAAAAGCTTACAGCTAAAAACCCCACTATCTTCTATTGTATATTATATCATGGATCATGAAACAATTACATACAAAAATCTTCTCACAAGAGCCCTCAGTACATCAGCTAATTGTCTCCCACTGTCATACAAAAATTGACAAATTCCTTAGCCAAATTACTGCCTCCAGACAGCTTGCCTTCAATGCGCAATCCTTGCTGAATGCAATCCCTGAGTTGATGCAATCCTGCCTGCCTTGACTGCACCCAATGAGTGTTTACTTGCATGTGTGCAAGCAAATAATGTCACAACTGATAGTCAACTTCCCTTTCACCTAGAACTCAACTGGGTCTCTAATGTAACTGACATGCATGCAGCTAATAATAGTAAATCCTCAGTTGCATGTGAGATAAGTGATGTGTATCGTTAGTTACAACAAGCACAACTGGGTTTAACTCACTTAACTGAGTTAAACTATTTACAACTTGCACAAACTCATGCACCACTGCAATTCGAACTCTGTTACAACTAGAATTACTCTACATGTCCCACCAACCAACCTCTAACTCGAAATTCACTAGCTAACTCAATTTGCCACTTCAATTAACTATTTCAAGTCCATATTGAGAATAGATTACAATTTAATGTCCATCTAAATTAAGGAATAGTAAAAATAGACATGCACCCAAAAATAGCCTTGTGGGCCCCACCCTAGTGTAGGTGCTTAATGCAACCAGGTGCTTAGTGCACTATTGTGGGTCCTGAATCTTCTTGTTGAATCTCAACACTCCCTCTTAACGAGAAAGGGATTATCCTTCACCCCAATCCTATCTCTATGGTATTCGAATTTGCTCCTGGTGAGCGCCTTCGTCAGAATATATGCATCATGATCTTCCGTGGGAACGTACTGAAGAAAAATGATCCTCCTTTGCACACAATATCTGAGATAATGGTACCAGATATCTATATGCTTGGACCTATCATGAAACATAGGATTAATTGGGAGTTTAATGCAGCTCTGATTATCACAATGAATCACTGTCATATCCATCTGAGAACCAAACAAACCAACCAAGATCTTTCTCATCCAGATAACCTCACATGTAGCTTGACTTGCTGCCATTTATTCCGCTTACGCTGAACTGAGTGCCATGGACTGTTGCTTCCTATTGTACCAGGAAACTACTGTCGACCCAATGCTAAATATCCCCCCCCTGATGTGCTCTTTCTATCCGATGGACTTCCAGCCCAATCTCCATTTGTTAAGCCATGCAACTTCACTCCATCCATCTTTGTGCACCATAGACCATACTCTAATGTGCCCCTCAGGGATCGTAAGACATGCTTCCCTCCTTCCAAAAGAGTTTGGTAGGCTTAACCATAGCTTGACTCGGTTGATTAACCACACATAAAATGTTCGGTCTCGTGTTCACTAGATACATTAGCAAACCCACTAACTGTCGATAGACAATAGCATCCACTACCTCTCCAGAAGTAGCATCCTCTTTCCTCTAGTTTCTTGGAAGAGGAGTATCCATAGGTTTGCAGATATCCATGTTAAACTTACCCAGTATCTCCTTTGCATACTTACCTTGAGACACAAAAAGTTCACCATCTCGCTGCCATATTTCCAATCCAAGGAAATAATGAAGGAAGCCCATATCCTTGATTTTGAACTCCCTTGCAAGATCCTCCTTGCATGAGTGTATTAGCTACTCATCACCTGTCAAAATTAAATCATTAACATAAAGAACAATGATCAATATCTTACCCTCAACCACAATCTGGTACAGGTTTGCATCTGCTTAAGTTTTGGTGAAGTCGAGTCTGGTGAAATAGTTGTCTATCCAAGTGTACCAAGGACGGGGTGCTTGCTTCAGCCCATACAATGCTCTTTTGAGCCTACACACATGTGACTCGTTGTTGAAGATCTTGAAACCTTCAGGCTACTCTATGTACACCTCTTCCTCAGTGATCCCATTGAGAAACACAGTTTTCACATCCATCTGATGAATGCACCAGCCCATCTGCGCTGAGAGTGCAAGGATGGATATTATGGAAGAGTACCTTGCGACAGGTGTAAAGGTCTCATCATAATCTATCCCCTCGATTTGTTAGAAGACCCAGGCCACAAATCTGGCCTTTTATTTCTCCACACTCCCATCAGCAGCTTGCTTTACCTTGTAGGTCCATCTCGAACCTACCATTGATTTGTCAACCAGTCTTGGGACAATTTCCCATGCACTGTTTTCTACAATGGAGTCATACTCCTCCACCTTTGCATAAACCTAAGTAGGTTGTTGCACTGCTTCCCGAAAGGAAGATGGTTCGGTCACAATACATTTGCTCATGAGATCCATGTATCCAGTAAATCGATTAGGAGACTGTCTTTGTATGTGTTGTGAAGTAGGGGCTCCTACATTTTGTGTAGCATCAAGTCTTAGCCTATCAGCTTTTTTGGTGTGCCTTCTGCCATTTCTGATGGATGGCTCTGCATGAGTGGCTTCCTCCACTCCATGAACCTCCTCATGTGGTTGATCCACATCTTGAGACTCATCCTTGGGAACCAACAGTTCCTCCTCTGCATGCAAGTCCAACTCCCTCTCAAGGGACAACCGCATAGCTTTCCCCTCATCAAATTTTATATCCCATCGCACAATAGTCATTCTGTTGTTTGGAAAATACACACGATAATTATGGGGTGTTTCTGTGTACCCCACAAATATCCCAGCTTCAGTAGTCGGTTCCAGCTTCTTCCTGACGTCCTTGGTCACATGCACATAAACAGATGAGCCAGAAATATTAAAGTGTGAAACACCATGTTTCTTACTAGTGAAGGCCTCTTCAGGTGTACTCATGCCAAGTACTCTATGAGGACAATGGTTTTGCACATAAACTGCAGTGTTGCATGCTTCCACCCATAAATGCATTGGTAGGCCATGATCATGCAAAATCGCTCATGCTGCACCCACGATCGTTCTGTTCTTCCTCTCTGCTACCCCATTTTGCCGTGGGTTATGAGGCGCTATGAGTTCTCTTTGAAATCCTTCTTTGCTGCAGAAGTTCTCGAATTCGTTAGAGATGTATTCTCCACCATTATCGCTCATAAGAGCCTTCACTTGCTTCCTCGACTCTTTCTCCACCAATGCCTTAAACTCACAAAACTTAGAGAATGTTTGATCTTTCTTCTGCATGAAGAAGATCTTGAATTTACAAGAAAAGTCATCAACAAAAGTTACATAGTACTTATGTTTTGTTGTTGAAGCAACCGAGAATGGTCCACACACGTCTATGTGAACTCTCTCAAGGATCCTCGAAGCTCGGTTCTCCTTCTCATAAAAGGTGGAATTTACATACTTCCCCATGGTGCAACCATTGCACTGATCTAACTGAGCAAGTGTTCCCATTGGAAGTCTAGTAAATATTTGTTGCATGACTTTTAAGGCTCCATGATGAAGATGGCCCAATAGCTTGTGCCGTAATTCGCCCTCATCCCGGCTCACCACTTTTTCTGCCTTACCCATCATGACAACGTAGCCATCTACCTCTAGCTTGTAGAGATTATTAACTCGAATACATATCCTCTTGGCTTGACCCATTGTTTTATGTTGCAGGAAAGCTTTTCTATCACTAAAAACAACGTGATAGCCTTTGTCCTCCAACATTGCAATTGAGACCAAATTTTTCTTCAGACCTGGTACATGCATTACATATTTTAACTGAAATGGTTTACCTGACTCCCTCTGAAAGGTAATGGTACCAATCTCGGTAGCATTGTACCATCCATCATTGCCCATCTCAATATGCATCTGGGGATATTTATCCTCAAAGTCACTGAAAAGTTCCTTATCTTCCGTCATGTGAAAGGAAGCGCCATTATCCAAATACCACACTGATCCCAATGCACTTGAAACCATGCATGCAATCAAGGAGAAGTCAAGCTCAAATTGCAAGGCGAGGGCCTCACCATCTCCAAATCCAGCAGTATTCTTGTTCTTCTTCTTTTGTGGACAATTAGTAGAAAAATGCCTGTGTCCGTGACAGTGAAAACACTTCACCTTGGACATGTCTTGCTTCTTGCCTTTAGACTCAGATTTAGAATGGAATTTATTCCCATTGCCTTTCTTCACCTTGGCAGCCAAAGCACAATCCTCTTCATCATCATGCTTAGATAAAGAGTCATCTCAGGTGTTCCATTTGAACTCCTCTTGCACCAAATCTGACCACAGTCGTCCCTAATTTGGCAATTTTTCCCATATGTTGACAGAGTCTTCATAACTGTGCCAACTCATAGGAATTCATAGGAGAGCCAAACTCACTAAATCATCATCACCGACTGTTATTCCCACACTCCCTAGTTCATCCCGACATTGGACAACCTTCGTGAGATACTTTGGAATGGTGTCGCCCTTTTCCATCTTGATCTTCATGAGTTTATCTTTGAGTGCCAATTTCCTATGGTTGTTGCTAATTTGGAATAGATATATCAAAGCCTTCCACATAGCATATGGTGTGGCTTTCCCATGGAGGCTTGAGACAATGTGGTCTTGTACTCCCTCCAATAAGATCCTCCTCGCCTTTGTCACTTTCTGTTTCCATGCATCAAGATTTGCAGCATCTGTCATAGCGGGTTTAGAACATCACTGTCAATGAATTCCTTCAAGCCATTGTCTTCGAGTACTACCTCCATCCTGTCCTTCTGAGAAATGTAGTTCGAGCTGCCCTCGAGTGCATACTCTAACCTCAAGCCATTGAAAGCCATTTCGATCTTGAATCAGTTGTAGCACCAAGAAAGTCTTTCTGCAAATTCAAATTTTATTCAGTCACAAACTCAGCTCCTGCTTCATTTCTGCAATTTCCTGTTCTCTGATACCATGTAGAAATTATACAATATGTATGTATATCTTGGATTCACCCGATCTAAAATTGTGCTAAAGTTAAATACTGAATCACTTCTACAAATATTTGTGGAATAAAAAACACAATCGCTAATCACATGAACATGAAGAAAGATCAATCATAGGCAACACAAATAATTTCTCGGGGAAAGATTATAGCTAAAAACCCCACTATCTTCTATTGTATATTATATCATGGATCATGAAACAATTACATACAAAACTCTTATCACAAGAGCCCTCAATACATCAGCTAATTGTCTCACATTGTCATGCAAAAATTAGAAAATTCCTTAGCCAATTTACTACCTTCAAATACTCTGCCTTCATTGTGCAATCCTTGCTGAATGCAATCCCTGAAGTGATGCAATCCTACCTGCCTTGACTGTGCAAGTATCATGGGCACATCCAATGAGTGTTTACTTGCATGTGTGCAAGCAGATAATGTCACAACTGATAGTCAACTTCCCTTTCACCTATAACTCAATTGGGTCTCCACTGGAACTGATATGAGTGCAACTAATAATGGTAAATCCTCAGTTGCATGTGAAATCACTGATTGTGAATTAATTAATATTTAATTCACTTGATCTCTCACTAGTGTATCTTCAGTTACAACTAGCACAACTGAGTTTAACTCACTTAATTGAGTTAAACTATTTACAACTTACACAAACTCATGCACCACTGCACTTCGAACTCTGTTACAACTAGAATTACTCTGCATGTCCCACCAACCAACCTCTAACTCGAAATTCACTAGCTAACTGAATTTACCACTTCAGTTAACTATTTCAAGTCCACATTGAGAATATTTTACAGTTTAATGTCCATCTAAATTAAGGGATAATAAAAATAGACATGCACCCAAAAATAGCCTTGTGGGCCCCACCCTAGTGTAGGTGCTTAATGCACTAGTGTGGGTATTGAATCTTCTTGTTGAATCTCAACAAATATTTTCTCAGGTCAAAGATGATCTTTCTACCATCAGTGTGACTATTTCAGAGAATGATATTGTAAGGATGGCCTTGAAAGTGTTTACTTTAGAATGGAAGCCCTTCATCAAAGGGATCATTGCTAGGGACAAGTTGCCAGACTGGAATAGGTTGCGGGACAACTTCATTCAGGAAGAGTTGCGAGACGAGAATCTTCATCCAACAAAGAGGGTAGATGAGGACATGGCACTTGCAACACAAATGAAGAGTAAGCAGAAGAAGGACTTAAGTAAATTCAAGTGTTTCAACTGTGTCGAGATGGGTCATTTTTCGTCAAGATGTCCGATGAAGAAGAAGGGAGATGATGAGAAGAGAAAAGGGAAGCACATGGTGTTGGGCAATAAGTGTCAGAAGGAGATTCGAGGATTGAGAGCTGTGTCATTTAGGATGGAGACAACTAGGGTGATGCAAGTCCATGATGTATTGTTTATACCAGGACTCATATATAGCATGATATATATCTCGATGATTGAGAAGAATGGGTTTGATTTCTTATTCCAGGATGGAAAGGCAAGGCTCAAGCCTAAAGGCTCTTGCTATGATGGTATTATGCGTGGAGTTAGAGAGCATGGTTTATACAGGTTGACGGGCAAGCTTGTGGATTATAGGAAGAAGAAGAAAATTGAGTAGGTGCAGGGTAGGCTTCAAAGGAGAAGGTACAAGTAACATAAAATAAGGTCCAGGTTCCAGAGGCTCAGAGGGAGTTTATTTATAGTGGGATCTTGCAGATTCAGATTAAGACTTTGCAGCCTAAGAAGAGCATGTGGTGAGTGGGGAGTAATGGTGCTCTTACAATTTCCAAGAAGGAATGATGGATTGATTGGAAAGCGATACCAGAAAATAAGAAGAATCAATATGCTTCCAGTGAGAACGACACTTCCGAAATAGGCGTAGTTCATACTATAGGGATTACTACAGTTGTGAGCGCTACGAGTTGGGCGAGTGTTGCGAGTAGTGATGATGATGATGAGATAATTCCTAGTCTTGGAAGTACCTCCATCACTGAGAGGGAGTGTTGATTTTTTAGTAGCTTGGAAGGTAATCTAATCCCTAGGGTTTAGGGTTTGGAGGTTGGAGCACCACAAGAGTCACTTGTGGGCTTGGAACACAAGGTTGGGGTTTTGTACCCAAAGGAGTTAGGCCAAAACCATGAGGTATTTGAGCATGAGAAATATTTTGGTTACAGAGGATGTCGAGAAAAAACCAACACATCGAGAACCACTCAAATCGGAGCTCTAGATTAAGATTTATAAATTTTTGAATATCACTGTCATAATTTGTGCAACTTGGACTGGCTTTAGAAAGACTTGTTGACATTTGGCATGAATTCGTTGGAGCCACATATGAAGGATATAAATTAGGCACATGTCTGAGTTAATTTCATCATCCACAAGTTTACAATTCATAGCGTTATTCAATCTGAGGTAGCCGCAACTTAGGAAGAGAGTCTGAAGGTTGAAAAAGGTATTGTTACAACGTTGTTCTTACCTTTTCCACAGCCCGAGTTGGAGAAGAAGTAGGCTGAGGCCTCAAGGGATAGATATGGGTTGTTTAAAGGTGTGTTTGTGGCATATGATAATACTTTTTACGGTTGCGGTCATGTACAGGAGGCTAGATGGCGAGTCGAGGTTTGTTAACTTGTTGGGTGTGAATAGTGGTTGGTATTCAACCCAGTGGTTGTTATTCAACCCAACAAGCCAACAAGTTACAACAACTAATAGGAGGAGTTATGACACAACTATAGGAGGAAATTTGAAGGTAGAAAAGAGGGTTGACAGGTAGTTTTTGGAAGCCCTAACTAGGCAGCCTCATCAACAACAAGTTACATCAGTCCAAGAGCAGTCATAGGTATGTGTGATTATGGAATTGGTGTGGAATTTTTTGCTAGGTGGATGGTTCATATGTGGATAGATCTATGAGCATCCTGTGGTAACCAATTGGAGGGCTTGTCTTGGTGGATGAAAGCTTATCCTAGGAGCATATATTACAATGGAAGGATTGGGCATCATTGGAGGGCAACGTGTTGGTAGCCCAATGTAGCCCTTGACAAGCAGACATAGCGAGAACTTAACAACTGAAGGTTGGGTGAAGTTTGGAGCCTAGTGTGTAGCTCTTTAATGGAAGAAAGAGGATACTAGAAGTAATATTGGAGCTTGGGTGTTGGCCAGCCTAGAAGAGCAGACTGGATCAACCCGTGTTCATTGGAGCATAAGTGAATTACAGTAGTGTTAGGTGGCATCCCTCCTGGAGACTCTATGTGTTGTCTCTTGATGGAATAAGGGGCATCTAGAGAGCAGAACATGAGCGAAGGACTAGCAGGATGAGATACGACATAGAGACTACAATGAGATTGTCATTTCATCTCGCATCTCTTGTAAGGGAGCCCTAGATTGTTGTATTATTTAGTTGGCTTAATATAATGAAGATTGGGTTGTAGTACATATTTGTACTACATTTTGTAAAAAAGTTGTTTATACTTGTGCATGTGTGATATACTTATTTATATTGTTATGTCATGCAAAGTAGCTTTGTTGAGATTTTTGGTTTGGTGGCGTAAGA
The DNA here is from genome assembly GCA_034641835.2 of Pinus albicaulis. Taxonomy (NCBI): domain Eukaryota; kingdom Viridiplantae; phylum Streptophyta; class Pinopsida; order Pinales; family Pinaceae; genus Pinus; species Pinus albicaulis. Next base: position 946,631,944 of record CM076577.1, read on the forward strand.
GATATTAAGATTTTATCGTAGACCCAAGATCCTAGAAATTCAACACAGGCTACAATCATATGGTCAAAAGAAAAAAATATAAGGGAAGGGGCACAATTAAAAAACATTGAAGAAGCCCTAGAAAGATTGGAAAGTCCTAAGGGTGATGTTTATGAGATAGAAGAATCCAAGGAAAGGACAAAACAATTGGAAAGTACAAAATGAAAGATTTTAAAAGACAAAGAAGAATAATGGAGAGAAAAAAGAAGAGCCATTTGGCCCGCTTCTCGGGACAAAAACTCAAAGTTTTTCCATTACTATGCAAGAGGAAGAAAGAACATAGACACTATATGGGAAATTCAGAAAGAAGACGGAGTAGTGCAAATTTTTTTGTTGAATTACCATCAATGGGGAGAGATTATTTCAGAGCCCCAGAACAAGAAACTATTGTAGAACTAATTCAGGTTGGCCAACTATTTCCTAGGTATGTGGAGGAGGAAGAAAATGAACAAATCTTGGCTTTAATCATGAAAGGATAAGTAGAAGGAGTTATCAAATCTATGCAGAAAGATAAAAGTTCGAGACTGGATGGTTAGACAGTTGAATTCTTCATCACTTTTTTGAGTTGTAAGGCGATGATCTTACTCAGGTGGTGGAGGACTCCAGGATCAAAGGCCAAATTTATGAGACCTTAAATTCCACTTTATTGGCCCTACTCCTTAAAAATGATGATCCCAAGACCTTTGAAGAATTTAGACCGATATCCCTTTGTAATTGCCTCTAAAGATAATAGCCAAGATCATAGCTATCTGACTAAAACCTATATTATCAAGTATTGTTTTGAGGGAACAATTTGGCTTTTTAGATGGACGACATATTCACGAAGCTATAGGTGTAGCCCATGATTCTATGCACAACATTAAAAAGAGTAGGAGAAAAGGACTGCTAGTAAAAATTGACCTATCAAAGGCATATGACAAAATTAGTTGGATCTATTTGCAAATTTTACTCATGCATTTGGGCTTTGATGTAGCTTTCATCATCTGGGTTATGGGATGCATCACAAATGTAAGTATTGAAGTCTTAATAAATGGTGCGACATCCGCCTTTTTTCACGCCCAGAGAGGACTCAGGCAGGGGTGCCATTTTTCACCACTTCTTTTCTTATTTACTACTGAAGGGTTGAGTCAGTCAATCCTTACAACAAAATGTACAGGAGATGTAAAAGGAATAGAGGTAGCCAAAAATATCCTTGTTACCCACCTATTATTCGTTGATGATATTCTCCTATTCAGCGATGGTTCAAGAGGGGATCTTCAATAGCTGAAAGAATCCCTCAACTTGTTTCTAAAAGCTACAGGTATGTGTATAAACGAGAAAAATTCCTCCTTAGTCCAAGAAGGTTGTTCCCTGATAGATATCATCAGAGCTCAGATATTTCTTCCTTTTGAAACAAAACCAATGAAGGATAACCTTAAATACGTGGGCTTCCATCTCAAATCGAATTCCTATAGAAAACAAGACTGGATGTGGTTATTGGCCAAGATTGAAAATGGCATAAAACATTGGAGCTTCAAATGGATTTCAAGAGCCGGAAGGTTGGTACTGATAAAATCAATTCTAATAGAAATTATTGTATACTATATAACCCTCACTTGGATACCCAAAGGGATTCTCTCCCAGATAAGAAATATGTGTGGACATTTTTTATGGGTTAGAGCAAAGGAGGAAGGAGTTCTTTGTAACACCCTCCTCCCACATTTACCCAAGCTAACCAATCTGTTGGGGTAAACATGTGACAAGAGGCTACTGTGAATTTATTCAACTCCCCATATACATTTGAGGAAGTGGAACCGACACAACACAACCAATTTGACCTTCTACACCTACTACATAACCTTCAAAAGGCAACCCACTCCTCTAGGTGAGAAACCCCTCAGGAACTCAACATTTTCACTAATTTGGAGCCCTAGTCGCTCCCTTGCCAAGCCCTCCAAGCGACTAAGAGCCTGAGTCTCTCCCATGAGCCTACCTGAGTATGAATGTACCCTTTTTCTGCAAGTGTTATGCCATCAACTGTGAAATTTAAGGCTATTTTCAAGGGCCAAGACCTAGTCAGTACCTAGAAACTCATGAAACTTCCAGAAATTAAAGGTAACATTTAAACAATGATACAAATGAAAATACTTGAGCCAAGACTTGATTGGACCCCTACTAACCATGCCATGTGTTTCGTCAAACATGTCACAAAAATGCATTCTACATGTCACAATAACAAATTTGAGTATATGGGTCTCATACTTATCTGAGAATCACTAAGAAGCACTGATGCCTTATCAAATTAACTGCATTATCATCTATTAGGTTATATATTCATTTTTCATTCATTTATAAATCAAAACATGACGAGAGCCATACATCATCATTGTCTTAAAACATACTCATAACTAGCACATAAACAACAAAAATAATAAGGACACAAAAACGATAAATGCCACATATAAACTAGTACATTTGCACATAAAATACCAAGGGAAGGAACTCTTCCTAATGAATGCAAAAGGAAACCAGGCTTGGGACTTCCACTTTCCACCCGACCATAGATTGAATGAACCAATTCTCTCTTTATCTAATCACCCCCGTGCCATATTCTAAGCATGAATGTGGGACTCATAACCAACCAAAAGGAGAACCAAACAAGCATGGATGCCATTGGATTTATCCACCTACACCGCAAGGAATTTTACTACCTCCTAGTCTGTAGGCTTTACCACAATCCACACCGAATCATTAGGTCCTAACCGAGACTCCACCCTACATGATTTACTATATATCCCCTTCCGGGATTACTAGGCCCGAGGAAGAGCACCTAACTCTAGGATTTACCCTATATCTCACCATTCACTGATTGAGAATTCGTAGGCCCACCAAGGCACAAAATACCTGGATTTACTGCAACCCATAGTCTGGTTCAGGGGTTACTATGCCAGTGGATTTACCTCAATCCATAGTCCGGTTAAGAGATCACTAGGCCCTGTGTTCTTTTCTTTCAGAGATCCACCTTACTCAACTTCAAATCCATCCGTCAATCCAGCTCAACCAAAACACGAGAACCCCATCACACCACATTTATTCGAAAATGGCAAGGTAAGGCTGAAGAACACTATCACACCTCGAAAAACCCATTCAAATGACAACACGAGAACTAAGAACACGCATGCATAACAATGCATGCCAAATATAGCAAGGACATCACAGATGAAAATTGATACGTGCAAGTAGACCCACTATAGTGAATTGATCCTACTCTTCCTTGCTTTGTCTTTTTGCTTCCTCTTTGCCTTATTTTCCTTTCTTGATCCAATGCTTAAATTCTTCAAGCAAACTCTGTGTGTCCAAGAGTGTGTGTGTGAGAGAGAGAGAATAGATAAAGAGCTCAAAACTGAACTTACAAAAGTTTACAAACTGATCCTAGAAAGCCTTTTTATCAATGAGGCCTTTAATTTCTTCATTTTCTATTATTTTTCTTCATTTCCTCCTCACATGCAACCTGTGACCTTTAACCTTCCTTTTCTCCTAATTTCCATTATTTTCATAAATAAATGTCACTTTTCCTTTCCAAAGCCTTTTTCATTGCCTTTGCCAAATTTCCTTAGCCACAATAAACCAAATGAAAGCATGCACTAGGACGTTTTGCCCAACATTCAACTTGGAATAAGTGTCCCATGACCTTGGTCTTATATTTTTACTTATTAACTTTATTTACATGAATTTTTGACTAGGTCTGTTACAAAACCCTCCTCCTTGGGGGAACATCGTCCTCGGTGTTCAATGATACCTACAACCAAAATATTGTTGAAAGTAAAACATACTCATTGCAATATTTACAATGATCAACATGTTGAGAAGAAAACCATCGTGACAACATAACAACATGAAAACCATAATGATACGACACCCATATTGCTTGTTGGAGCTTTATAACACAACTCGTCGCAGTATTTACATCCATATACATATGTACATATACCAAAAAATCACATCAAAACATATACCATAAAAATATATCAAGGACATTTGCTCAACCAATGAATAAAGAAGGATACATAGCCCACATTTGATCCATCATCTCCCATGTAGCTTCATCGAGCCTAAAGTGCTTCCATTGCACTTTAACCTGCTTGATTGCTCATTTCCGGAGCATGAGCACCTTTATTTACAATATACACCAAGGTTTCGACTGGAATTATCCATTTGGCTCCACTTGCAATACAAACCAGTTAATCACATGTTCAACATCTTTAACATATTTATTATGCAATGACACATGGAAAACATCATGGACTTTAACTGTTGGAGGCAATTCAAGTTGATAGGTTATTGTTCCAATCCTTTCAATAGGTTATTGATTGTGAACTGGTCCAATCAATACCATGTTTAGCAGATCACTCCAACTGATGGGAGTATTACAAATCCACTCGTAGAATGCCTCAAACATACTCATCCTTAGTGATTCCTGGTAACCATCGTTGTAAGAAAACTCAACCAATGAAAGGTACTCCTCCAATCTCCTTTTTTGATGCATTTCATACATCCTCAACATGTCCTCCCATATCCTGGTGACCCCCTCTATCTATCCGTCTGTCTGTGGATGATAAGTTGTGCTAAAGGAAAACTTTGTACCCAAACCTGTAAATAACTCTTTCCGGAACCTAGAAGTAAAATTAGCATCCCTTTCTGACACAATATTATTTGGAACACCATGCAATCTGACCACATCTCTGATGAATACCTGTGTCACATCACTAGCTAAATACGTAGTCTTCACTGGAATGAAATGTGTTACCTTTGTAAACTTGTCCACCACAACCATGATGGAATCATGCTATCTAGATGCCTTTGGAAAACCTATAATGAAATCCATGGAAATTACCTCCCGTTTTCACTCTGGAATCACAATTGGTTGTTGTAGTCCACTTAGATGCTTACACTCTGCCTTTACCTGTTGACAGTCCAAACATCTAGCCACAAACTCCGCCACATCCTTCTTTAGATTCGGCCAATAATAAAACTTCTTCACTGTTGTCAATGTCTTTTAATATCCTGGGTGTCCTAAATATGGTTTTGCATGAAACTCCCTCAAGATAATCTTCTTAAGCTCACTACTATCTAACACATATATCATGTCCCTAAATCTAATTAAGCCATATGTTGAGAGATGACAGTCCACATCCTGTGCACTTGTACCACTACATGTACATGTACATGTACTCTTTTGTAACCTGTTCTTGAGCTCCATGTACCTATTATCCTGTTGACCTGCTTGTAAGATCTGATCATGCAGATCTTTCCCATAAGAACTCATAGTTACAATGTGATTTACTTGTATCCTCTTGCTGAGAGCATCTGCAATCTTGTTCTCTTTTCCCTTAATGTACTTGATTTTGAAGTCAAACTCACTAATTGTGGCCAACCATCTATCTTTCCTAAGATTCAGGTTCGGTTGGTCGAACAAGTATCTCAACCCAATATGATCACTCATCAATACATACATCCTGCCAAGAAGATACTTCCTCCACATCTTCAATGCATGAATGATCATTGCTAACTCAAGATAACGTGTTGGATATTTCTGCTCGTGCTCATTCAATTTTCGTGGCCCGTAGCATTCTACTTGTCCCTCCTGCACAAGGACTCCACCAAGCCCTCCCTTGTAAGCATATATACATACCATCAACTCTTTATCTGGGTCTATAATCTTTAACACTGGAGCGTTTGTCAACAACTGCTTTAATTGCTCAAAACTTTCTGCACATTCCTCTATCCATTCAAATTTCTTACCTTTCCTCTGCAATGACGTGATAGGATATGCAATGCGAGAGAAGTTCCCGATGAAACTCCTATAATAGCCTCCTAACCCCATAAATTATCTTACCTCATCCACATTTCTAAGAGCTACCCACTCCATGATAACTCTTATCTTATATGGATCCACTGTTATACCTTCCTTGGAAACAACATGTCTCAAGTAGTGTACCTATGTCTAAAAGAAACTACATTTGCTAATCTTGGCATACAACTGACGCTCTCACAACAATGTCAATACTGACCTAAATGTTTGACATGTTCTTCCTCATTCTTATAACATATCAAGATGTCATCAATGAATACACTTGTCTAGATAAGGATGCAACAAACTATTCATCAAGCACATAAAGGTAGCTGGAACATTATTTAAACCAAATGGAACTACAACAAACTAATAATGCCCATACCTGGTCAGAAAATTTGTCTTGTATATGTTCTCTTTCTTAATGAATACTTGATAATATGTGAATCTGAAATCAATCTTTGAGAACATCGTTGCTCCCTTCAATTGATCGAATAAGTCATCGATCCTTGACAACAGATACTTGTTCTTGATGGTCACCTTGTTCAACTTCCTGTAATCAATGCACAACCTGAGAGTACCATACTTATTCTTCATATACAATACTGATGCACCCCACGGTGATACACTTGGCCTAATGTAAACATATTCAAGCATTTACTTCAACTACAACTTCAACTCTACTGACTCTGGAGTTATCATTTTGTACGGTGCCTTTGGTGCTGGTGCTACCCCTGGTACCAACTCAGTAGAAAAGTCTAGTTCTCTGTGAGGCGGAAACACTTAACTATGTGTTGGAAACACATCCTAAAATTGTTGTAAGATCAGATACCAACTCAATACCTCTGCATCCTCATCCTCCTTACCTTTATCACTTGAGATATGCACTACAAATAACACACATCCTTTTAGGTGACTGCACTTTTCCTGCATAGTTGTAACCATTCTCACCGATGTTGCTTTCTTCTTACCCTGTAAGATTATTTGTTCTCCATTGTCATCCAAACACTCAATTTCCTTGTCATAACAATCCATTTTATTCCTATGAAGATATAACCACTCAATACCCAAAATCATATTATATGATCCCAAAAACAATACATTCAAATGTGTTGATGTAGGCATACCATTCAACTCAAATTCACAAGCTCTTACCCAATAATATACTCTCTTCTTTGTACCTGTAGCCAACTGCACTAACCAATATTATACATGCAATTATTTATTCAAACAACACTTATCCACCAAGTCAGGATTAACATAACTATAATTGGATCTAGGGTTAATCAAAATAGAAACAAATTGATCACAAAGCTTGCCATCCATGTCAATAACAATTACGTGGTGCTCTACCTGCTTGTTATCTAGCGCTGTATAAATTTGTGGAATGCTCTTCCCAACATCCCTAATTGTCTGCGCCTCTTGTACATTGTAAATTTGAGGCCTACCACCCTAAGTATGTGGACAATCCCTTCTAAGTTGCTCGTTACCACATGTCCAGCACTACGACGATCCTGTACCATCACCTATATTTTGCTGTTGTGACCCATGCCCCTGTCTAGCTGCATTGAACTTCTTATGTGTTGCAACATTCTCTTTCTCTTATGGATTATGAGGCCTTGTTATTTTTGGATTCCATTTACCTTTACCTTTATCTTTCCCTTTCCATCCTTGCTGTAATTCATTCTTACACTTTGACTGCTCATAATAGTGCTTTAGTTTCCCAATAACTCCTTCAAGTGACAGAGGCTCATCATACTCAATCCGATCTCTAAATGCTAATGGTAATCCACTGAAAAATATTTGAACTTTAGCCTTCTCATCTTTAAGATACGATACATACCTCAATAGCCCGAGGAACTTGGTCGTATACTCCTCATCTGTCATTGATCCCATCTTTAACTCATAAAAATATTTGGCTTTACTGTTGTGGTGCCTTTCTAACAAGTACTTATTTCTGAAGAGTCTTTTGAATTCATGCCAACTCAACTCCTTTGTCCTGATGTCTCTGAACCGTTTTACATATTCCCACTAGATGTACGCTTTCCCTTTGAGGCTAAAGATAACTATTATGGCCTTAATATTCTTTGTGTTCTCGTGCAATTCAAAGAAATTATTCATGCCAAGTAACCAAGCCTCTGCATCCTCCAACTTCTTCAACTCTCCATCAAAAGTAGGTGGTTTTGCTTTCTTAAAATCATTTGGCGAGTATCCCCCATCACTCCTCTTATAAGGGTGATAACGATGACGATCATAGTGCTCGTCAGAATCAAAACTAGAATAGTACATGTGTCTATCACCTCTCCTATCCGAAGTATCCAAGAAACTTCCACCTCTAATTGTTTCATCCCTATCCGACCTGTTACCACCATGAGACCTACTACCATATGCCCCATTAGTATTATCCTCCTACCCATGGCTGATCTAAAGTGGCCCCTGTCACTTCAATTATGACAAACTTTGAAGAATTAGTGTATTGACTTATGCTTGTTTCTCCTGTGCCTACATGATTCTGTCATTGTTTGCTTTATAACTTCTTATTTCTTCCTTCGGGCTTCTCAATGTGTATGTTAAATCAGAAGAGTTCCCAACACCACATTTCTCATCTGATCCATAAGGAGAATCTCGTGAACTGTAGTCTACCATCTTGTTATTCATATTAATCTCTTCCTGCAAAGTATATTATGTAATGTAAACTAAATCATAAACTAACCAACACACCTCAATATAATTTGGGGAGGATAACTCATCTGCAATACCAACCAGATTAGCACAATACATATATAAACATAATCAAGTCAACATATAATCATCATTTCAACCATTATCCAATTACTATGCATGATACTACAACCATAATACCAACTAGACACAATGCATGCATAACAACATATGTATGACATGCGTGCATACACAAAACATACAAACACTGACATGCATAAACAATGCATAACCAACATATACTCATGATAAACACATCCAACAAAAACACCATCATATTTCACATGGCGACACCACTATTTCCATGTCCACCACCATGCATATGCAACAAGCACATAGACCACAAATATAAGTAACACATATGCAACCGACATGAATGCATGACTAGCACACCTCCCATCCAGTCGAAGGGGTGAACCATGCTCTAATACCACTATGTAGCACCCTCCTCCCACATTTACCCAAGTTAATAGGTCTGCTGGGGTAAACATGTGACGAGAGGCTGCTATGATCTGATTCAACACCCCATGTATAGTTAAGGAAGTGGAACCGACACAACACAACCAATTTGACTATCTACACCTCCTACAGAATCTTCAGGATCCAACCCACCCCTCCAGGTGGGCATCCCCTGAAGAACTCAACATTTTCACTGATATGGAACCTGAGTCGCTCCCATGAGCTTGCCTGAGTGCGACTGTAGCCTTTTTCTGCTAGAAACTACGAAATTTAAGGCTATTTTCCAGTCACTGCCCAGAGAATCTAAACTTCCTTAAATGAGAGGTAACATTTAAACAATGATACAAATGCAAATACTTGAACCAAGACCTGACTAGACCCCTACCAGCCATGACAAGAGTTTCGTCAAACATGTGAGAAATATGCATTCTACAGGTCACAATAACATATTTGAGCATATGGGTCTCATACTTATCTGATAATCACTAAGAAGCACTAATTCCTTATCACATTAGCTACATTATCATCTATTAGGTCATATATTCATTGTTCATTCATTTACAAATCAAAAAATGATGAGAGCCATACATCATCACTGTCATAAAACATACTCATAACTAACATAGAAACAACAAAAATTATAAGGATACAATAACCATAAATGGCACATATAAACCAATACATTTACACATAAAATACTAAGGGAAGGAACTCCTATTAATGAATGCAAAATGCAACCAAGCTTGGGACTTCCATGTTCTACTCGACCATAGGGCTGAAACAAATCTCTCTTCATCCAATCACCACCATGCCTTATTCCAAGAATGAATGTGGGACTCATAACCAACCAAAAGGAGAACCAAACAAGCATGCACACCATTGGATTTATCCACCTACACCACGAGGAATTTTACTACCTCCTAGTCTCTAGGCTTTGCCAAAATCCACACCGGATCACTAGGCCCTAATCGAGATTCCACCCTCCGGGCTTTACCATATATCCCCTCCTAGGATTACTAGGCTTGGTGGAGAGCACCCACCTCTAGGCTTTACCCTATATCCTGCCATTCACCGATCAAGGATTCCTAGGCCCACCGAGGCACACAATACCTAGATTTACCACAACCCACAACCCGATTTAAGGGTTACTAGGCCAATGGCTTTATCACAATCCACAGTTCAGTTCAAGGATCACTAGGCCATGTGTTCTTTTCTTTTGGAGATCCACCTCACTCAACTTAGAATCCATTCGACAATCCATCTCAACAAAAACATGAGAACCCCATCACACCATGGCAATCCAGAAATGGCAAGGCAAGGATGAAGAACACTGCCACACTTGAAAAAACCCATGCATAACCATGCATGCCAAATATAGCGAGGAAATCAGACATGTAAAAAAATATCTATAAGTAGACCCGTTTTAGCTGCTTAATCATGTCCTTCCTTGCTTGATATTTTTTCTTCCTCTTTGCTTTCTTTGCCTTTCTTGATGCAATGCTAAAGTGCTCCAAGAAAAATCTAAGTGTCTAAGGGTGTGATAGAGAGAGAGCTCCAAAACTGAATTGACAAAAGGTTACAAACTGATCCTCAAAAGCCTTTTTATCAATGAGGCCTCTATTTTCAACATTTTCCATTATTTTTCTTCATTTTTCTCCTTACATGCAACTTGTGACCTTTCACCTTCCTTTTCTCCTAATTTCCATTACTTTCATAAATAAATGCCATTTTTCCTTTCGAAAGCCTTTGCCAATTTCCTTAGTTATAATAAACCAAATGAACACTCGCACTAGGATGTTTTGCCCAACATTAAGCTTGGAATAAGTGTCCCATGACCTTGGTCTTATATTTTTCCTTTATTAACTTTATTTACATGAATTTTTGATGAGGGTTGTTACATTCTCCCTTGGGTAGCATGGGAAAAGATAACTCTTCCAAAGACTTAGGGAGGATGGGGAATAAAGTACCTACCAATTTTTGCAACATCACTTGCAGCAAAATATGGACAAAGTATTATTTCGCTTGTTGTAGTCAAAAGAAAGTATATCAATCCTCTCCCCATTGAGGAATGGGTGTGAAAGGAGGACAACAGAATTCCAAATGCGTCTGTGATTTGGAAAGCCACAATGGATTCATTCAGGGTCATTAAATATGGTCTCACATGGCATATAGGGAATGGGGAAAAAATCAGAATTAGTATTGATCCTTGGGTTGGTTACAGAGAAGGTTATGAGCTTCCAAGGGATTTAACATTAACTCTTAATGATCAAGGCATTTTTGTCTCAAGCCAAGTAGAAGATGTTGAGGGATCCATGATGTGGCATCAAGGATGGAAAACAATAGCTAAACTGTAGTTAGATCCAAAGTGGGAAGATACATGGAATGTGTTGTCGCTCCTAGAGACAACCTTGAGTTGCAAAAGACCAGTGCCTAGGACATCTTAAAACACGAGGTCATCTAGGTTCTCTTCATGTTATTTAACAGGAACCTCCTAGATATTAACTAGATGGAAATATTTAATATGTGGTTCTGCATCACAAGGAGAGCAGAGTAATAACTGGGAACTGTGATTGTAAGGAGAGAGGCTTGCTCAAATAGGCCTGTGGCTGTCATGAAATAGGATTTGCTGCAAACAGGGCCAAATGTGAAACCAACGAATAGTCATTAAAGTTAATCAGGATGAAGACCATGAAAAATGAGGATGGTAAGTCAGAGTGTGGTGGGCTTACGAGTTATAAGAATCCACCCTTCAAGGACTTGAGAGGAAAGCGGTGAAGAGAAAGAGCTCAAAACAAAAATTATGCATCGAGCCTAATTAAGGTAGTATTATAGATCATCATACGAGTATCATTCAAGATAAGCCACCCGCATTCCGAAAGCATGATAACAAGGAAGAAAATATAATGGAACATGGCGTTAAATTGAACCAACACAACAAAAACATACATATTGTTCATAAGTCCAGTAGGAATCCATTCTTGCAACAAACGGTCGTTATATTATTTCTTCAAAATGGCTCTTCAGATATACATTAAGAGAAAATCTCAAAACTACAAAATGTGTTATGTAGACTATACACTTCCAACTTTCAGAGAATTCAGAACCTTTACTTAGTTTGCGATTTGGCCTTTTATATCCATTTACATGGACTGTGTGACCATATATTTCTTCAAACAAAATATTCCTTGCTGATATTACAGTTTCCCATCTAAATAAAAAATGATGAGGCGTAATGGCATCTCATCCAAAGCAGTATAGTCCGACACAAACTGTAACAATAACATAACATAAACATGGAAATAAAAAGAGAGTTAATGGGGTGAAATCAAGATTTCACTCGATTTTATATAACATAGAAATTGAAATCAAAAAATAAAACAAAGGCCACATGGGCCTGATCATGATATCCATCAGTTGGTACGACGAGGATTGCCCGAGCCTTCTGTGAGGCGTGATTGGATGGAAGATGTGGAGGAGCCATGCTGACAAGGCAACGAGGGTGGCAGTTGTAGGGCTGACGTCGTAAGGACGTCGACAGTGAGACACGTGGCGCTGGGAGGTTGGATGGCAGCAGCTGGGTAGGTGGGGGCCACGTGCCGGGCAAGGCAGGTATCGACCTTCGTACTGCCTACTAGATTTACCTTACCGTGAAATTACTTGAGCTAACTGTTGATTGTGGCGAGCCCTCTCGATTTTCGGCGAGGTGGACAGAGGCCTCCATCCCCTTTTCTTTTCTCCACGGAATCGCTTTAATTGACCCGGAGGAGGGATGATGTCACCTCCTCCGGGGGGTCGGCTTCGACCACCTTAGCGCCTTTCGGAAGCCGCCGAAACGGTTATTGGCTGTCAGTACTTGGCACGTGGTTCCGCCACAAAACTATGCACGCTGAATAATTAATATGTATCACCACATTCATTCTTTGAAAGCCACTTATATGATCTTTGTTGTTCCCCATCCTCTTGGCCTGTGTTTTTCTTTTTGTTTATGCGACAACTCCTTTTCTTTAATCAGTGAGGTCACAAGCCAACACTGGCTCCACTTGGGGACGACACGCTCACTCTTGAGGGTGTCGAGAACTTCGCAGGACACCTGCTTGTGCATTTGTTAATATACCTGGGGCATCTTAAAAACTTCAAGTACTCCTGGAAAAAGTTAAAACGAAAATGCATGCAAAACCTAAAATAGAATATATATACAGTGTGGAGGATATATACAATGGGCCCTCGCGGCCACTGTCAGTACTGGAAGTTGGGCTTGAGGAATTTCCCGTTCACAGGCATTTCAATCAGGCCCCCCTACAGATTTTCCAATATGAAGGTGTTGTTGTCCTTGACTTCAGCCACTTTGAAAGGTCCAAAGCAAAGTGGATCGAACTTTCCTTATTTACCTTTGTCCAGTTGTCTAATGTCCCACCTCAGCATTAGGTCTCCTACTTGTATTTCCTTATCTTTTGCTCGTTGATCAAATAAGCATTTCATTTTCTCGTGATATTCAGCCAACTTGATGTTCACCTAAGCTTGTGTTTCCTCTAGTTCAACAAGCTGATTCATTCTCCTAATGAGCTCATTTGGTTCCTCTTCACTATCTTCTAGAAACCTGGCAATGGATAAAGCGAGTTGAATGGGGAACACCACTGCTTGTGCATATACCAGTTCGTAGGGAGACTTGCCCGTGGATATTTTACTGGTAATGCGATTTTCCCAAAGTGAAAACTTAAGCTGGGAGTCCCAGTTCTTCTGATTCTCGCTTACAGTCTTTTTCAGAATCCTTACCAAAGTCTTATTGGATGACTCGTCCAACCTGTTCCCCTGGGGATAGTAGGCTGTAGAATGTCCCAGAGTGATATTATACTGTTGGAAAAAATTTATGAACTTGGCAGACTTGAAGACTTGGGTGTTATCAGTGATAATTTTAGTTGGGCACCCGAACCTAGCTATTATATTCTCCTCCATGAATTTAAGCACCACCCCATCCGTGGCATTTCTTGCAAGCACTGCTTCGACCCACTTGGTGAAGTAGTCAGTGGCAGTGAGAATCCAACGGTGTTGATTGCTGGAGGCCAGATGGATCTCACCAATAAAATCAATGCCCCATTTCCCAAACGACTCTTCGACATGTACATGGATTAGTGGTAGTGGAGCAAACTTTTGTTTTTCTGCAAAAGTATCGCATTTTTCACATGCTCGGACACGAGTGTGAACATCTCCAAATGATCAGGGCCAGAAGAAACCAAATTTCAGGATTTTGTGAGCTGTTAACCGCCAGCTATAATGCTCGCCGCATACACTGTCGTGGAATTTGGCCATCACCTCGTCCACCTCCTGCTCTGTTAGACATAGTAGCAGAATTCCTAAAGGGTCCCTCCAATACAATCGTCCATTTGCCACAACGTACTTCAGTGACCTTAATCTCAAGGTACGGTACTTAGCCTTATCAAAGCTAGGGGGACATCTCAGAGTAAGGAGGTATTCTACCACATCTTTGTAACACGCAGAAAGAAGATATTTTACGTGCGTCTTTTGTACTGAAGTTTCTATTCCGGGTTGTACTTCTGTACCCTCCGGTACTTCTCCTCCTTCCATGGATAGATTAATACCCAAGGCCTGGCAATTGGAATCTGATAATATTTTAGCCAAATCGTGTCCTTTAATGAGCTTAGTGGTTCTGATATCTAACTCATATTCCTGAATTTTGGCAGTCCACTTGCCCCTCTTTCCTTCACTGTCCCCTTGTATTAAAATGTCTTTTACTGCCGCTGTAGGGACATAGGCAATTATGGCCGACTGCAATACATATATACAAAAATCATTTAACGATTTGACAAGGGCATAGGCCTACTTTTCCAGGATATAATACTTTACTTCTGCATCCCGCAGGACCTGACTGAAGAATACGATCAGCTGTTCGTGCCCTTCTTCGTTTTTTTGTAATAGTACTGCAGCTATTGTGTGAGGGGAGGTGAAAGAAAAGATCATGAAAGGCTTGTTGTAATCAGGGCCTGCCATTACTGGAGCTTCAGCAAAAGCCTGTTTAATTTTGTTGAAAGAAGTCCTTGACTGGGGGGTCCATTTTACTTCGTTATCTTTCTTGAGCATCTTTGTAATATGTCGGACTATCTCAACAAAGTTTGGAATGAACCTTCTTAGGAAAATTATTCTCCCGAGGAATACCTGGATTTGCTTTTTATTCTGTGGGAGAGAAACGCCATTCATCACTTTTACCCTTTTCGGGTCAATTTTTACTCCCTCCTTAGTCACTATGTGTCCCAGCAGCTTCCCTTCCTCCAAAGTGAACATGGACTTTTGAGGGTTCAATGACAAACCATACCTGCAACACTTCTCAAAGGTCTGACGAAGATGTTCAATATGCTCAACATCACTTTTTGAGAACAGAGTGATATCGTCCAGATAAATCACTATGAATTTATCTTTCTCTCCTACGAAAGCAATATCCATCACATGTTGAAAGGTGGCACCCGCATTGATCAAGCCGAACGACATCCGGGCGTACATGAAATTCCCCCACGGTGTGGTGAATGATGTTTTCTTCTGATCTTTGGGGAGAACTGCCACCTGATTATATCCAGAGAAACCATCTATTATAGACATCTGGGAGGATCCCGCCACCTTCTACAAAATGTGGTACATGTGTTGTAGGGGGGAGTCGGTTGTCTTTGAGAGAAGATCTATTTAGATTTCGGAAGTCCACGCACAATCTTATTTCTCCATTATTATTCCTGATCGGGACCAAATTTTCCACCCACTTAGAATATCTTAGAGGAACGATAATTTTAGCCCGCAACAGCTTTTTGATCTATTTCTCTATTGCAGGGAGCAGCAAGGGGTTGATCTGCCTCAGTTTTTTCTTATGAGGCTTGGCATCTCCTTTGAGAGGAATTTCGTGTTGTATGACATCAATGTCAAAAGTTTTCAGATCCTGGTATGACCAGGCGAAGACATCCTTATATGCTTGGAACAACCTGACATGTTTGTCTTGAAATTCTTCAGGAACTCCCTTGAATAACTTTACTACCTTTGGGTCCTCCTTCGTCCCTATATTTATATCATTCACTTGGTCATCCTATGTCATCTTACTGGGATTAATCGAGATGTCATTTTTATCAAACAACCTTTCCAGGGGCACGAGGCCTCTGGGAATGACGTTCCCTTTGAGTTGCAAGACTCAGTGTCCGACCAATGTCTCTTCCCATTTGGTCTGTGGCTAATCACTGGGCTCTTCCTCCACTGCATCAATCATCAAATTGGAGAATTCGCCAACCATCTCCATGAAACGCTTGAGCTATTCCTCGTCCTCGAAAACCTGCCAGTGCTTCACATTATCTGGGATGGAAGGGTGATATCGCACCTCAACCTCATACCTGAGGAGAGGATTATGTGGCGGGCGGAAATTTCTAGCTGCAACAGCGAGCGAATCAGCCATCCAATTTTTATCTCTCAACATGAACTGTATATTGAAAGCCAAGAAGAAATTTTCCACCAGGTCCCATACCTCATTTCTATAAGCTCTGAGACGCGGATGTTTAGCCTGACACTAATTTATGACCTGTCTTACTACTAGCTTTGATTCCTTGAAGACTATCAGGTTCTGGATATTCATATTCCTTGATGTCTGTAATACTTGTAGTAGTGCTTCATATTCGGCCACGTTGTTTGTGGCTTCATAGTCCATCTTGAAGGAGAGAGGGACCAAACATCCTTTTGGCGAGATCAAGAGCACCCTGACTCCATTCCCTTCTCTCGAATTGGCCCCGTCAAAATGTAGAGTCCATATCTCATCCTCCTCTTTACTCATGGGTTCCTTATGTTTTAGAGGGTGGATTGTTGCCTCCTGAAGGAAATCTTCATCTTCTTCAAACATGAGGCAAGCAAACTCACCCTTCTTGCCATATACAGGGGAGTTCATCGAGCCAACAGCTTTAGTGACCATCTTTACGAACCTGGACTCACGGTATAGCCTCCTTTCCTCCCCTCCGAATAATGGGATAGTAGCATAGGTGAGATCAAGCTTGATCGAACCTGCAATATTTGAACCCCAAGATCTCGACAACAACGTCCTGAAACGGGCTGGAATGTCTGCTACCATGATATCCATCACCACGCTCTTGGCTGGGATCTGGGCCAGATTTACCACCAGATATTTTATCATACCTAAGCACTTAACCCTGTTGGATTCAAAAGAATAGAGAACTTTATATCGTCGGGTAATTTGCAGCCCCAATTGCTCCATGATAGACAATGGTGGTAGGTTGTGTGAAGCCCAAAATCTAGCATGCAATTGTGTAACAACAAATCATGAATGACCAGAGAAACATAGAATGGAGGGGTTGCTGAGTCTAACTCTTCTACATGAGGGCCAAAAACCACCATGGGTCTTTCTTCCTAGAGATTTAGACTGTCAGGGAGAGGGACTATGCCATGGGGGAGCATGAATTGGGATACTTGAGCTTTATACGAAGGCTGTTTTAAAAGTTGGACTAGGGGAATATGGATTTTAACCTTTTATAACTCTTTCTGGAGGTTGAATATAATAGGAATCTTTTCTGTAATGACCACTTTTTGTTGCTCTTTAGGAGGGATGGGTGAGTTTGAGGCTGCAACAGAAGACTTGTGATTTACAGGGGAATCTGGAACTATCTTTGTGGAAGAAGAGGCAGTGGTTTTACGGTGTACAAGCTCTTCTATGGGTTTTTTCCCTTTGCTGACTGAATTTGGAGGGGCTTGCTCTTTTGGATTTGACTCTTCCTCTTTCTCTTGTACTCGGGTCCTCTTTCCGGAGGATCTGAGGTCATATTTCTTATGGAGTTGTGCTTGCATAAAATCCACAAATTGCCTACAATAATCATCAATATCCTGATCTTCTACAGAAACTTCTCTCTCTTCTAGCTCCTCCTGCAAAGTGAGCTCCCCCTCCTCATCCTCTGAGTAAGCCAGGAATTGGTCTCCCTGATAATCAGGAGCTTCCTCGGTTTGTCCTTCCATTTTCCCTTATAGGTATAGAGGAGGCTAAATATGATCCTAATGCTCCTTTCTATCCCGCTGCAATATTTGCAGTGGTGGTTTCCAGTACTGTGGATTGAAACCTCGATTAGGGGCCATCTGGTTGGGTCGAGAAGAGGAATTCTTAGCTTCCAACTCAAGCTTCACCAGCTTGTTGGAAATATTTTTGATCATCTTCTTCATCTCTTTGATCCTATACTCTGATGCTTCTCTTTCTTGATTAGAGGAAGAGGCTTCCTCCTTACCTCTTCTCTTGGTATCATGCTCTATTCTTCCTTTGGATTTTCTGGTAGAGGCAAAGTTTGCTTCTACCTCTAGAGCATCATTCTGGATCTGATTCAAGGAGGCAGACTTTCTTTCTCTCAAAGTGAATCCGAACTCGTACTCAAATGCTCCAGCAAAAACCACTTTGCCTGCTGCTTGAGGAGGTTTTATTTCAGTCGGTAGATTGTTGTACAACTTATTAAATCTTTTAATAAACTTTGTTACATCTTGATTGTGTTTCTTCTTTAGGGAATTGAATTCTGTGAGGATGTAACCATGATCCATTTTTTCTCCCCTTTTTTGAGTAAAATAATTTTCCATTTCCTCCCAAGTGGTGACTGTATTGTTAGCAAGAGATTTAAACCATTTTCTGGCTTCTCCATCCAAAGACTAGACAAAAAGCCTCAGCACCACATCCAAATGTTCCACGTTAACATTTTCAGCAAAAGCACAAAAGTCCTCAATATGCTTCCGCGCAGAAGTACTGTCTTCCCCGGTGAACTGAGGTAAGAGCTTGAGGTAATCCTGAGGCATATCACTTAAAACCTGAGGCAAGGCTAATGGGGCATACTTGTTGAGGAGGAAACCTGGCACAACCATGAGGGGCGGTAGTGGTGGATTCTGAGGGGGGTTATGATGGATTACAATAGGTGTATGTTGAGAGGGGATTTGGATATTTATCTGAGATGAATTCCGAAGTATGGTAACTTATTTGACTTCCTCAGCCTCTGGGGTGGGACACAAAGGAGGCATAGAGGTATTTTCTGACTAAGGCTCATCTTTTATCTCAGAGTTGGCTAGAGTAGAGTTTTTTGGGGGATATTTGAGTACTCGGGCTGTAGAGCCAGGACCACAAACTTCAGCTTTCTGAGATGAGGAGGGAGAATCTTATAATGAGAATGAGGGTAGTTCTACTTTAACAAGTTGATTTTCCTTCCAAATTCTCTTGAAAATATTTTTTTTCGGGATAAGATACAGACGAAGTTCTTAGTTGAGAAGTATCTAACCTTAGATGTGGCTTGGTATAAGCCAAGATTGCAGCTGATTTAGGTTTAGATAATAGTGGAGTCGCCAAGGTGAGGGGTATGCAACTCTCAACCCTTCGTGCTCACCTAACTAAAGGGTGAAGACAATGTCATATTCTAGGGAAATATCTTCAACTTCATCCTCAGAAACGATGCCAAAAAGATGTTGTCACTCTTAGAGACAACCTTGAGTTGCAAAAGACCAATGCCTAGGACATCTTAAAACATGAGGTAATCTAGGTTCTCTTCATGTTCTTTAACAGGAACCTCCTAGATATTAACTGGATGGAAATATTTAATATGTGGTTCTGGATCACAAGGAGATCAGAGTAATAACTGGGAACTGTGATTCTAAGGAGATAGGCTTGCTCAAATGGACCTGTGGCTATCATGAAATAGGATTTGCTGCAAACAGGGCCAGATGTGAAACCAACGAACAATCATTAAAGTTAATCAGGATGAAGACCATGAAGAATGAGGATGGTAAGTCAGAGTGCGGTGGGATTACGAGTTATAAGAATCCACCCTTCAAGGACTTAAGAGGAAAGCAATGAAGAGAAAGAGATTGAAACACAAATCATGCACCGAGCCTAATTAAGGTAGTATTATAGATCATCATACGAGTATCATTCAAGATAAATTCATACATAACCTATAAGCCACCCGCATTCCAAAATCATGATAACAAGGAAGAAAATATAATGGAACAGAGCGTTAAATTGAACCAACAGAACAAAAACATACATATTTTTCATAAGTCAAGTAGGAATCCATTCTTACAACAAACGGTCGTTATATTATTTCTTCAAAATGGCTCTTGAGATATACATTAAGAGCATATCTCAAGACTAAAAAATGTTTTATGTAGGCTATACACTTCCAACTTTCAGAGAATTCATAACCTTTACTTAGTTTTCCATTTGGCCTTTTATAGCCATTTACATGGACAACGCGACCAAATATTTCTTTAGACAAAATATTCCCTGCTGATATTACAGTTTCCCATCTAAATAAAAGATGATGAGCCGAAATGGCATCTCATCCAAAATAGTATGGTCTGACACAGATTGTAACAATAACATAACAGAAACATGGAAATAAAAAGAGAGTGCATGGGGTGAAATCAAGATTTCACTCGATTTTACATTACATAGAAATTGAAATAAAAAAATAAAACAAAGGCCGCATGGGCCTGATCATGATATCCATTTGTTGGTACGACGAGGAGTGCTCGAGCCTTTTGTGTGGTGTGATCAGACCAAAGACATGGAGGAGCCACGCTGATGAGGCGGCGGGGGTGGCAGTTGTAGGGCTAACGTCGTAAGTGTTAGCCCCCCTATGAAATTTTTGACAAGCAAATAGGGGGCTAAATTGTTTTTGAGCCTTCAAGGAATGCATTTCCTCTGAAAACACAGTCTCCTTGAAGCCTCCATGTGTCTTTTATCCTTTGATAAATTCCTCTCTGCTGATTCCTATTATAAAGACTCTCTGTTTGTGAAGAAATGCCTAAAGGCCCCTTTCTCCTCTTATTTCACCCCCCTCTTAGCTCCTATTTTTATCCCCCTTGTCCCCCCTTCTATTTCCCTTCATTACCCTTCAAATTCCCCCAAAACCCCCTTTAAATTCCACCCATATCCCTCCTTTGGGCTAACTTACCCTTATCCCTCTATCGTTCCCCTTTCTAACCTTTAAATCACATTGGAATGGGCCAAACCCACTTCCGATCTTATACTAAGGCGTAGCCCCTTTCCGCCAGCCCCGTCCCCATGTAACCGAGCACTGCCATTAAGGCGCTCATCGCAAATTGCATATCGCATTTTCATCGTTTATGTCTGTTTGACCCATCGCAAATATTTGCGATGCGATTTGATCGCGCCGCAAATATTTGCGATGCGATCGCGTCGCAAACCTGCCCCATCGCAATATCGCAAATTGCAGATCGCATTTTTGCGTGTTGTGTTTTTTAGATCCATCGCAAATATTTGCGATGCGATCTGATCGCGTTGCAAATATTTGCGATGCGATCAACTGATCGCTCCGTCGCACTTTCCGCCGATCGCATTTTCGCTCCGTCGCAAAGCGCAAAGCGCAGTTTTCTGTTTGGTGCTGATTTCCGCCATCGCACTTTTCACCTTTGCGATCTGCGATGCGCGCCCGGGCCCACCATACCATACTTCCTCCTTTTCATATATTACGAGGCCTTTCCCTTTGTAAATTGAAAGTTGGTATTATTTTGGTTTTACAAAGGACTTCGCATCGCATCGCAAACTTTGAGTTTATCACTCCGCTCCACTCCCGTTTCCCTTTTTGCGATCTTGCGATTGCGATTAGCCCCGGGTCCCACATACGTGGCCCCGCTTCATCGTTTTGCCATGTTTTCCTTTGTATTTCCCCAAACGTTTAACTTTTGGGCCTTTACACTAGTATCATTTCTTCCGTCGCTTTTCACTATTCCACTTCTCCACCACCGCTTCCTCCGGGCCTCCAAAGCATTCCTCCGCCACCACCACTGCCCAGGTTCATAACAGTTATCTTATGGTGCAGGCAGCACAGAGAGGCCAATTCAGTCGCCAGTGAAGCAACCGAGACAATTTTTGTAGGGGTTCAAGCCGGTTAATTGGAGGTTGACAATTATAATCCCGTGTTCAAGGGAAAAGGCACAGTTTGAAGACCAAAAGCACACTGTCAAAGTCTTATCTGTGTTGAATATCAACAATACTTTTCTCCAGACGGATCACCCTCCTACAAGAAATCTCCACGCCTCCTCGAGCCCTGAAACGATTAATTACACTGACTGAAGCTCATTTAAGACAGTCAGGCAGCAGTTATGGAGTTATGGAGCGGCCTTGCAGATTTTTTCACCCAGTTCATTTATTCCAGAAGGGAGCACAAAGTTCCAGACACCTGAAAAGACTTAAAGAACATATCAGAGGTCAATCTCGACCTGACAGAGGCTACGAAACAGTCTACAAAGTACACACAGCGACGCAGATTGCCATTAAGCAGAGTGGGCATGAACTCTTTCTCCACTCTGGGACTCATTTAATTGTTCACTTACTTCTGTTTCTTCCTCTTCTCCTATAAGAACCCCCGGGAACATATTGTAAAAGGTGGTTGTTCAGCTGTTGGGCAATTTGCTGTTAGAGGGATTCATTCTTGACTGTTAGAACAGTCGTGGGAGGGAGTAGCAGAGTAGTTGTATGTAATAGGCTGGGAGGAGAAAGTCTGGACTGTATTAGCCATTGAGATGAGTGTACATGACTGGTTTTGCATCAATTAATCAAAGCACATTTCACAGGATCCTGGTCTATTACTATTGGTGATGTTTTTCCTAACTCTGTTTATTACATTTTCATACTGTTTCATGTTCTTCTGGTAGGCAACAGAAGTATGACATAGGATTCACCCTTGCTAGGTGCCCTATGTTTCCTGCTCTCCCTACCTTAATGTTTTATGCTTTATGTGTTATCCAAGAGTGAATTCATGGGGTTTAACCAGCACAGTGGATGTTATTGCCTGCTGGCTGATGTATGAACTTAGGGGTTTGCTGCTTGGATGTTTCTTTGTCAAATTTATCTTTATTTTTCCCTTGGAGTTGCTAAAGCAGACCTGGAGTTAAATGACCTCTGGTCCGATCTATAAGCAGCTCCTTTGTCCCTCTTTGAGAGCTGCCTTTGAGTATGTCCAAGCAGGTCTAGAGTTAAATGACCTCTGACCTGATCTATAGACAGAAAATTGGTTGTCTTTACTTCTTCTACTTTCTCTCCTTAATGTTCCATTCCACCATCTGCCTAAAAGATCCTTTAGTGTAGATGACTTGCCCTTTGAAAGCCTTGGCTAGTTGTTGCATGTAATTTCCTTTCATGACTCCATAGCCCAATGGATGGCACCTTCTCGGCCCATCCTCTTAGCTGAAACTTCCTGCTACTTTGTTCCTTTCCCTCCCATTACTTTCTCAGCCTATGATCTCCTAACCAACCCAGCAACCAACCAACCAAATCATTTAAACCCCCCATTTGTGCTTCATACCTAGCCTAATACCTAATCTTGAGCTTTCAAAGATATATCATTCTTTTTATTTATGGAGAGATCCCTCTCCGGATCCAGGAGGGCTAGATCCTAGGATCCCAAAGTGGCTCACGGTTGCCTCATCTTTTGCATGCAAGAACACAAAGTTTGGGAACCTTGTACCGCAAGGATTTCTAAGAAAGGAGACACGAAGCACTGTGGTTATCAACCGGTCGGGTAGGTGGGGGCCACGTGCCAGACAAGGCAGGTACTGGCCTTCGTACCGCATACTAGACTTACCTTACTGTTAAATTACTTGAGCCAACTGTTGATCGTGGCGGGCCCTCTCGATTTTCGGCAGGGTGGACAGAGGCCTCCATCCCCTTTTCTTTTCTCCACGACATCACTCTGATTGGCCCAAAGGAGGGATGACGTCACCTCCTTCGGGGGGTCGACTTCAACCACCTTAGCACCTTTCCTCCTACCAGATGCCTCTAGGTCTTGGGTTGTTAACTTGTTTGCTTACATCCAAGGAAGAAAATATCTTAGCCAATTGAAAGTAGTTTTAGGTTTTAATTTGGGACCAAAAATGTCATTTTCAACCCCTTATAATACCCCCCAAATATCTTTTGCTTCATAATCACCGAGGCTAAGCAAAGGTCGTGTAGTATTAAGTATCCAACTTTATTTAACAATATACTACTTTTGGAATTTTAAAAATTATTTTAAAGAAAATTCAATATTATATATTCTCATCATTCGAGTGTTTGTACATTTGGTATTTCTACATGTATGATTTTTATTTTTTAAATGATCATTTACATCATATTCAAATTCACATCATTCAATGTAGTGATAGAATACAATGACTAAGAAGTTTTGAAGATAATGTTGGGATACCTTGCACTTGTTGTTTTGAAATAAGTTTTATGGTTTTAAAATATTATTTCTTCTTATTTGACGTTTAATCATACCACTACAAGGAAAAGACCCTCTAACGAAGGTTTTTGTGGAAACCCCTATAAAAATAGCCTAAAACTCCGTCTGAAGTGGAGGTCACTGTGGGGGGACTCAACGCACGTTGGCAGTATATAAGTATACACAACAATGCTTAATAAAATATGGTGCACCGTGACAGAGTTAATCTTTTATAAAAAAATAAAAAATCTAACGGTGCGCTAAGTACATAATGCGCACCAGTGTGTATAATACTTGATAGCAATAGAAAGGGTTGAATTCAAAAAAATGTTAGTCATAAAATTCATTTTGACTAGTTCCATGCTATACTCTCACGATGCCCCTGTGCTAAACAAGTACACAAACGCCCCGATGCGTAACTAATATAAAGCATTGTTGTGGGGCTTTTAAGTTAAAAATAACGATGCATTTATTATATTTTACGCATTGGTGTTGTTAATTAATATGCACGCCCTAGTGCTTAATACAAATTGGTGCACCATTGCAGGGTTATTTTTTATGCAAATAAATACCTGTATAAGGTGCAACAGTGCATATACTACTCGATAGCACTAGATAAAGAGACAAAGATTAAATTTAAAAAATGTCGATCGTAAAATGAATTTTCACAATTTCGGTGCTACTCAAACGATGCACCGATGCATTTAGGAATGTGCACACACCGTTGTAGTTACAAAGCACCCTATCATCAATGCTTCCCTTGCTTGCCATCCTTTTGTCAGTTGCTTAATGTGTTGCTTTCGATTTTTCTCAAATGATGCTCAATTTTGTTTTTTTCATTTACGTGGTAACCATGCCTCCCTGACAAGAAAATGTCCAAGTAACGTCCATGTTTCTCTTTATATTAACTTTTTAGCAGAGCATAATTGAAAATTAGGTAAAAAGATCCATTGTTTTTTTCCTTTAACAGTGCATTTGACTGGTTTGACTCGCACCAATGGTGATGCACCCTGTAATTTTACAGGGTGCACCACAAATTGATGTGTTTTGTTAATGCACCATAGTTTTTTGGTGTGTTTTTATAAATTAATAAGCATCGAGAAAGTTATAATTTTTACCGTGGTGCGTGTGGTAAAAGTTACTTCTCGGTGCGTTTGTTTTTACAAAATGCACTACATGCATAAATATTAAAAAATAGCTCGGTGCATTCATTAACTTGAACGTTCTGTTTCAGTGTGATAAGGTTATGCACATCGGTGCGTAACTGGGTTTGTAACACATTGTGTCTGGTGCATTATTTTTTTTTTTGGGTGCACTAAGGAAGTTTTTTTTTTAATTGAAAGTTATATTTCCACATTTATAAACATGTTTTTCATTTAATTAAAAAAAATATGTTTTATGTATGAGGTTTATGTATTTTATATGTCAATCATGTAGCAAATATGTCAACAGAGGGAGGAGAAACAACAACAGGAGAAAATGGCGGATTAATAGAATGTGGTTCAACCGTGGGAGGCGCGAGAGAGGGAGAGAGATTTGTACCCTCTCCCTATTACCGCAACGACCCAAGTCCTCTTGAGGAATGTAGCCCTTCTTAAGTACTGTGAGGAGACTACATCCTTGAAGGGGCACTTTGGCCTATTGTCACAACTGATCCATCAGTGGGATGCCCACCAACAGAATTTTTGTGTCGGTCCTAACACGTGGTATGGGCCTACTGAGGAGGATATATATTTTATCACTGGTCTATCTAGGAGAGGGGAGGATTGGATTTTCCTGAGTTCCCCGATGTCCCCCATGGTGTTTCAACAAAGAGTCGACTTGTCTACTCTCAAAGATATGTTGGGGATCATGTAGTGCATGCAATAAATTTTCAGGTGTCTAGTAGACAACTACGAATCACTTCTTTTGGTGTAGAGGAGGTTAGGTGCCTCTCACTATTATTGAGTACTATCGCACACTGTACTAGCGATGGGCATCACATTAGTTTCCTTCTTTTGTTTTATGTTGATTATTTGGTGCAAAGGCCATGGTGTATCAAATGGTCTGCCATTTTTTTGTGGCAGTTTTGTATGGCTTTAAATAGATGTCATGCTATGATACATGGGAGGGTGAACTTCCCTTTTGCATCAGATATTTTTTGTTTATTTTTTTAAAGGTTTCCAGAGGCGAGGCCTACTTTCGAGCGTCGTCCTCCAAGGCCGATGACTGAGGTGCGAATGTACATGTGGAGTGAGATGATTCCCAAGAGGTACTCCAACCAGGATTTCCGCCAAGGCACTGGGGCTACTGAGCAATGGGGTCGACCACATGTTTGTCTTGGTGTCATGTCCTTACGCGGTGATGAATTGGCAACAATTTCCCAACATTTTATTCACGCCGGATGAGCTTGCAGATGATAGAGGTAATATTAGTGTTTTCTTTAAATTATCTAGTTTTATTTTATTGACCTAATTAATTAGAATAAAGTTTATTCTAACACAATATATAACTTGTTTTGTTAATTTGTTTAATGAAATTGTCTAATTATTGTTGCGTACTATATGTTTTATAGACATCGACATTTTCGTTGGGGACATGCCTCCTCCCCATATGGAGGGAGATGCAGAGATGGCCAAGGTTGTGGAGGGTGAGGCACATTCTCAGATGCAGATGGGCGAGGGCATGCAAGCATATAGGGTTTGTGTCAGATTCAAGATGGAGTACTACGACCGAATCTCTAAAATTTTGGTTGAGGAGGGAGTCTTTCGTATGATGGTTCGAGGCATCAAGGCAAATCCTAGGCTCCTTGCGCTCTTGAGGGACTGTCTGCATGATATGATGAGTCTTATGCATCATATCATCGAAGCTACTAGGCTACTATAGGCAAGGAGGTATGGGCATACAACATATACACATGAGTGTTCACCTAGTACTTCCCCATTGTAGAAAATCTAACAACGGTATTCAATTCGATCTTATAATGTACTAAAACAAGATACTGAATCCTTATACAATTTGCGTAAATAAAACATGATCACACAATCACATAACAAGTAAGAGAAAGAAAGAATCAATCACACAACACAAGATGAATCTGGGGAAATCACAATGCGTAAAAATCTGCTATATGTATATCGTATAAATTCAAGGATCATGAAACAATACAATGCTTTCTCTCTCTAGAGAAACTCCTGCACTCTGCCAATTGTCTCACTCTAATTTATGCAAAATTAGAATAATAATTAGTCGATTCTGTTAGGTCCCTATAATACTAGTATAACCCCTTATTGTTATTGTTAGTGTAACCCCCTTATTGTTATTATTGTGCCCCATAGAAGCCCACTATTGTTATTGTTGTGCCCTTACATTATTATTGTTATGTAGGCTCTGATTATATTGGGACCACTTAGAATCCTTATTGGGACCCCTCTGTCATTTGTATCATCCAGGAATTGTTCATTTATGTAATTTAAAGGAGGTTTCCCCCTCGAAGAGGTTGATTTCTAATTCGTTGATCTATATTTTCTTCTATTTTGTGAGTTGATTTCATAACATTTGGTATCAGAGCTTTGGATTCTAGGCTTTCGCTGCTGCAAATAGGTTATATTGGAATTTTCGCTATAATTTTTTTTTTCTACAAAGGCTCAGGAGCTGAAAAAAACCCATTTGAGCTGAAATCCCGAGGAACGTTGTGTAAAAAATTCAGATATTAGTTCATTATATTTTAAGAGATATGATCTGAGGAGGGTAGGGTTTTTGCAGGCTCCATAATTTATTCTCAAACAGGTGACTGAGGAAAAATCGTCATAACGTTCGTTTTAGACATCGGATTGGAATTCTGTAAAAAATGGTTGAAGTGCACAGACTGTAGTTTCTTGTATATTGATTTTAGAAATGAAGGTCAAAACAATGACACGTGGCACACCGTACAAGTTCGCTCCATTGAACTAGCCGATAATTAGGTCATTGTGGGAGATTGGGCATAACTTTATCTTGAAGAATCCAAATTAGGTCTAACCTGTGGCATTAGAAATAAGACTCAGAGGGATACCACATAGCCAAAGTTTAGATCTTGAATATTCAAAATTATGAGGATACAAAGAGAAACACCTTCTTTAGCCAATTGATAAATCTCAAACAAAAGGGTTCAATGATGAAGCACATTGAGGACTTCCAAAAATTGAATATAAGGGTAAAATATATTCTAGAGGAACATAGGATTGATGTCTTCATAGGGACTTTAAAGGATAACATCCAACATGAAGATCGCCTTTGGGAACTTGATTCATTGGAGAAGGCATTTAGGTTGGAAAGAAAATTTGAAATCAAAATTATGGCAACAAGTAAGTCTACCAATCATAACTATAAATATGGAAATGTTGCTGCTCCTAACCTTCCACAACCTACAAGGTTGACACCACAATGATTGGAGGAAAAAAGAGCAAAAGGGTTATGCTACAGTTGTGATAAAAAATACACTAAAGGTCATAATTGTGCTGAGAAGAAATTAAATTACATAGATTACGAAGAGGAGGAAGAAAAGGAAGAAGAAAATTCAAAATAAAAGGATATACAACAAGAACATACCCTAGAGAAAGAAGAAATGAATCTGATGGTATCTTGTAATGCATTGGCAGGAATTAACACTCCTCAAACTCTCAAGATTGAAGGACATATCAAGAAGAAAAAGGTAATAGTATTGATTGATTATGGTACTACCCATAACTTTATTCATTATAGGATAACCAAGGAATTGAATTGCTTCCTATATCTAGCACCAAAGTGTCAAGTGATGGTTGCAAATGGAGGAATTGTAAATTGCTCTGGAAAGTGACATAATATCAAGCTAACCATGGGAGAATATTTATTGAATAGTACAATGATTTATATTCCAATGGGTGGTACTGATGTTGTTCTAGGAGTCCAATGGTTACAATCCTTGGGGACTATAGCTTTTAATTTTCAAGAACTTTTCTTGATTTTTTTTTTTGGAAGGAAAGGAAGTTGAATTACGGGGTATTGCAGGGAAACTAGGAAAGATAATCAATTCTAATGTCATGACAAAGCTTCTGAAGAAATAACAACAAGGGGTAATTTCACAATTATGCTCACTACAGGTTCAAGCAGTGGAAGATCACATCGAGAATCAACAACAAGTTCTCCAACTCTTAAAGGATAACCTCACTTTGGCGCATAATCGAATGAAACAACAAGCAAATCAATATCACATCGAAAGAAGTTTTGATGTAGGAAATTGGGTATTTTTACGGCTACAACCATACAAACAAATGTTCCCGAAGCAACCTAAGAAGGATAATAAATTATCACCAAAGTATTATGGTCCTTCCAAGGTGTTGCAAAATATTGGTACTATGGCATACAAATTGGAGCTTCTGACATCTTCCCGAATGCACCACATTGTCCATGTTTTATGCTTAAATAAGGTTATAGGTGATAAGATCCCAATTGAAACAATATTTCCAGAACTTGACGAGGAATGAAAAAGCATATTGGAACCTGAAGCAGTCACAAAAACAAGAACTCAACAACTATGAAATTGATCAATTTCAAAGTATCTCATCAAGTGGAAGAACATACCAGCTAAAGATTCCTCATGGGAGGATGATAATTTTTATACAGAAGCATCTAGAACTACTCAAGTGCTGAGGACAACACTTGTTTGAAGGCAAGGGGCATGTTAGGTCCCTACAATACTAGTATAACCCCTTATCGTTATTATTGTGCCCCATAGAATCCCACTAGTGTTATTGTTGTGCCCTTACATTATTATTGTTATGTAGGATCTGATTATATTGGGACCCCTTATACTCATATATATGGAAAGTAGGTTTTTTCATTTGTATCATCCAAGAATTGTTCATTTAGGTAATGTAAAGGAGTTTGCCCCATCGAAAAGGCTGATTTCTAAGTCATTGATCTAAATTTTCTTCTATTTTGTGAGTTGGTTTCATAACATATTCTCTGCCTCTGCTCAACCTGTCTTACTTGCGCATTCCTTGAGGAATTAAATCCCTAATAAATAGGAAAATACATTGGTTTGATTGCACAATCCTTCCTTGGCATGCAACTAACTATATAACTGACCTATACAATTTTCTAATTATACAACTGATAGTTACCATCCCTTTAACCTCAATCTCAACTGGGCCTTCCTTAGAACTAACATGCAACAACTATTTATAGCGAATTATCAGTTAATTTATTGATCACTATTCGTGAATTAAATCATATTTAATTCACTTTACCTCTCACTAGCTCATCACTCTGTTGTAACTATTTAAACTGAGTTTAACTCAATTTCTTGAGTTAGCTAATTAAAACTCGCAAATAACTATAACTGGACCCCCTTAAATCACGGGAGCACTCTACATGCATCCTGTTAGACCCTCAAATCGAATTTCCTAAGCTAACCCAGTGATTTTGACTTATTTAACTAATACAAGTTTGCATGAGATGAAATTACAATTTCTCTTCCAATTTAATTAAGGGGAAATTAAATCAGAAGCCCCCTAGGGGTGTCATTTCTTGGTGCCATTTCAACGCTCCCTATTAACAAGAAAGGCATTATATGCTACCCTAATCTCGTCTTTGTGGAATTCAAATTTTCTTCTTGCCAACGCCTTTGTGAAGATGTCTGCATCCTTCTCCTTCATGGGAATGTACTCTAATGACATAATCCGTCTCTGAACACAATATCTGAGATGGTGATACCAGATATCAATATGCTTGGACCTGTCATGGAATACTGGAATAACCGAGAGTTTGATGCAATTCTGGTTATCATAATGCATCACCATCAGATCAATTTGTTGACAAACAAACCAATAAGTATCTTCCTCATCCAGATGGCCTCGCATGCTGCCTGACTTGATGCGATGTACTCTGCCTCTACTGAACTGAGTGCAACCGATCTCTGTTTCTTGTTGTACCAAGAAATTTTTGTTGATCCTATGCTGAAGATGCCTCCTGATATGATCTTCCGGTCAGATGGACTCCCTGCCCAATCTGCATTGGTGAAACCTTGAAGCTTCACTGCCTCTGTCAGTCTCTACCATAATCCATACTTTGTAGTGCCTTTGAGATATCTCAACACATGCTTCCCTGCCTTCCAAAAGATCTTGGCCAACTTAACCATAACTTGGCTCAGTTGGTTAATTGCGTAGCATATGTCGGGTCATGTGTTCACCAAATACATGAGTGAACCCACCAGCTACCTGTAAACAATAACGTTCACTACTTCGCTCGAAGTAGCACCCTCATTCCTCCAGTTTCTTGCTAGAGGAGTCTCCATGGGTTTTCTTCCCTCCATTTGGAATTTCCTCAGAATCTCCTTGGCATACCTGCCCTTGGATACAAATATCTCCCCATATCTTTGCCATATTTCCAAGCCAAGGAAATAGTGCAAGAGCCCCATGTACTTCATCTCAAATTCTCTTACAAGATTATCTTTGCAAGACTTTATGAGCTGCTCATCACCTGTCAGTATTAGATCATCGACATAAAATAAAATAATAAAATCTTACCATAAACTGCAATATGATATAGGTTCACATCCGCTTCACTCTTAGTGAAGCCCAACTCGGTGAAATAGCTGCCAATCATGGTGTACCAGGCACGAGATGCTTGCTTCAGCCCATACATTTCTCTCTTGAGTCTGCACACATGTGATTCTCTGTCTAAGGTCTCAAAACCTTCTGGATGCTCAATGTACACTTCTTCCTCAATAAAAACATTGAAAAAGGTCATATTTACATCCATATTATGTATCTCCCATCCCATCTATGCTTATAGTGCAAGGATTGATCTAATACATGAGTACTTTGCGACTCGTTTAAAAGCATCATAATAGTCAATCCCCTCTACATGAGAAAACTCTATGGCCACAAATATAGCCTTGTGTTTCTCCACACTTCCATTTGTTGCCTGCTTCACCTTGTAGACCCACATGGATCCTACAAATGACTTCCCCACTGGTCTTGGGACAACTTCCCATGCACTGTTTCTGATGATGGAGTCATACTCCTCAACCATGGCATCAACCCACATTGGCTGCAACACTGATTCCTCAAAAGAGGATGGTTTTTTCACAATACATTCACTCATAAGAGCCAGGTATCCAGTGTACTTCTCTAGAGACCTTCTCTACCTGTGTTGTGATGTGGGTTCCCCTACATTATCTCTCGCATCTAGCAATATTCTGTCAGCCTCTTTGGTGCGCTTCATTACATCTCTAGTGGATGGATTTGCATGAGTGGTTTCTACCAGTCTCTATTCCTCTTCTTGTGGCAGCTCCACATCCTAAGGTTAATCCTAATTTGGAACTAAGAGCTCGTCAACTATATGCAACTCAAGCTCCCTCTCAAGGGACAATCACATAACTTTGTCTTCATCAAAATTCACATCTCTTCTGACCACTGTCATCTTGTGTGCTAGAAAGCACACCCTGTAAAAATTATACAATATGTATGTATATCTTGGATTCACCCGATCTAACAATGTGCTAAAGTTAAATACTGAATCGCTTCTACAAATATTTGTGGAATTAAAAACACAATCGCCAATCACATGAACATGAAGAAAGATCAATCACACACAACACAGATAATTTCCTAGGGAAATCTTACAACTAAAAACCCCACTATCTTATATTGTATATTATATCATGGATCATGAAACAATTACATACAAAACTCTTCTCACAAGAGCCCCTAGTACCTCAGCGAATTGTATCACACTGTCATACAAAAATTGGAAAATTCCTTAGCCAATTTATTGCCTCCAGACAACCTGCCTTCACTGCGCAATCCCTTAATTGATGCAATCTTGCCTACCTTAACTGCGTAACTATCATGGTCATATCCAATGTGTGTTTACTTTCATGTGTGAAAGCGGATAATGTCACAACTGATAGTCAACTTCCCTTTCACCTAGAACTCAATTGGGTCTCCACTGGATCTGACATGCATGCAACTAATATTAGTAAATCTTGAGTTGCATGTGAGATCACTACATGTGAATTAATTAATATTTAATTCACTTGATCTCTCACTACTTCTATCTTCATTTACAACTAGCACAACTGAGTTTAACTCACTTAACTGAGTTAAATTATTTACAACTTGCACAAACTCATGCACCATTGCACTCGAACTCTGTTACAACTAGAATTAATCTGCATGTCCCACCAACCAACCTCTAACTTGAAATTCACTAGCTAACTGAATTTTCCACTTCAGTTAACTATTTCAAGTCCACATTGAGAATAGATTATAGTTTAATGTCCGTCTAAATTAAGGGATAATAAAAATAGACATGCACCTAAGAATAGCCCTATGGGCCCCACCCTAGTGTAGGTGCTTAATGCACTAGTGTGGGTGCTGAATCTTATTGTTGAATATCAACACTCCCTCTCAACAAGAAAGGGATTATCTTTCACCCCAATCCTGTCTCTATGGTATTCGAATTTTCTCCTGGTGAGAGCCTTCATCAGAATATCTGCATCATGATCTTCTGTGGGAATGTAATGAAGCAACATGATCCTCCTCTGCACACAATCTCTTAGATGATGGTATCAGATATCTATATGCTTGGACCTATCATGAAACACATGATTAATCGAGAGTTTAATGCAACTCTGATTATCACAATGAATTAATGTCATATCCATTTGAGAACCAAACAAACCGACCAAAATCTTTCTCATCCATATAGCCTCACATGTAGCTTGACTTGCTGCCATGTATTCCGCTTCCGCTGAACTTAGTGCCACGGATCTCTGCTTCCTGTTGTACCAAGAAACAACTGTAGATTTGATACTAAATATCCCCCGGATGTGATCTTTCTTCTACCAACCCAATCTGCATCCGTGAAGCCATGCAACTTCACTCCATCCGTTTGTTTGTACCATATACCATACTCTTGACTCAGCTAGTTAACCGCATAGAAAATGCCCGGTCTCGTGTTCACTAGATACATCAACGAACCCATTAATTGTCGATTGACAATAACATCCACTACCTCTCCAGAAGTAGCATCCTCTTTCCTCCAATTTCCTGGAAGAGGAGTATCCATGGGTTTGAAACTCTCCATGTTAAACTTACCCAATATCTCCTTTGCATACTTTCCTTGTGTAAATTTTTGTAGATGTTATATGCTTGATGCAACTTTAATTTTATCCCCAATATCAAACAACAATCACATAAACAAGAAAGGAAAATGTTGATAGAACATACTAGTAAATCGACAGAAGACAAGCCAAAAATATATGTGTGTTGGTGCATTACGGAGGTCAACAGGATGCTTCAACTAGCAAAGTCTCAATATGGTCAGCCAACCAGAAGTGTCACACAACCCTCTCGAACAACAATATACGTCAACCCAAAGTCAACGTTGTCACAGTCAATGGTCAATGCAAAAAACAACAAAAATTCAACGCAGCACAGTCAAAGTCAACTGGCAACCTCGATTTATGTGCCAAAAAATGCGAACTACAGAAAATGGAATTTTGACCAAGAATTGGGTCAGTTTGATCATGTGTTGACCAAATTCAATGCTGGTCAACTCTGCACTAAAACCCTCAGTTGAAAACAGAAAATTCTCCTTGGTTCTTTTCCCACGTGTGGAGAAGAAGAGATTCCAAGTGATGATCGAACCAATCAGATATGGAGAGAGAATGTGTGATGATGGATGAGTGAAAATGACCTCCAACGTTGACCTATTTATATCCATCAGTGATGGTGTGTGACACAACTGCTGGGGCTTCAAGTCTACATTTCATTTCAGGCCGACCTACACATATTTTGAATAAATTCAAAATAAATGTTATGCTCATGGAGTTTGGACCTAGTTTTCCAAAATTAACACTTCTTCTCAACTAGGGAGAACTCCATCCACCTGTTCCATCCAAACATCATGCGTCATCCCATCGTAACTTGCTTTGTTGGCTTCTTTATTTCATAACAGAAATGGTTCAGTCACAAAGACACCATTATCGGCTAACAATTTCAGCCCAGAGGTTCGAAACCTCACTAGAATTGATCCCAGATCAAGTGGTTGGACACCTGCCATCCTAGACATAGAGAGTACGAAAATATCCGATGCATCCATCGGTCTTTGCTACTGGTCTCTAGCTTTTCCAACCTCACTGTCGAAATGAGGGGTACTTCCCATGAGTTCGAGACTCAATGGGTAGGATGCATACGGGGCACAGATCATGAGAGGTGAACCAACTCAACATCATAATGGTGGGGCAGAAGCACCACAAGGTTCGACAAGCTTAGCCCTGTGTGTGCTTATAGCTTTGAGGAGCTATCCGCAAGGACCCCCAGAGCTCCCATAGCTCATCGTCCAACAGGACCCTCAGCATAGGGTCGTTCCACGATTCCAAGATTCTCACGGAAGGTTAGGAACTTGACCTTCCCCAGGGGTTTTATGAGAATATTCGCGACCTGCTTATCAGTTCCCACATGATCGATCCTTACGACACCTCGTTGTATTGGACAAAGTGGTACCTGATATAAATATGCTTGGATCGATCGTGGAACACGTTATTCTTGGACAACCAAATCCCACTCTGGTTATCACAGTGGTATCTAGCACATGCCCAAACAACGCACTGAAGAGCTTTCACAACCAAACTCCTTCACAACAAGCCATACTTGCTGCAATGTATTCGGCCTCCACGGTGCTCAAAGCCATCGACTTCTACTTCCTTCTCATCTAAGATATAGAAGTAGAACCAAGTGTGAAGCAACATCCAGATGTGCTATTGCAATCCACCACATTGCCAGCCCAATCGACATCAATATATCCATGGAGTGTCACGCTCCTGGTAATGTATCTCAACCCATGGTTTATCATGCCCCGAAGATATCTCAAAAGATTCTTGGCACCAACCGAGTGAATGTGATGAGGATCAACCATGTGTTGACTCAAAGTGTTCACTACAAAACATATGTCCGGACGGGTGTTCACTAAGAACATCAGGGCCCCTACGAGTTGACGATCTTCAGTAGTATTTGCTAGAATGGGCCCAACAGCGCTGCCACTCAACTTCTTAAAGTTGAGCTCCATCGGTGTCGACACTGACTTACAGTCCACCATTCCAAATATTTCCAGAAGCTCCACAATATATTTTCCTTGAGAAAGGAAAATATCTCCAGGTCTCTGCCAGACCTCCAGGCCTAGGAAGTAATGCATCAGTCCTAGGTCCTTCATCTTGAACTCAGAAGCGAGCTCTCTCTTACATTGATGAATGAGAGGGTCAGCACCCGTCAGGAAGAGGTCGTCCACATACAACACCAAAATGAGAGTCTTTTCTCTATCAACCTTGAAGAAAAGGTTCGGTTCAACATTACTACGAGTGAAGCCCAGCTTCGTCAGGTAGCTATCTATCCTCTCGTACCAAGCTTTGGGTGCTTGATTAAAACCATATAGGGCTTTCTTCAACTTGTAGACATGGGTGTCCCGATCCTGGACTTCGAACCCCAGAGGGTGGTCCACATACACCTCTTCCTTTATTGCACCATGCGGAAATGTGGTCTTCACATCCATCTGATGAAGATTCCATCCTTGCGTAGCAGCAAGGGCTATGATAGATCGAATGGTGGTATATCGAGCCACAGGTGAAAATATGTCATCATAGTCTGTGCCTTCCTTTTGAGAGAAGCCACAGGCAATGAATCTTGCCTTGAACTTTTCAACACTACCATCAAATGCATGCTTGATCTTATAGATCCATTTCGAGGTGACAACTGCTTTGTCCTTCGGTCTTGGAACCACATCCCATACATCATTCTTCATAATGGAATCGTATTCTTCGTGCATAGCATCCTTCCAGACTTGATGCTTTACGACTTCCTCAAAATATCCAGGCTCAGATTGTACGATTGTACTCATGGCTGCTAGATACCCTTGGTATATATTTAGCTTCTTGCTTTCACGAAATGTCCCCCTTGGGGCCATATGTCTCTCGACATCCTCAAGAGTGTCCCTGAGCCATGATGGTATTTTCCTCATTGAAAGAGGTGGATCAATAGGGTCCATCGGTCCTTCAACATCAAGCATCGTCTCATCCTTCGATTCTTCTTGATTTCCAGGCCTTGCTTCATGATCTTCCTCAAATCTCGAAAGATTGATTACTTTCCTCAGGGAAGAATTTTCGTCAAAGGTAACATCGTGGCATATCTCCACTTCCCTTTGGCCAGGAACATAGACTCTATAGGCCTTTGAAGTTTTGCTGTAGCCCACAAACATTCCCTTCTCCCAAGAAGCATCCAGCTTGCTCCTCTTCTCCTTCGGTACATGAAAATAAACAGGACATCCAAAAAATATAAAATGTATGTACAGTCTGTCGGAATGCGGGCATCGGTTTTGTATGTACACAACGGTGTTCGCAGCTTCTCCCCACAGAAACTTCGGAAGACCTTGGTCACATAGCATGGCATGGGAAGCTTCCACAACGTTCCTGTTCTTTATTTCAGCAAAGCCATTTTTCTCAGGAGTATAGACGGTTGTGGTCTCCCTCTTGATGCCAACCTCTCTGCAAAAGTACTTGAACTTGTTTGTCTCATATTCAGTGCCATTATCGGTCCCCAATATCTTGATCTTCTTCCGTGTTAGGTTTTCCATCAAGGCTTTGAAAATATGAAACCACATGAAAGCCTCATCCTTCTTCTTCAAGAAGTATATCTAGGTTTTGCGAGAGAAGTAATCTATGAACGTCATATAATAATAACATCCTCCCAAGGATGTCACGGGAAGCATACCAGACATATCAAAATGTTCTTACTTGAGGGGAAAGGTCCCCTTGTATGCTTTCCTTCAGCACAACCCTGACATACACCTTCATGATTGTTTGTGAACTAGGGCGCCCCAGTCACCGCCTTCCTTGCTTCGGGAAGGGCTTTATAATGAAGGTGTCCAAACCTTCAGTGCCATAGTTCAGTTTGTCAGATAGTATCACATGCCATTGCTTCCAGTGAACTTCCTCCAACCTGGTACAGTGTATCAACTCTAAACCCAATCATGATAGCTTCTTTGAAACTCTTCTTCCAGATGTGTACCTTCCCATAAATGAATGCCACATTGAAACCTTTGTCTTCCATGGCCGAGATAGACACAAGGTTCTTCTTCAAATCAGGTACATATAGTACATCTTGCAAGCAGAGGAATTGAACTTGAGGCAAGTGGAGGGTCATAGTCCCTGTCCCTTTCACGGGATATGTGGCATCATCTCCAAGGATAATTTTTAGATTAACATCCTTCTCAACCATATCAGAAAGTGCTTCCTTGAACCCAGTGACGTGCCTTGCGGCACCATTATCTATCAACCAGACATCCATAGTTTCAGGTGGAGATGCAGTAGAGAGGGTAGATACAAGAATGAATTCATTTCTTTTATCATCAACAACATTTTATTCCTCATACCTAGAATTTATTGATCTTTTGAAAGGTTTCCCATTTCCACCAGAGGAAGCCTTCCTCTTCCCTTTGAACCTGTTGTTCATTTGATTTCCATT
Organism: Pinus albicaulis; assembly: GCA_034641835.2. Classification (NCBI taxonomy): domain Eukaryota; kingdom Viridiplantae; phylum Streptophyta; class Pinopsida; order Pinales; family Pinaceae; genus Pinus; species Pinus albicaulis. The sequence goes on from CM076577.1 coordinate 946,670,748, forward strand.
CCTCCGGTTGTTGTTGTTGTTGTCATCATCATCAGGAGAATCCTTCTTGAAAGGGCATGCTCTAGCATAGTGGCTAACCTTGTGACATGTGTAACATTTACCTTTCTTTCCTTGGGCCCCTGCTCTTCCTTTGTTCCTCAGACCACCATTGTTCTTCTTCTTAGCACGAGCAGTGAAGGCAACATTTCCTTCATTTTCATATTCCTTCATCCTTGTCTCTTATTGTATGCATATCGATAGTACTTCGTCAAAATCAGGTATCACATTTTTATTTAGAATGGTAGTATTGAATACATGACATTCGGATGAGAGGCCTCCAAGTGCGGTGAGAACCATTTCTTGATCAACTATTGTCTCTCCAATAGCCAGAATATTATTTATGATTTCAATCAATTTCAGAAAATATGATTGAATGGTTTCATCCCTGCCTTTCTTCAGATTCTTCAATTGGTTCTTGAAGAAAAGGAATTGATTTGCATTTTTGGCCTTTAACATGTTGACCAACTTGTGATACATCTCCTTGGATATGCCCAGTTCAGAGATGTAGGCAACTGGACTTTTATGAATTGAGTCCAGATTTGCTTTGATTTCCCCCTTCTTATATTTTGACTTGGTGGTAGCAGGTGCGGTGGATGGAGGCTCTTGGATTTTACCTTGCACATAGTCCATGAAATCTTGTTCTTCCAACATAAGATCCGATGTCATCTTCTAGGCATGGAAGTCTTCTTTCCCAGTCAATTTGTAATCATCTTTAAAGCCATTGTAGTTTGAGGTACCCATGCTCTTCTTTGGCGATTGCTACAAACTTGGGCTTTATCTCTACCTCAGCTCCGATACCATGTAAATTTTCATAGATGTTCTATGCTTGATGCAACTTTACTTTTATCCCCAATATCAAACAACAATCACATAAACAACAAAGTAAAATGCTGATAGAACATACCAGTAGATCGAGAAAAGACAAGCCAAAAATATATATGTGTGTTGGTGCATTACGACTGTCAATAGGATGCTTCAACCAGCAAAGTCTCAATACGGTAAACCAACCAGAAGTGTCACACAACCCTCTCGAACAACAATATCAGTCAACCCAAAGTCAATGTTGTTCCAATCAACGGTCAACACAAAACAACATAAGCAAAAAGTCAACGCAACACAGTCAAAATCAATGATCAACCTCGATTTCTGTGCCAAAAAATGCAGACTGTAGAAATCGAAATTTTGACCAAGATTTGGGTCAGTTTGACCATGTGTTGACCAAAGTCAACGCTGGTCAACTCTGCGCTGAAACCCTGGGTCGAAAACTGGAAAATTAGCCTTGCTGCTTTTCCCACGTGTGGAGAAGTAGAGAATCCAAGTGATGATTGAACCAATCAGATGAGGAGAGAGAATGTGTGATGATGGATGAGTGAAAATGACTTCAAACTTTGACCTATTTATACTCATTAGTGAGGGTGTGTGACACAAATGTTGGGGCTTCAGGCCTACATTTCATTTCAGGCCGAACTGCACATATTTTGAATAAATTCAAAATAAATGTTTTTCTCATCGGATCAACATGATCTTTAGATCGATCTTGTACCTATCCAAAAGAGGAATCCAATAAAAATATTTGCATCTTCATTTGAGCATCAAAACATGGAGTTTGGACCGAGTTGTCCAAAATTAACACCTTGAGACACAAAAAATTCACCATCCCGCTGCCATATTTCCAATCCAAGAAAATAATGAAGGAGGCCCATATCCTTCATTTCGAAATCCCTTGCAAGATCCTCCTTGCATGAGTGTATCAACCACTCATCACCAGTAAAAAATAAATCATCAACATAAAGAACAACGATCAATATCTTACCCTCAACCACAATCTGGTACAGGTTTGCATCTGCTTCACTTTTGGTGAAGCCTAGTCCGGTGAAATAGCTGTTTATCCGAGTATACCAAGCACAAGGTGCTTGCTTCATCCCATACAATGCTCTTTTGAGCCTACACACATGCGACTCACTGTTGAAGATCTCAAAACCTTCAGGCTGCTTTATGTACACCTCTTCCTCAATGATCCCATTGAGGAACACAATTTTCACATCCATCTGATGAATTCACCAGCCCATCTATGCTGAGAGTGCAAGGATGGATCTTATGGAAGAGTACCTTGTGATAGGTGCAAAGGTCTCATCATAATATATCCCCTTAATCTATGAGAAGCCCCGGGCCACAAATCTGGCCTTGTATTTCTCCACAATCCCATCAGCAGCTTGCTTTAACTTTTAGAGCCATCTCGAACCTACCACTGAATTAATCAACCTATCATGGGACAATTTATCATGCACTGTTTTTGACAATGAAGTTGTACTCCTCCACCATTGCATCAACCCTAGTAGGCTGTTGTACTTCTTCCTAAAAGGAAGATGGTTCAGTCACAATACATTTTCTCATGAGAGCCATGTATCCAGTAATTCGGTCAAGAGACTGTCTTTGTCTGCATTGTTAAGTAGGGACTCCTACATTATGTGCAGCATCAAGTCTCGACCTATCTGCTTCCTTGGTGCGCCTTCAGCCATTTCTGATGGATGGCTTTACATGAGTGGCTTCCTCCACTCCATGAAACTCCTCATGTGGCTGATCCACATCTTGAGACTGATCTTTGGGAACCAACAATTCCTCCTCTGCATGCAAGTCTATCTCCCTCTCAAGGGACAACCGCATGGATTTCCCCTCATCAAATTTTATATCCCATCGCACAACAATCATTCTGTTGTTTGGAAAATACACATGATAAATATGGGATGTTTCTGTGTACCCGAAAAAATCCCCAACTTCAAAAGTTGGTTCCTGCTTCTTCTTGGCATCCTTGGTCACATACACATAAACAGATGATCCAAAAATCTTACAGTGTGAAACATCAGGTTTCTTACCAATGAAGGCCTCTTCAGGTGTACTCATGCAAAATACTCTATGAGGACAACGGTTCTGCACATAAACCACAGTGCTGCATGCTTCCACCCACAAATGCATTGGTAGGCCCTTATCATGCAACATCGCTCGTGCTGCACCCACGATCATTCTATTCTTCATCTCCGTGACCCCATTTTGTTGTGGGTTATGAGGCGCTATGAGTTCTCTTCGAATTCCTTCTTTGCTGCAGAAGTTCTTGAATTCGTTAGAGATGTATTCTCCACCATTATCGCTCCTAAGAGAATTCACTTGCTTCCCTGACTCTTTCTCCACCAATGCCCTAAAATCACATATTTCAGATAATGTTTGATCTTTCTTCTGCATGAAGAAGATCCAACATTTACGAGAAAAGTCATCAACAAAGATTACACAGTGCTTATGTTTTGCTGTTGAAGCAACCGAGAATGGTCCACACACGTCTGTGCGAACCCTCTCAAGGATCCCCGAAGCTCGATTCTCCTTCTCATGAAAGGTGGAATTTACATACTTCCCCATGGTGCAACCCTTGCACTGATCTAATTGAGAAAGTGTTCCCATTGGAAGTCCAGTAGATATTTGCTGCATGAATTTCAAGGCTCCATGATGAAGAAGGCCCAATCACCTGTGCCATAATTCACCCTCATCCCGACTCACCACTTTTTCTACCTTGCCCATCATGGAAACGCAACCATCCACCTACAGCTTGTAGAGATTATTAACTCGAATCCCTATCCTCTTGGCTTGACTCGTTGTTTTATGTCGCATAAAATCTTTTCCATCACTAAAAACAACGTCATAGCCTCTGTCCTCCAACATTGCGACTAAGAACATTTTTATTTTTTATTTTTTATTTTTATTTTAAGACCTGGTACATGAATTACATCTTTTAATTTAAATGGTTTACCTTACTCCCTATGAAAGGTAATGGTACCAATCTCGGTATCACTGTACTGTCCGTCATCGCCCATCTCAATATGCATGTGGAGATCTTTCTCCTAAAAGTCACTGAAAAGTTCCTTATCTCCCGTCATGTGAAAGGAAGTGCCACTATCCAAATACCACACCGATCCCAATGCACTTGACACCATGAATGCGATCAAGGAGAAGTCAAGCTAAAATTGTGAGGCAAGGGCCTCACCAACTGCAGATCTAACAACCTTCTTGTTCTTCTTATTTTGTGGACAGTTAGTAGCAAAATGGCCACGTTCGTGATAGTGAAAACACTTCACCTTGGACATGTCTTGCTTCTTGCCTTTAGACTTAGATTCAGGATGGAGATTCTTCCCCTACCCCTTATTTTCCTTGGCATCCAGAGCAAAATACTCTTCATCATCATGCTTTGATGAAGAGCCATCTCTGGTGTTCTGTCTCAACTCCTCCTGCACCAAATCCGACCACAGTCATTCCCAATTTGGAAAATTTTCCTGTCCGTTGATAGAGTCTTCATAACCGTGCCAACTCTTAGGGATTCCTAGGAGAGCCAAACTCACCAAATCATCATCAACGAATGTTATTCCCACACCCCCTAGTTCATCCCGACATTGGACAAACTTCATGAGATACTTTGGAATGGTGTCTCCCTTTTCCATATTGATCTTCTTGAGTTGATATTTGAGCGCCAATTTCATATGGTCGCTGCTGCTTTGGAATAGATCCGTCAAAGCCTTCCACATAGCATATAGTGTGGCTTTCCCATGGAGGCTTGAGACAATGTGGTCTCGTACTCCCTCCAACAAGATCCTCCTCTCCTTTGCCACTTTCTTTTGCCATGCATCAAGATTTGCAGCATTTTTCACAACGGGTTTAGGAACATCATTATCAATTAATTCCTTCAAGCCATTGTCTTCGAGTACGGCCTCCATCCCGTCCTTCCAAGAAATGTAGGTCGACCTGACCTCGATGGCATACTATAACCTCAATCCATTGAAAGCCATTTCGATATTGATTTAGCTGTAGCACCAAGAAATTCTTTCTGCAAATTCAAATTCTATCCAGTCACAAACTCAGCTCCTGCTTCACTTCTGCAATTTCCCGTGCTTTGATACTGTGTAGAAATTATACAATATGCATGTATATCTTGGATTCACCCGATCTAACAATGTGCTAAAGTTAAATACTGAATCGCTTCTAGAAATCTTTGTGCAATTAAAAACACAATCACCAATCACATGAACATAAAGAAAGATCAATCACACACAACACAAATAATTCCCGGGGAAATGTTACAGCGAAAAACCCCACTATCTTCTATTGTAGATTATATCATGGATCATGAAACATTTACATACAAAACTCTTCTCACAAGAGCCCTTAGTACCTCAACTAATTGTCTCACACTGTCATACAAAAATTGGCAAATTCCTTAGCCAATTTACTGCCTCCACACAACCTGCCTTCACTGCGCAATCCCTGCTGAATGTAATCCCTAAATTGATGCAATCCTACCTGCCTTGACTGCACAATCCCTGCTGAATGCAATCCCTGAATTGATGCAATCCTTCATGCCTTGACTGTGCAAGTATCATGGGCATATCCAATGTGTGTTTACTTGCATGTGTGCAAGCGGATAATGTCACAACTGATAGTCAACTTCCCTTTCACCTAGAAATCAATTGGGTCTCCACTAGATCTGACATGCATGCAACTAATATTAGTAAATCTTCAGTTTCATGTGAGATTACCGCATGTGAATTAATTAATATTTTATTCACTTGATCTCTCACTACTTGTATCTTCAGTTACAACCAACATAATTGAGTTTAACTCACTTAACTGAGTTAAACTATTTACAACTTGCACAAACTCATGCACCATTGCACTTCGAATTTTGTTACAATTAGAATTACTCTGCATTTCCCACAAACCAACCTCTAACTCGAAATTCACTAGTTAACTGAATTTTCCACTTCAGTTAACTATTTCAAGTCCACATTGAGAATAGATTACATTTAATGTCCATCTAAATTAAGGGATAATAAAAATAGACATGCGCCTAAAAATAGCCCTGTGGGCCCCACACTAGTGTAGGTGCTTAATGCACTAGTGTGTGTGGTGAATCTTCTTGTTGAATCTCAACACACCTGAGAGTTGTGAGGTGTATTGGTGTACCCCAAAAATAGCCCCAACTCTGCTATTGGCTCTAGCTTCTTCCTAGCATCTTTGGTTACATGGAAATAAACAAATGAAACCAAAATTTTAAGATATGACACATCTGGTCTCTTACCTGAAAAAGCCTCCTCTGGTGTACTCATCCCAAGTATCCGATGAGGACTTATGTTCTGCACAAATACTGTTGTATTGCACGCTTCCACCCACAGATGCAATGGTAGGCCTTGATCATGCAACATAGCTCGTGCTGCTCCCACAATAGTTTTTTTCTTTCTTTCTACAACCCCATTCAGTTATGGCTTATGAGGTGCAATAAATTGTCTTTGAATTCCTTCTGAGGCACAAAATTTATTGAATTCATTAGAGATGTATTCTCCACCATTTTTTCTCCTCACAGGCTTCACCTTCTTCCATGTATCTTTCTCGACAAGTGCCTTGAACTCAAAAAGCTTGGAGAACGTCTGATATTTCTTCTGCGCAAAGAAAATCCAACACTTTCTTGGGAAATCATCAACAAAAATCACATAATACATGTGCTTTATTATGGAAGTTGTCGAGAATGGTCCACACACGTCTGAGTGAACTCTCTCAAGGATTGCCTTAGATCGACTTTCCTTATCGTGAAAGGTGGCTTTGGTATACTTCCACATTGTACACGCTTTGCATGTGTCTCTCTACGCAAGTGCACCCTTTGGAAGTCCTGTAGAAATCTGCTGCATGATCCTCAAAGTGTTATGATGTAGATGGCCCAACCTTCTATGCCATAAATCACCGATATCTCAGATTTTCACCTTCTCTACTTTACTGCTCAATGATGTGTAATCATCTACATCAAGTTTGTATAGGTTCTTCACTCAAACCCCAATATTTTTCACCTGTCCCATGGATTTGTGATGAAGGAACACCTTTCCTTCACTAAAAATCACATCATATCCATGATCTTCCAACATAGCAACATAAACCAAATTATTATTTAAACCAGGTACAAGCATGACATATTTTAGTATGAGGGGTTTACCTGACTCTGTTTGAAAGGTAACTATACCAATATCGGTAGCGCTATACCTCTCGTCATCACCCATCGTGATGTGCATCACGAGATCCTTCTCCTACAAGCTACTGAAGAATTGTTTATTGCCGGTCATGTGGAATGAAGCTCCACTATCCAAGTACCACACAGATCCCATCAACAATGACACCATGCATATGATGAGGGTGAAGTCCAACTCGAACTATGTAGCCAATGCTTCACCTGCTCCTGCTCCTCAGGCCTTATTGTTGTTCTACTTTCGTAGACAATTTGTGGCATAGTTTCCATGCTCATGAGAGTTGAAACATTTCACCTTTGACAAGTATCGCTTGTTGTCTACCTTATCAGTCTCAAATTTGGAATGGGATGCCTTCCCTTTTCCTTTCATCACCTTGCCAACCAAGGCACAATTCTCCTCATCATCAGTCTTTCATGAGGATCCATCTTTGGTGCTCCATCAAATTTCTTCTTATGCCAAATCATACCATAGTCGCTCCCAATCTGGTAGCTTCTCCCTCCCATTAACAGAGTCCTGGTAGTTATGCCATCTCTTGGGAATGCCTAGAAGAGATAGGCTCACCAAATAATATGAGGCAATAGTGATCCCAACGCTTCCAAGCTCATCTCGACACTGAGTGAACTTTGTCAAGTATTTTTTGATCGTGTCACCATTCTCCATTTTGATCTTCCCGAGCTTGTCTTTCAGTGCCAACTTTCTGTGGTTGCTGCTATTCTGATACATATATTTAAAGGCTTTCCACATCACATATGGAGTCACCTTCCCATGGAGACTCGGGACAATATGATCTCGAAATCCCTCTAACAAGATCCTTCTCGCCTTTGCTACATTATTCTTCCATTCATCACAAAGTTGAGCATCTGATGCTACGGGTTATGGGACATAAATATCTATGAAAGCCTTTAGTCCATATTTGTCCTCAAGAACTGGCTCCATCCCGTCCTTCCATGCAATATAATTCTAATATCCCTAGAGTGCATATTTGAGTCTCAAGCCATTGAAAGACATCTTAATCTGTTGTTGGATATTGAAGAATAAATCTGCAAATTTGAACCTGATCAAAACAATTTGGTTCTTCTCTTCTTATTGTGATTCTTGGCGCTCTCATACCATGTAGAAAATCTAACAATGGGATTCAATCCTATCTTATAATGTACTAAAACAAGATACTGAATCCTTCTACAATTTGCGGAAACAAAACACGATCGCACAATCGTATAACAAGTAAGAGAAAGAAATAATCAATTGCACAAAACAATATGTATCTGGGGAAAGCACACTGCCTACAAATCTTCTATCTGTATATTTTATACAGCCAAGGATCATGAAACAATACAATGCTTTCTCTCTCAAGAGAAACTCCTGCACTATGCCAATTGTCTGACTCTGATCTAGGAAAAATCAAACAAATAATTAGCAAATTCTTTGCCTCTGCTCAACCTGTATTTCTCACGCATTCCTTGGGGAATTAAATCCCCATTAAATAGGAAAATCCCTTGGTTTGATTGTGCAACCCTTCCTTGGCCTCCAACTGACTCTATAACTGACTTGTACAATTTTCTAACTATACAACTGATAGTTATCATCCCTTTAACCTCACTCTCAACTGGGCCTTAGAACTGACATGCAACAACTATTTATAGTGAATTATCACTTAAATGATTGATCACTACTTGTGAATTAAATCAGATTTAATTCACTTTACCTCTCACTAGCTCATCACTCAGTTAGAACTAGTTAAACTGATTTTAACTCAATTTCTCGAGTTAACTAATTACAACTCACAAATAATAGTAACTGGATCGCCTTAAATCACAGGACAACTATACATGCATCCTCTTAGACCCTCAACTCAAATTTCCTAAGCTAACTTAGTCATTCTGACTTAGTTAACTAATACAAGCTGTCAAGAGATGAAATTACAATTTCACTTCCAATTTAATTAAGGGAAAATTAAATTAGAAGCCCGCTTGGGGTGCCATTTCAACACCCATCATATCATGATGATTAGGGTGATGATCCTTTTGGTGATTAGGGTGGCGATCCTTCAGATACACAATCTTCACTCATACATACTACCCCATCAGATCATGATCATGGTGTCTGTGATCCTTCTGGTCGTACTCCACCTCCTAATCATTCACCTCATGATCCCTCAATGCTTCATGTTTCTGATTCTCAGAGAGCAGAACAACCACCTTCTCCTCCACCTCATAGTTCGACTATTGAGGTAGTTCACAATCCATCGTCTTTTGCTAAATACCAAACTGCCACTACTATAGTCGCATCATCTTTTGCTACACTAGACTAGGCTGCCACTATTACTGTTATAACAGATATTTCACTTGAACATGTAGTTATTTGACTTGTTTGTATATATAGACCAAACTGCCTCTACTATTGTTGTATCATCTTCTGCTACACTAGACTAGGCTGCCACTATTACTGTTATAACAAATATTTCACTTGAACATGCAATTATTTGACTTGTTTGTATATATCTGTGTGTGTGTGTGTGTGTGGTGCATTTTTTTTGCTCATGTTGATTTAATTAATTTATATGTTGGCGTTGATGTGTATATTCTTAAATAATGTTAGATATGTTCATTTATGTATTTGTAGATACATGTGTAAGAGATAGCAATTGTTTGACATGAGATGTATATGTGAGGATGTGTGTGGTGATGATGTCAGATTACAATGCTTGTTTTGTTAGATATTATCACGATGATAATCACATATGTTTATCTAAGTGTTGTTATGTGTGATGTGACTTCAATCATTAACCTTAGGGGCACCTAAGGATACATTTAGATGTCAAGTAATATATCTTGAGGAAGCCTTGAGGATAATAAAGGGTAGGAATTGGTCAACATATGTGTGTGTGTGGATGGCATGCATTTGATTCTATAAGTGCTCCCATAGCTACCTAAACATGTCAAATGAATCCCTCATGGGAATATAACCTTAAGTAATCGTGAGAAAGTCATCATTTCCCTCCATTAATTCCAAACCTTTGGATTTTTATTTTTTATTACTTTATATATATATATATATATATATATATATATATATATATATATATATATATATATTGTAATTATGGTAGATCTTTTCTTTTCTATTTATCATAAAATAAGGTTACAAATATATATTGTTCGATGACCTCAACCTGCTCGGAGGAAACCAGGTCTGTTGGCCACTGAACTGCTTTATAGCCCATCCAAAACATGAAATTTTTGAGCTTTTCCATCCAGGCCAAGTATGCCTGTAAGTTGGTTACACAACTAAACATAAAACTACTGAAGTAAAATTTATCTGTCAACATCATCACAACAAAAATAATGGTGAACACATTGTGTCAGTAACTAGTCTTTGGACGATTCTACCAGCGCTGGATCTTTAGCGCTCGAACCTGGAATTTCGAATTGGTGCATGTTCTGTAATTGTCTCTCAATTCTACCCATCCAGACACACTGATGGTGCAATTAGAGCTGAATAGCTTGCAGCTCTTTCTAAATTTCCTTAGGGTTCATCTCTTCCCGTAGATGTGATCTACCTAAATTTCAGTGATGGATTTCGCCATGATGCATTTCATGATCCAATATAGTTGTAATGTCTGTTTGAACATGGTAAGACGCCCTCGGGTGTTCCCTGGGTCCGTAATCAAAGTTTCCCATTCCTCGACAGATGACTCTGATGCTTCTTTTGTTTTCAATTTCGCTTCCCACGACGCTATCATAATTTTGACTTGCGCCGGAGTTTCGACATTGAATACATGCAATATGATATGCATGTTCTTCGCATCAGACCTTCTACCTCTCTTTCAGGATCTACTAGTAGAAGCCCCTTTACCTTTCTCTTTTGCCTTTGCCAGGGTGCCTCCGTAACGTCCTCACCCCCTCTTGCCATTACCTAGAACCTTCCCCATACCCACTTTCAACCGACCACGCTTCACCTTCAGCACTGAGCGTGCCCACACCAGATAAGAAACCCTCCATGCAAGAGTCGATGCACACAGGTTAGGTGAATCTATATTGAGACAACATAGTCAATGATTAGTAATGATTTTCTGCATGGTATGTAGTGCGGGCCTGGGAACTATTTTCCCTTCCTCTTGACACTTAGACCTTGTTTTGCCTGGGTTCATTGACCCCCTCTTTCCTCTATTTTCAAGTTGCGTCATAGGATTTCTGACAGAATCAACGAACCAATCCTTAGCAGAGTCAAATTCCCATTATTTGTTGAGACTCAATTGTCGTGTTCTCTCTTTGGTTTTCCATGGTGGCACCCCAAGATGGAGAAAGGCATAGAAGAGGCCAAATTCAAACACAAACCATTAAAAATTGTACATTCCCACTTTTAATAACAGCGTGTCGTAGAAAATAGACAACTTCACGATGAAGACAGGTAAAATAAAAATAACCGACAGTCCACACAACTAGAGCATAATTCTCCTCCCGCCGTTCCCATATTTCCTCATGAAAACATGTCGATCCTCCATTCCATTTTCCCAGTAAGCCAAGGATACATACCGGAATACGATGTCGTCTCGTGCTTGGATCCTTTGACTCTTCAGCTTTCCGAACCAACGCGAAGTACCAACAATCTCCCATAGGGCGTAATGAACCAAAAAACACTCAACTGGAGACTGCATGCATAATGGAGCACACACCACATGGAGAGTGCAGTTAACCACACACTTCCTTACTTATGACACCCACCATCCCCTTCTCCTCTACCACTTAATTCCGAGCGTGTGGTGGCACTGGGTATTCCACCCACTTGCTTTATATTTCATCCAAATGATCATTGCCATGATCCCTAGGTGGATCGAAATGTCCTCTCACCCTGACCGGGAGCCAAACCTTTGGATTAAAAAAACTGCATGTCAAATGAATATAATTATGGGTTTTAATTTGTGTGTGTGCGCGAGCGTGTGTCACGATTATTGTGATGAATACCAATTATTTGATCACCACCTTTAGTATCACATGCATACCTTAAGATAAAGGGTAAATTATATTTATAAATATTAAGGAGAGAACAATATTAATATATATTAATGTCTCCACACATGAATAGAATAGTGTAATATGATAGGCAAAATAATAAATAATAACTACAAGCTAAAGGAAATTCAGAAGGCATGATAATGAAATCCCCATCAATACAGATATTGTACTGAAGGAAGATATTAAGGCATGATAATTAAATCCCCATCAATATTGACATTGGATTGACGAAATATATTATTACTCTCCAGTTAACTTCTAAATACCTAATTCCCCAAATAAAACCCTCACAAAAAATGAAACTAGATAAGAAAATCATTATTCCAAATCCTTCAAAAATTTCACTAACTATTACCACAAACTATTAATTTTTTCACCAACTACACACCCTAAAATTTACATTATTTACATTTAAACTATCATTTAAAATCAAATTGCTTCATGATCATGATTTTTGCGGAGAAAAAAAATATTGCACCTCTTATTTTAACCTTTTTACTATCTTTGAATATAAACAAAGATAAATAAATAAACCCTTGTAAATCACTCATTTTTTATACTTCTATCACTCTTCATCAAATTTGTAACCACTCTACACCACACCTTCGGATGATATGGTTAATTGTTATAGTTAAACTAGCAAACAAGGTTACAAAATAATTATTGTGTTTTTTTTTTTGGTCAAGGTGATAAAACCTATCATAACCTAATTGTCATCTAGCAATGAGGAAATAAATCATTGGTTGTTATCAACAAATACAAGGCGACTCATTTCCATTATTCAAGTAAAATCCATGTCACCTTAAATGACCAATTATTGTTCTGTAAGGGGGACAAATTTTTCCTCCTACCAGATGCCTCTAGGTCCTGGGTTGTTAACTTGTTTCCTTACATCCAAGGAAGAAAATATCTTAGCTAATCAGAAGCAATTTTGGGTCTTAATTTGGGACCAAAAATGTCATTTTAAACCCCTTATAATACCCCCAAATCTCTTTTGCTTCATAATAATCGAGGCTAAGCAAAGGCCATATAGTATTAAGTATCCAACTTTATTTAACAATATATTACTTTTGGAATTTTAAAAATTATTTTAAAGAAAATTCAATATTATATATTCTCATTGTTCGAGTGTTTGTACATTTGGTATTTCGACATGTATGGTTTTTTTAAATGATCATTTGCATCCTATTCAAATTCATATCATTCAATGTAGTGACAGAATAGATTGATTGAGAAGTTTTGAAGATAATGTTTGGATACCTTGCACTTATTGTTTTGAAATAGTTTTTATAATTTAAAAATATTGGTTCCTCTTTTTTGATGTTTAGTGATTTTTTTTATCATACCACTATAATGAAAATACCCTCTACCAGAGGTTTTTGCAGAAGCCCCTATAAAAATAACCAAAAAAATTGTCTGTAGCGGAGATCACTAGGGGTGCAGATGTTTTTTTAACGGTGTGTCTATAACACCCAAATGCATTAGTGCATTATATAAGTATACACACAAGTGCTTAATAGAATATGGTGCACCATGATAGAGTTAAAAAATGTAACGGTGCTCTAAGTAAATAATGCGCACTGGTGCGTATAATACTCAGTAGCACCGAAACAGGTTGAATTTAAAAAAATTTCGGTCGTAAAATTAATTTGTCCTAGTCCGTTGCTATACTCTCAAGATGCCCCGATGGTAAACAAGTACATAAATGCCCTGATGCATAAGCAATATAGCACATTTTTGTGGGGGTTTTAAGTTAAAAATATCGGCACATTTATTATATTATACGCACCAGTGCCGTTTATTAATCTGCACGTCCTAGTGGTTAATAGAATTTGGTGCACCATTGTAGGGTTTTTTATACAAATAAAGAACAACGGCGCACTACCTCTATAAGGTGCAACAATGCGTATACTACTTGATAGCAGTGGACAAAGAGAGAAATATTACATTTAAAAAATGTCGGTTGTAAAATTCATTTTGACCATTTTGGTGCTATACTCAAACGATGCACCTGCATCGATGCACTTACGAACATGCACGCACTAGTGCAGTTACCCTAGTGCACCAGAACAGTTTAATATATATATATATATATATATACACCATTTGCACTATTGTAGAGCTTTCAAGCACCAATTCTTCTCTTGCCTTTGTCAAGTGCCCTGTCATCAATACTTCCCTTGCTTGCCATCCTTCTGTCCCTTGCTCAATGCGTTGCTTTCAAATTTTCTCAAATGATGCTCAATTTTTTTTTTCATTTATGCAGTAACCATACCTCCCCGATAAGAAAATGTCCAGGTAATGTTCATTTTTCTCTTTAATTTAACTTTCTAGCAAAGAAGAATTGAAAATTAGGTAAAAATATCCATTGATTTTTTTCCTTGCGTGGTGTGTTCGAGTTGTTCAACTCGCACCGATGGTGGTTCACTCTGTAAATTTACAGGGTGCACCACAAATTGATGTGTTTTTTTAACACACAATAGTTTTTTGGTGCATTTGGTATATTGATACACATCGGGAAAGTTATAATTTTTACCGCAATTCATTTGTTAAAAGTTACTTCCTAATGTGTTAGTTTTTAAAAAATGCCCCACACGCATAAATATTAAAAAAATAACTCTGTGCATCCATTAACCTTAATGTTCTATTTCGGTGCGAAAATTTTATGCATACACATCAGTGTGTAATTGTATTTCGAGACATCACATCGATAAATAAACATAACTAATGTTTAAGCAATGCGCCAAGTATGTATATGCACCATTGTCAATGCTTTATTGGGTTTGTGGCACACCACGTTCGGTGCATTATTATTTTTTGCACACACAAAGTATGTTTTTTTAATTGAAATTTATATTTCCATATTTATAAACACATTTTTAATTTAACTAAAAAAAATGTTTTATGTATGAGGTTGATGTATTTTATATGTCAATCATGTAGCAAAGACGTCAACAGAGGGATCATAAACAACAACAGGCGAAAATGGTAGACCAATACAATGTGGTTCAATTGTGGGAGGCATAAGAGAGGGAGAGAGATTTATACCCTCGCCTTATTACCGCAATGACCCAAGTCCTCTTGAAGAATGTAGGCCTATTTATGTACTATGAGGAGGCTACATCCCTGAAGGGGCACTTTGGGTTGTTTTCATCGCCGATTTGTCGGTCCTAACACGTGGTATGGGCCCACTAAGGAGGAAATATATTTTATCACTGACCTTTCTAGGAGATGGGAGGCTTTTCACCAGTTCCCTGATGTCCCCCATGGTGTTGCAACAAATAGTCGACTTGTCTACTCTCGAAGATATGTTGGAGATCATGTAGTGCATGAAACAAATTTTCAGGTGTTTAGTAAACAACTACAAATTGCTTCTTTTGGTGAAGAGGAGGTTAGGTGCCTCTCACTATTAGTGAGTACCATTGCACACTATACTAATGATGGACAACACATTATTTGCCTTCTTTTGTTTTATGTCGATTCTTTGGTGCGGAGGCCACGGTGTATCAGATGGTATAACATTTTTTTTATGGCAGTTTTGTATGCCTTTAGATATATGTCATGGTATGATACATGGTGTTAGTGTCCAATCACTAGTAGAAAATGATGAAATTAGTGACTAGGTGACTAAAAAATTTAGTCACCATAGCTATTTCAAATGAATTACTACTAAATTTGAACAATTTTAAGTGACCCAACGAAAAACGACTAACTTAAATGACTAATTTAGTCTAGGGATAAAATAAACGACTAGAAAATAAGTGACCCAACTAAAAACGACTAACTGAAACGACTAATTTAGTCTAGGGATAAAATAAACGACTAGATAATAAGTGACCCAACTAAAAACGACTAACTTAAATGACTAATTTAGTCCATGACTAAAATTTATGACTACATAATAAGTGACAAAATTAAAAATGATTAATGTAAATGAACACTATAGTCTAAGAATAAAAATATGACCAACTAGCAAGTAAAAGAAGTATATGATTTAGTCATTTATGCTAGTCATTTTTAATTGTGTCACTCTGGAAATGGAACATTGCAATTTTGATATTAAACTGTTACATTTCACTAAAATTTGACACTGTAGATGGATTAAGAGATAAAGGGGGTCTATGAATCCATCTCCAATGTTAAAATTTAGAGACAAAGGGGTTGCTTCCCCACATTCATGGATGACATCCACAATAAAATTTATAGTGTGGAGTGACGCACTTTACTCAAGAGATTTGATCTAGGCATTTGATAGTGTAAAACTAGCCAAATACCCATCAACATTAATAACAAATTGTTTAGCTAACCCTTATTTTCCATACAAAAATACTCAAGAGATACTTTTCCACATTTGTGAATACATGTTAAAAAGAATTTTAACCCATGTAATCACAAATTAATAATAAATATATTGCTATACGTTCTTATGCTCTGATATAAAAGTAAATGTTTCCAAATCTTTCCAATGAAATGAATGTTTAAAAATGTAATCTTAATATTATTCATTTAAAAAAAATGAAAAACTTTTAAAATTTTTATACAAACATTATAAATATTAAAAATAGCTGAAGAGATGAATTAACCTATTTTTTCCATTTCCTTATTTTACAATATATATATATATATATATATATATATATAATTTTTTTTTCCATAAAAATAAAAAAATTCTCTTCAAATTGACAACTTCAAAAATATTTAAAAAATGAAAAACTATTCAATAACTAGACCCAAATCAAAACGGATATCAAAGTGGTGGAAGGAAAAAATAACTAAACCCTAATCAAAATGGTGGAGGGAAAAATCAAAATGGAGGGAAAAATAAATGAAAAATTTAAAAAAATGAAATATCAAGGATATATTGAATTTCCAAATTCCGTTTGCTGTTACCGCCACACAATTCGATTATTGTAAACCAAACAGAGAGAGAGAGAGGGGAAATATACCGGCAGATGCTCGACAGTGGCATTTTTCCAAGTATTGTAACGTTTAATACGATGTTGGATGTTTTCTGTAAAGAGGGGAAAGTGCAAGAGACTCTGGATTTGTTGGTCGAGATGGAGATGAAGGGATCTTCGCCTAATGACGTGACATACAATGTGCTTATAAGTGGTCTCTGCAAGGATGGGAAATTGGATAAAGCCAAGCAGCTGATGCAAAAAATGCAGAATACAGGCTTGACTGTTTCAGATTTCACTTACAATCCTTTGATTGATGGACATAGCAAGAAAGGCAACATGGTTGAAGCTTTTCGCTTGAGGGATGAGATGGCAGAGAAGGGTCTTTTGCCTACTGTTTCGACATATAATACGCCGATTCATGGGTTGTGCAAAATGGGCAAGGTGAAGGAAGCAAATGAACAGTTCGATGAAATGTGGAAGAGAGGTCTAGTCCCAAATGTTATTTCGTACAATATAATGATTTATGGATACTGCAAAGATGGCAATATGATCGAGGCTCTGAAGTTGCGCAATGAAATGGTTGCTGGCAGTCTTGTGCCCACTGCGGTAACTTACAATACGCTCATTGATGGGTATTGTAGGAGGGGAAACATGGAAGAGGCTCATAAGTTCATGGTTGAAATGATCGATAAGGGTTTGTTTCTGGTTGATAAAGGTTTGTTTCCATATTGTTTTAACTACACTACTGTCATTGATGGAGAGTGTAAGTCAGGCAACGTCGAGGAGGCTTTCAAGCTGCATACTGAAATGGTAAGCAGAGGAACTGCACCAAATGTGGTTACTTACAATGCTTTAATTCCAAATGTGGTTACTTACAATGCTTTAATTGATGGCCTTTGCAAAGCAGGGAAGATAAAATAGGCATACGGTCTTTTGCATAAGATGGTGGATGATGGACTAGTTCTTGATGAAGTGACTTTCACCTCATTAATTGATGCACATTGTAAAAAGGGCAACATTCGAGAAGCCAGGGAGCTCTTTACTGAAATGCAAAGGAGGGGTTTAGACCCATCCTGTGTTACTTACAGCATTCTCATTCATGGACAGGGTAAGGAAGGTAGAATAAACGCAGCTTTTAAGCTCTTCAATGAAATGATTGAAAAAGGTTTGCAACCTAATGTAGTATATTATAATTCTTTAATACATGGTCTCTGTAACGAGGGGGAAATTGAATGGGCATATAGACTATTTAATGAGATGCAAGATAAAGGAGTGTCTCCCAATAAATATACATACACTTCTTTAATCGGTGAAAATCGCAACAGAGATAATTTGCAGGAGGCTCTAAAACTATACAATGGGATGGTGGATAAAGGTATTCTCCCAGACGTTTGTACTCACGAGTCACAGTGCATTGGTTAAGGGACTTTGTAAAGATGGCAACTTTCAGGCTATTAGTAACTTCCCAAATGAAATTCTGGAAAGGGATTCTGTCACTGAGGATGGCTTGAAGGATGAAACAATAGAGAGATTTAGCAGGGTAAATGACATCGAGGTCGTTTTCTGAGACTTGGCATTCATAGCCTGACCTGAATTGCAGTGTCTGGTCAAAGTGAATTATGCAGAGTGCATTTGCTATGATGATTCAGACACGATCGTATCTTCGTTGGCAACCTGTCAATGTAAATTTATGCATCAAAATTCCACTCGTTCTGTGGGATTTGGAGCCATTTTCTCTCCGTCTTTGGTTTTTAAACTAAATGAGATTGAATTTGCTGAGTTTTGGGGGATTTTTGTCCAGTGAGTAATGAGATTGAATTTGCTGAGGTTTTGGGGGTTTTTTGTCCAGTTAGTTCTGCAGCAAAACGATGAATTCGCGGATCTATCCCTACGGCTTCATGAAGCTCGGGTGCAGGAGGGTTTGAAGGGTTTGGCCCGGCTTCTGGCAGAGGGCGTCAAAAAAGACTATTTGATGAAATGCGAAAAGAATATGTTGTGCCCGATTGGTTTACGACGGTGAGTGTCATCCATGCTTGCACCCATTTAATAGCTCTGCAAAAAGTCACGTGGATCGATGATTACATAACTAGAAGTGGGTTTGAATTAGATGATTTTTGTTGGAACTTCACTCATTGATATGCATGAAAAGTGTAGGAGTATAGATATTGTGTGTGTTGTGTTTTATAAAATGCTTGAAAGGGATGTGGTCTTTTGGAATGCCATAATTTGATTATTGGAAATGTGGTCAATGAGATTTCAAATGAAGCTTCGTTGTTGCTTAGATGAATGCAACTGGTATGCATTAAACCTCACTCTGTCACCATGGTGAACGTACTTCCAGCTTGTGCTCAGTTAGCAGCTGTGCAATGGGGTAAGTGGATTCATGCTTATAATATTAGAATAGGATTTTTGTCTGATATTTTAGTGGGGATTGCTCTCAAAGATATGTATGCCAAATGTGGAAAAATAGAACTGGCACGCCAATATTTTGATGAGATTTCTAAATGAGGGAGTACTAATTGTATGTGACTGTGAAATTCATCTTCGCTTGCTTCCACTAAAAATTGCATGTGACAAATCAGAAGCCATATTTGGTCAGATCACATAGAGAAGCAATATGAATTGCAATAGAGCCTCAAATCTCTAAAAAGATGTCAACCAATCCATTCAAAAGAAACCTACTATATATTTTAGACAAACCAACAAACAATTCCAAGAGGCATAGGATTCTAACAGATGATTGTTTGTCAATATTCTGACCATATTTCAACGCTTCTATACGAGATCTAAATGGCTCCATCCTGCATTTCAAGCTACAATATTTTCTTTAAATTATGGAGCATAGAAGTGTGTCTTACCCACTGCAATTCATCATTACAATTTCAATAGCATCCTCCTTTTGGAAATCGGGGTAGTGAGTTATTAGTTAAACTGGGTACATGCTCCAAATTCTACATGTAGCTAATGTCAAAATCAGAAATTCCTTCAAAATTCAACCAAGAATGTGCAAAAGGCAGTATAAAACGATCCTTGCACCCTTTAGAGAATGTAAGCATAACTGACATTCTACATGTAGTTAATGTCAAAATCAGAAATGCCTTCAAAATTCAACCAAGAATGTGCAAAAGTCAGTATAAAACGATTCTTACACTCTGTACCCTTTAGAGACTGTAAAGTGTGAATCGTTCGCGATTCGTTGCTAAATTTCACTGGTTTCTTCCTTGGTCCCATTCGACCTCTGGTTTTCTTCTTGAAAACTACTATCAGGGATCCTTCTACACATATTACTTTCGTGGTAGTACTGAGACCTGCAACATAATGAATATTTTCCAAAATTGATTATCAATCACCTATATTTTTGGGGAGTGACTATCACAAAAATCACACGCTTGGGAAAAAATCAAATATGTACAATTATTCAACTATACAAGTGTTAGAGATAAAGTTGGATGTTAATATTTTGTATAAAATTGCTGGAGATGAAGTTGCTTGTTAATATTTGTACATGCGAATGAACACCATTGCAGGATTTCTAAAGAAAACTGAGGTTGCCAACCTCAATTCAGTTGATGGTTTCATAAACTGCAAGAGAATATGAATGATTTCTTAGGTAAAACTTCAAACATTGTATTCATCATTGTTTTTCCTTCTCCATCATGTTCCCCATTCTATTCCATAACTGAACTTTGTAGTCAGAATTTTACAAGACAAAATCCAATCAGAAAACTACTTTTACATCATACTAACACACAAAGCAAAATTATTCTCCACACAAATAGCTTTAAAATAATAGCCAAATAACAATGATGCTCTTTTAGCATTAGTCTTTGGGAAACTATACAAAAAAATTTTCCTAAGGAGTTTCAGATGAAATCATGTTACAGATGGAATTCCAGAAGCTATGTAAGTTCATTTAGATGAGAAGGCCTGCACAGAGAATACAATAAAGGAAAATTGCTATTAGTTTTCACAAGCAAGTTGTAATGCTCAAAGGACATTCTACAACTGGAATTTCAGAGATAAGTGCTCATTAATACCATAAATAAAGTGGCATGTCCAAGGTCTGCGAGGTGAGCCAATAAGTTGTCAATGGGACTGGTGCCAGTGTACTCTGCTTGGAACGAAGCTCCCATGATAGCAAGCATGGCCAATCGGCCATTCTTGATTTCCTTGGTCCTCGGCTCCTTGATTTTCTTAGGAGAGCCAGAGCCCCAGCCAAGAGGGTCAAACCACAACCCACCAGGGCAGGGAAAATTTTAAGGATAGAAGTTTATCTTCAAATTTAGAAACCTTGGCGATTTTTTATTTTTATTTTTTTATAGAAGCGGGTATGTTTATATTAATTCAAAAAGTATCTGAGGCTTATGCTCAGTGATTTTACAACTGGGGACCCAATGTCTAGGGTGTTTCCGAACAAGCAAAATTTGCCTACTCTATTTCTTACATTCAGTCTAGAAATTTCCCAATGACTAGCAAACCTTCTAATGCAAATAAATTGCTGCAGCAAGAGGAAAAAATACATGACAGGCTAAGGCAGAGGGTCCCATGATTCCCCCTCATTGCAAAGGAGGGATTTTGCATGAAAAGAGACAACAATGTTGGCCTCAAGGTCCGCTTCTGTGTTATTTTTTCGGAGGATGTGAAAGAACTAAAGTCTCTCAAATGACCCGATCAATTTCTTAATACGATCGAACATCCATTGCAAGTAGAGGTCTTTAGGGAATTATTTTTTCACAATCAGGCCAATGAGATTTTATGAATCTCCAATGACTCGAGCCTCCTTGATACCATGTTTTTGCAATTGTTTCAAGCCTTGGAGGAGGGCCATGGCTTCCACTTGATTGTTTGAGGAAAGCCCCAAACCCCAGGAAAAGTGGGAGATGACTTGGTCTGAAGGGAAACGGATAATTCTTCCACCTTCGGCCTTCCCCAGATTACTCTTTGTTGCGCCATCAAAAAACATAGTGTGGATATCTGATCTGCTTCTCCATTTGTCGAAGTCCTCATCCTCTAACCTGATTTTCCATTCTTCTCTGCTCTTCTCCATATTTTGTCCCGTGGGAATATTTATCCCCAACTGCTGACACCACTCCCTGCATTGTTGATTTAAGCCACCGACCCGCTTCTGGTTCACCTTGGCCTGCATTATTTCTTTGAAGAGGCTTTTAATTTTCACACTGGTTTGCTGCTAGTTTAGGGCCTTCTCTTGAAATATCTGGTTGTTTCTTTCAAGCCATATCTTCCAGAAAATAAGCTTTGGGATAATCATCCATCCCATGAAGGGCCAACCTCGCCAGGGGAAGGACTTAGGGAACAGGTCTCCCCAAAAAGACAACAAGTTCATGGTGTTGGATGGGAGGTTGGGGCTGCTGTTCCAGAGTGGAAAATGTTCATTCCATATGTCCTGAGCATAGCTGCACTCGAGGAAGATGTGAACTGAGGATTCCTCTTGCTGCTGATAGAGCGGGCATCGAGAGGGGTCGTGGAAGCCGCGGCGCTGCTAATTTTCAGCAGTGAGGATGCTGCTGTGCCCTAGCTTCCAAGTGAACATGTCGATCTTTAGGATACTTTTGACCTGCCAAATCCCTTCCAAAATCGCAGGGTTGTGGGGAACAAAGGGGATGGCTTTAATACATCTGTAACATTCAACTGCGGAGTAGCATCGCTTCGAGGAACCCCAACCCCTTCTGTCTTTTTTCCTGGCGTTTAGAGGGGCTTTCCCAGCCAACTCCACCATGAAGTTGGCCCAAGCTTGCTCTAGATGAGCAGGTATCTCTATTTTCTACCACCCTTCCTAGTTGTTGTTTTCCCAATATGAGATGTCCCATAGCATGCAATGACCATCTGCGATCATCCACGTTTTTAGTTCAAGCAACTCAAGATCCTCCCCAATTGCTTCTACGTTCATGATTTTTTCCTCCCATAGTTTGATCTGCTTCCCATTGCCTGGTATCCAAAACAGGTGGTCACACAGGAGCGGGAGGGCATGTTTACACAGTTGATGAATCTGGGAGCCCTGACAATTAGTTTGGAAGTTATCCATGCTGCGAAGATGCCTTCCAAAACTATTTTTTTTACACAAAGCGATTTGTGCCCATCCAAGATTCCTTGCATCCTACCGCCATAAGATCTTGGCTCCCAGGGCGATGTTGTGCTCCCTGAGATATTTTATGTGAAGACCACCTTCCAGCAGTGGCAAAGCAATCTTATTCCAACTGATCAATGGAATTCTCATATCGTTGTTCTTCCCTCCCTTCCAGAATAAGGAACAAATAGCTTTCTCCATCTTGCGAAGGATGCCCACAGGAGCCAACAATAGAGACATCTGAAAAATTGGAAGACTGTTAAGTACAGACTTAATAAGGACGGTATTACCTGCCAGATTGAGCTACGACATGCCCCAGGCTTTCATTTTGAGCTTGAATTTTTCTAGCAAGGGGAGCCAGTCTCTCCCACTCGGACGTCCTTGAAAGATCGCCAGCCCAAGATATTTGAAATACCCCCATTCTGTGGATCCTTGGAAACCAAAAACCCTAGTGATCGTGCTTAGCTCAAGGCCAGATAGGTTCCAAGCGTAGATGAAGCATTTTACCATATTAATTTCACTCCCATACTCGAGGCAGTAGCTATCCAGCTCCGGTTAGAATCGGGAGGCCAATATGTCAGAAGCACCCCTCGGGAGAATGGAGTCATGAGCAAATAGATCGTGATTTATGTTTCCGACTCCCCTAGTGATCTGAAGACCCATAAGCTCTTGCTCAATTTGTCTTTTCTCCAACATAAAATTGAGGACAGAGGCTTGAATAACAAACATAAGAGGGGATAAAGGGCATCCCATCTTTATCCCACGACTAGCCTTGAAGAATTCTGCAGCACGCCCATTGACGAGAGGAGAAATCCATGGTTTCGCAATGCAGGCCTTGACCTAGCTTATAAAGCAGCAGTCAAACCCAAATTGTTGCATGATGCCAAATAGAAATTTGTGCCTAACTCTGTAAAATGCACTAGCCAGGTCCAACTTGATAGCCATACCTTTTTCTCTTCTTTGGATACTTGAATGGATCGCTTCCTAAACTAGAATGAAATTATCAGTTATCTGCCTACCTTTGACAAATCCCCCTTTATTGTTAGGAATGATATCCGGAAGAAGGCCTTTCAGTCTGTCGGCCATGACTTTAGTGATAAGCTTGTAGCCAATATTGCAGAGAGAAATTGGCCTGAATCTGTTGAAATAGTTTGCACCTTTATATTTTGGAATAAGAGCCAAGAAGGCCAAGTTGGTGCTGCCCCCAAGCTTGTGGCAGGTCTGTGACTTTAAGGTCATTTTGAGGAGATCCTTTTTGACAACGTTCCAACAAGTTTTGATGAATCGAGCAGTGAATCCATCTGGCCTAGGAGCCTTGTCCAGAACCATATCATCAAGGGCTTGCTTGATTTCAATGACGGTCACAGGAGCAGTTAGCATGGCATTCATTTGGGCATCTAAGTCACCTGATACCGGGATACGGGGATACAGGAATTTGAGAATCAGATTCGGGATACGGTGACCCTCAGAACAAGACACTTCTGGGATACGATACGTTATATATTATTTTATTAAAAAAATATATATATTTTAAATATATATATATATATATATATATATATATATATATATATATATATATTAATATATTAAAAATTAGATATTTTTTACACAAATTCATAAAATTCATTGATTCAAACATAGATTTAAGATCTTAGATACTCATACATGATACATTGATACATCATACAATTCTCAAATTTATTTAGAAAGACAAGATAGTAGATACTGTAGTTTTCTCATTAAGTCATCAGAATCAAAATGTGTTACATAAGTACACTGCCAATGGTAAATAGAAATAGAAAATAAAAAAAAACTACAGTCTCCAAGACTAAAACTTGTGTGTGTGTGTGTTGGTCAATTCCTTCTACCATTGGTCTTAAAGATAAGGTCAAAGTGAGCTTATATATTTGGCTGTAGGGCTATTTACAGTGACAAAAAACATGCTACAACCAATTACTTGCTGCTGTTTATAAATTCTAGAACTTATTTCTCAATCCTAATAATGGAAAATGCATCAAGTTGAGAGAGAGGAATGTCTATAGCTGAAAATGAGTTGTTTTAAGCAATTTTTATGCATGAAAATTTACTTTTCCACTATTTTCAGCTTATAATAACACATGAATTTCAAGAGGCAAGAGTCTATACAGAAAATCTCATAATCAAGGAAATGTTATACCCAGCTCCTTATAGACAATTTGATGTGGTAGAAGTTACAATGTTTGTATTCAACATTTAGGTTCCAAAATCATAAGCTTTATGCCCCCAAAGTGAACAACTATAGTACTATAGTGTGTCTCCACAAACTTTCAACAACCATTAAAATATGAGGAGCTCACCTTATATAGATGCAGATTTAAAAGCCTCCAATAGAATAATAATATCCATTCCAAAGACCTAGATTTATTCAAGGAATGCATAAATAAGTAGTATTAATCTAACTAACTCCATGAACCAATCAAAGAAGGAATTCGGATTCGGTATTTTATAAAGAAAAATTGCACTTTTTTTAGACAACGAATCTGGTCGTATCCGTACAGGGTACATTCAGGATTTTTCATACCCTGTACAGATACAGCCGTATCCCATGAATCGGGTACGAATCCTGGTGAATCGTATCGGATTCACCGGATTCGGGATTCAAAGCCCCTGGGGGACGAATCCGGTTTCTTAGTTGGGCATTGACCTTTGGAGGGACCAACTCAAGCAGATTGGAGCTGAGATTTTATTGCTTGTCCACTGAGTACAATTCTTTGAAGTGCTGATGGGAAGCTTGTTTGATGCTGGTACGGTCAGAGAAGGATTGATCTCCAAATTTTATCTCCACTATAGAGTTAAAGTTTCTTCTGGCTTGAGACTTCTTATGGAAGAAGGAGGTGTTTCTATCCCCAGCTTGTAGTCACATACTGCGAGATTTAAGTCTCCAGAATTCCTCCTACCGAATACAGGCCTTATGGAGATTAGCCCGGACCTCCTCTTCCAGGATAAGGTTGTCATTTGAGATGTCCATATCTTTCATTTGTTTTTGGTGGCTTTCCAAACAGGCCTGGGAAGCCTTCCTTGACTCAGATGGAGAGGGGAGGGCTTTAGCCCAACTTTTGAGGGGTTTCTTCACTCTCCTCAGTTTTTCTTCCCACACAAATAAGGGGGAACCATTGACAGGCTGATTCCAGACTTCCTCAACTTTGTCCAAAAAGTCAGGTTGCTGCACCCAGAGGGCACTGAAACGGAAGGGAATAGGTCCTAGATTCATGTGTGGCTTCAACTCAAGCCTAATGGGCTTGTGATTAGAGACCGACGAAGAAAGAATAGCAGAACAAACATTAAGAACTAAGAGCAAGAAGGAGCTTTGAATGAGAAAACGATCTAACCTTTCAGCAATGTGGCCTCGACCCGTTCTTTTGTTGGTACATGTATATTTTCCCTTGGGAGGCTTGATGTCCAACAGATCCTAGTCCTGAATGAGCTCCTCCACCCATTCCGTGACTGGATCCCTTACAATGCTACCCCCTCACTTCTCCTCTTGGCTTAGAGTAATGTTCATGTCTCTAGCCAGAATGACATTAATCATCTGAATCTCATTTGCTAGGTCCCTAATGGATTCCCAACAGGATTTTTTGTCTCCCAAAAGGGTCAGAGCATAAATGTTGAACAGACTCACAGTTTCTTTGGTGTGGAGATGCAAAAAATGAGCAAAAATCCAGTTTGAGTTAAGTTTAACCATAATTTTCTCAAAGCATGTCTCGTCCCATAAGATTCCCAACCCTCCTTAGGTGCCTCTAGAGGAGACTGCGACACCTCCTCCTTTTCCAAAAACTATTTGCTTTTATGGAGAAAGTCCTTTTCCTCCATTTTGGTCTCCTGGATGAGAAGAATGTCGGGACTTTCCAACATTTCAATACTTTTCATTGCTTCTTCTTTTAGGTTTCTCCCCATCCCTCTATAGTTCCAGGAGACGATCTTCATTACTTCCTTTTTTGAGCTGAGAGGGCTCCCTTAGAGCCCTGACTTTGATTTCTGTGTGCTTTAGGGTTTTTTGCCAACATCTTTTCTAGGGTCGGCTGGGTCCCCTGAAGTTTCTCCTTATAGGTTTCTTGTTCTCTTTTTTCTCTAGAGGATTTCTGTCCCTTGGTAGATCTTCTAACCGAATTTTGGGATTCCCAAATTTCTCCTTCTTCCTCCGACTCCTCCGAATCCAGATCTTCCCCCTTAGGGACAACCTCTTTCATTCCTCCAGGATATTCACCAATCTTTAGTTGTGCTAGGGTTTCTTGCATTTGAATATCCTTTTGCATAATCCGTGGGTCAATTTCTTGGACTTCCTCTGTCTCTGAGCTCAAGGCTGCAAAACTATTCTATTGGCCTTTCTGGGAGGGTTTGGCTTTAGTAATACTCCCCGTGGGAGCTGAGCTTCCCTTTCCTTTTTCCATTTTCCCTAACTTGGAACTTGTTTTAGATTTCTTGGCTTGCTTCCATCCTTCTTCTTTCTCCTTTTCTGGGGCTGCGTTTTTCGGACAGTTCTTGGCGAAGTGGCCATACTCATGACATCTGCGGGAATTTGAATGACAACTGTTCGTAATCTAGTCTCTAAAGATGGAACCAGTTCCCCACCATTAGCTTAATGGCTTCTAGCAGCCCAAATTCAAGATCCACCTCCACACAGATTCTGGCACAGTTGTATTGTTCCTTGTTGTTTTCTCTGTCTATGAATTTCAAAAGTGCATTGCCGATTTCCTGCAATTATTCCCAGTTCTAGTAGTGCACAGGTAAGTTTGGGAGCCAGACCCAGAATAGAACGACAGATGGGACATCCTTCGAGGGATCAAAGTTAGGAGTCCAACGATTTAGGTACATCCCTTGAGGCCCCATGAAATAGGGTTCACTTCTGGAAATCAAGTCCTTGTCTTCCTTCATGTTGAATTCAAACTTGAAATAACCCTGCCCCAGGAAGTATGAGGTGATGCTATTGGCAATAAGGGGCTTCCAGTTGCGAGTGATCTAGTCCTCGATTGTTTTTGGTGAGGGCCATAAGCCCATGAATTGACCGGCCAAAGATCGATCTGCAAGGGGAAGGGCCACTCGCATTGGACCCTCAAGCAGGAGTACCACCAAGGTGATCTCATCCAGCCGCTTGAAAAATTTGGAGGAGAGTTGCTTCTTCTTCTTTGGCTGGGAAGCGATTAGGAGCTTGAATGCCTCGATCTCAGGTGGAGGAGGAGGAGGAGGAGGAGGCGGAGGCGGAGGTGGAGGAGGGTCCTGAGAATCAGCCATTGGACCGAGCCCAAGCCAGGGCGAGCACCTCGATGGCACCATCTTGATGTAGAACCAGAAACCCTAAGCGTGACGGAGGGAAGAGCGCAGGCTCAGAAGCAAAAAAACCACGAAACCTTGGCAAATCTTACTAGTCCCCAATATGTAAATTGTAAAAATTTTAATCATATTTTTGTAAAAATATTTAGGTTTCTAATTATTTTATGTTAGTATATATAAAATTTTGGTGACTTTTAGGGTAAAATAATTTTATACTATAAAATTTGGACAAATAAATTTTCAAAAAAATGAAAATTGTTGGGGAAGATTGGATCGGTGTTGACTGAGCCGGGCTTAAGTATATATGCCCATCTGTGGCCCTCGACCCATCCAAGGAATAACATCTCCACCACAAAGAAGAGTTGTTTTATCTGTGAAATACTCCAGCTCTCCTGCAATGTACCAGGAAGGGGTGTTGAGGGTCCACAACTTAGTTAACAGCTCTTGAATGAAGATTCCAGCTACCCCCAACATTTCCCATTTGCAATGAACAAGCTCAGATTGTACAATCTAAACCCCCAGTACATAGAAAACACAGTTATAGAGAAGCCATCATCTTTCATATCTACTACCCCAAAAAGATAATGGTAAGCAAAAACCTCTTAGTATTTACACTTCCTTAAGAGAGTATAAAAGAAATTATACAAACATTAAAATATAAACCAAAAAGAATAAAACCAATAAATCTAATACAGAGATTGTGCTTTGCAGAAACCAAGTTACAAACCTAGATTAACAATCACACTATCCTTGTGGCATTCCTCATGGACAAGTGGTGTCAAAGCTTCCTTCTCTCAAACTACGATGCCTATAAGCCGATCCTTCATTGCAATCCTCCAAGTATGGACTCGAACACCATCAGTAATTCCCGCACACATACCAGCCCCAATGGATACCTGGCTCAACTTATCACCATGTGGAATGAAAGGACCATGCCCATACAATGGGGTAGCTGGCACATTATATACTCTAGCCACAGGATTTGGTACAACATGAGTCGACTAATGAACATCTCCATCATTATTTAAAGCAATGAAGTCTTCTGGTGGGAGTGAAAATATTAAAATATTATAAGAATCACTACACTCAACATAAATGAGTACCCATCCTTTCTCTAGAAACAGTCTGCACAAATCCACACTTTCATTTCTAAAATGTAATTTTCTGCACACATGTACGTGGACATGAATACACAGTAGAATGAGAAAGAGTGGATTCATTAATTCATTAGATGATGCAATGTCTGATTAAGTCATTACATATTAGGAGAAGAGGAGTACATTTCATATCTACCAAATACCTAATTAACAACAACCACATTTAATACTATATTAAATGCCTCATAACTACATCTTCTATTTGGCAGCTCTCGCAGCTCAATTTCACAAATTTTCTAGGTGGTGACTAGTTAAAATTTGTATGACAGCTATCAATTTTCTTTTTGATCCTCTGCTACATGTTGGATTCTCTTTTTGTGGCTTAATCACTTTGATTCAGTGGCTCTACCATGAAGAAAAGCTATACATTTTGACATCTCTCTTGGCAGCTACCCACTCACTGACGACATCTGTAGCTTAATTCTTTGGTTGTTTAGTAGATAATATCTACCCATGTGACGACAGGCTTCACAAAAGGAAAACCTATAATATTCCTACACTTAGTGTCACTCCATGAGTCGAGATATTGATTTGATATCATCAATTCTATGATTCTTTAGCCTGCCTTCTGCAATATTTTTGTGGGTTTTTCCTTGTGCAATGAATTCCCATGGTTCTCATAGTTTGATTGCATACATATACACAATCCCTTTGACTCACTCCAGGATGGCTTGCCTTTGTTATCTTTTGTCCAATTAGACTAATTTCAAAATTAAATCTAAGGCAAAAATATTGTAGTGCCAGCTGGCATCAATAAAGGAACTCAGGTATCTGGAATACAATAATTCCATCATGGCAATGGAAAGTTGCAAACATGATAGACTTTACCAAAAAATATTATAGAGTTGAATATCATGTACTAGCCGAGCTCTTCTAGTAGCTGGAGAATTGTTTTTGTTATTGTGTCACATACCTTCCCAGCCTTTGGTCTCAGTAGGGTTTTGGAGTATTAACTTCCCATCCATAATTTTCTGTCGTTGTGGTTGTTTGGCATCTAATATTCCCATAGACAACATTGGAAACTTTCCATTCAGGGGCGGATTGGGCTGGCTGTGAGGTCAGTTGTGGTGGTGTTCATGGTGTGCCCTAAATGCATGGTTTGCTTTGTGTTTGGGGTCATTCACCACTGGGATGAAATTGCTATGATCTATTTGAAGGAGGCAGAGAATCATTTGGAGTCTCCTATTCATATAGAGTTTTCAAGGAAACACATACAACTTTTGCAAACTTCAGATTAGAATTGTATGCATTATCTATGAGATGGATAAACATGTAGATTGATATTTACTTTGATTTTTACAAGTATTATAATAGCATAGTTATTAATGTAATCAATTTGCCAACATTCTAATATGGAATATACCACTGGAGGATTGGACTATTATGTTGCATGCTATATTCTAGCACACATGAAAGTTGCAGACAAATCCAAAGAGACTAGTTGTAAGTTAAGGAGATCTAGATCTCTTCAGGCTTGTTAACTGATTTCATCTCTCTAGATAGAGAAATGCCGCAACCGAGCAATTTTATAGGGTGAGGGTATTTTCTTTGCTGATTTTTCTAGATGTTTCAACTCTGTATTTTTGGTCAGAATGAGGTAACTTAACTCCATAAACTTGCTTAAAATAGGTTATGACCTTTTTTTAATGATTTGGCCAATTTCAGTTTCATTCTGGTTTGACTTCTATGAATTAAATTTAATAGAATTTCCTAAGAGATTGCAGTGCAAAATTAAAAGCTGATGGATTAGCTTCTAAGTTAACTTAGCATAATATATCTACCAGGGGGAATATGCCCAAGTCCCGTGAAAGGAAATGAATATCCTTAAGGCTTAGATATAAGTGAAATTGATAAAACCTAAATTCCTTGCAATGCATTGAACATATAACTAAGCCTTTTGCAACATTTATCAGATGCAACTAAACCTCTTCAAATGTTTACTATGCACACAGCTAAGCCTTGTTATGCTAACTGCATTTATTATTATGCCAATTGAGGGAATATACGATGATACACTTAATGGACATTAATTCCATTTAGATATGAAGAAATAGATTATTTATCTGGAATGGAACACTATTCTAGTATCCTTTTATTATTATTATATTAAAGTGTCACTGTCATTAGAGAGTGTCTTGTGATGCAGAGGATGCCCACACAATGATCACATTTCTTTAATGCTTTGCTTATGATTTATTTTTGACCTGCAATTTGGGACACACCAAAAAGGGGAGGTTCTGTTCTAATGAGGGGCGTCCTTATAATTTAATTAATATATTTCATGTAGTGGTCGGTTGCTCTAGAATCTGGTAGAGATGAGTGTCAAGGGCCATCCAGGAATGGATCGAAATTACTCGGACAGGACCAGCATGATGTACAGGAGACACTGTGAATTAATGGGGTTTGGCGTGGTTGCTTGCAGACATTTTTTTATTTTATTTTATTTTCCCCACCGTTTCTACAAGAGGTGGATTGGCAACAAACCATTCCACGCAAAAAAAAGGAACAGATCGTGTACATCCTAGATAACAAGATTTCTCAGACTTGCCAAGGAAAATATAACCGGTACTTGGTACAGTGGGAAGACTTCGCACCAAAAGAGAGTACATGGATCACAGAGCGGGAATTGCAGACCTTGGACTCCGTTCAATGGCAACTATTTGAGCACAACAAATTGTAGGAGATGTGTTGTTTCCAACCAGAGGCGAATGATGCAGAGGCTGCCCACAAAACAATCACATCTCTTTAATGCTTTACTTCTGATTTATTTTTGACCTGAATTTCAAGCACACCATCAACATCCTCCAATATGTGCCGATGTATTTCCATAGGATCAACAGAGCTCTCTGGCTCTTCTTGCACTTTAACAACTTCAACGGGTGAATTTTCCTCATCTTTCTTCAAGTCATTTGCACTTGGTTCCTCGTCATCTTCAAATATATGTGGCATCAAGAATCCTGATAATTGAAAGGTTGTATTACTGCCATATTCATCAAGCATCCCTTCAATTTCCATCAATGGGTCATCAACAGCACATTGTACTCTAGAGGGATGCCTTGATGAGATAACACCAGCTCTATCATCATTTGAAGATCCAATCTCATTCATGTAACGATGCAGAACAGGTTCTGGAAGAATTCTCTGTTCAAGCCAAAGCCTCAAAACCTTAAGACACTAACGACGATTATCACATGTAATGCTACCTTGTGGAGAAACTGCACCCAACAAGCGTGGAAGAGCACTCTGTACAGTAGGAAGATATGTATCTCTAGCCATACCTTTTTATGTGTGTGAACATTGAGTTATTGAATCCATCAAAAAGAACAAGTCTATCCTCTGATGGAAACTCGCTTCATTTTCCAGCCTACGAACAATAAGCTCTACAACCTCCCCAGGAATGCCATATTTTGCACAGTCAATAGCATGGTGTGATACTCTGCCAATGATTTCCTTTGTCCTTGACAATATCTCAAGTATTCCTTCAAAGGCGTCCCTGGAAATTGCTACTTCTGTATCCTTGCTAAGTGTCCCTCCAACTTATTTTTGCTCTGAGCCTATTTTACCTTCTTCACTTGATTCCAGATCCATCATATTTTCCAAGCCCCACTACTGTGCATTAACTCTGGGACTTCTTGGTTCCACATGGGCAATGGAATCCTTTGTATCCTCAGTTGCCTCACCATCAAAGTGAAGTTGAATAGGTGAACTATGTTCTAAACTACTCCCTCAGATTGGCGAAGGATTGGAAATAAAAGGAATAGAATTCTCAGTTTCTTCAATTAAAAAAGGATGTGGCAGAGGTGATGAATGAGCTTGTTCTCGCTTAGCTTGTGCAGTTGCTATAAGATTCTTCAGAGATGTAGATGGAGTTTCGATATCACAATCATTTGGCACATTTCTGAGTTTTACTTCTTTTGCAACATCATACACTTGTCTGAGCTTAGTTACTTTTTCTAAATGAAACTCTGTAGGATGTGACACACCATCCAATTTCATTGTTGTAGTACCATTTATCTTCACTTTACATTTTGAAGGAGCTGTGACTTTTTCTGCTAGAGGTTCAATGCCAGATTTTATAGGGGAAACTTACTCATGCTTGCGAACAATGAATTTCTTAGGTAACTGCCCTTGGTTAAGCTTCTCTAACCCAAAATTCCCACGATCTTTCTTAAGGCCTCTGCTATTTTTCTTTGTTGGGTTCATGCAAGATTTCTTCACCTTGATGATCTTTGACTTGTATTCACATTGTTCAGCCTCACCCTTTAGTGCAACATGAGCCTTGTTCAGAGGTGTGCTAATTGAATTGCCTTGTCTTGAAGCTAAACTTGCACCATCTTGCCTCTTCGGAGAAAATAGCACTGGTGCAGTCATGCTGTTCTTATTTTGTTCTTCCATTTTATAATCAAACATTGATGATTCACTAGGAATTTTTGTGTTTGCATTCCTCTCATCCTTATCTCCATTATTTTGTTTATCTACGTGCTTATAGGTCTTTGAATCTTGAAACAATGGATTCACCTGCTTCTCCTCTACCCAACTAACTGGTTCTGAAGGAAGCCTCATAAAGGATTGATATGAATATGAAGATGCTAGAGGTTTCTTGTTGCATCCTATTTTATTTGCTGATTTTGGAATCAACATGTCTACTTTGACACATTCCTCATTTCCCTTAACTGCCTTCTTATCATTCTCGCTGTAGAACTCCAACATGCACCATCCTATCCAACAACACCAGTTGTCATTGGCTCCACTGAAGTAGTAGCAACTTCTACAACACATGCAGACATAGCTTCCTGAGCCCGATGATGTCATTTAGAGGGGGGTATGGCTGCTTCATCACTTAGTAAGCTACTTCGCAGATGATATTTATCAGCCTTTGGTGGAAAACATGTAGCCCTTTCCATTGAAATTGAAGGCACCTGCCCATGTGGAAAATCTCCTTCAGTTTCAAGACTTTGAACCCGTGACATTAAAAGTTCTCAAATGGCATTCCTTTAACATAAATGCATTATCTATTGCAGTATTTTCTCCTGTATTGTCAAAGGCACTTATCATGCCTCCTTTACTGGAACCTTCTACAATTTTTTTCGTTTCATCTTCAGCATCAACTCTTTCCCTTTTTACCAAATGTGGATATTCATCAAAGTTGAGTTTATGCTTCATTCCCTTAATCTGTGTTTGTTTCTTTCGATGATCTACCCCCGATAATAATTCAAGAAAATTATCTTCTTCTGTGAAAGTATTTATCTTTGTTTGATCCTCATATCTCTGCGGTAGTATTGATAATCCTGAATTATGTTTCTTCAAGAGATTTCTTTTTTTCTTTAGAATTTAATTCTGATGAAAAAAGTGTTTGATACTACCCTAACTTCATTCTCTTCAGTCACAGATGTAGAAAGCACATGATATTTGTCATTAGGAACAAAGTTTTCATGA
The DNA here is from genome assembly GCA_034641835.2 of Pinus albicaulis. Taxonomy (NCBI): domain Eukaryota; kingdom Viridiplantae; phylum Streptophyta; class Pinopsida; order Pinales; family Pinaceae; genus Pinus; species Pinus albicaulis. The sequence continues at coordinate 946,705,740 of CM076577.1, forward strand.
ATATGTTCAAAATCTTTTTCACCCTTCACATTTTATTTGAAGTTTGAAACCTGATTGTCGTCTTCAGTGTTTCCATGTTTAAAAGATTCAAAATTGCTAACACTATTATCTGTCACTGATTTTCTCCAATCTTGGATCTCACTTTTAGGCATTAATCGAGAAATTCTAGTTTCTTTTTCTATGCTTAGGTGTTTGATAAGTGTTTTTGGGTCTGAAATCATTTTGGAATTAGGGATTTCTACTGTACATCCTGGTGGTCCTGTCTGAGTAATGTCGATCCATGCCTGGACGGTCCTTGACACTCATCTCTGCTGATTCTAGAGCAACCAAACACTACACAAAATCTGCTAATTAAATTATAAGGACGCCCCTCATTAGAACAGAACCTCCCCTCTTTGTCGTGTCCCAAATTGCAGGTCAAAAATAAATCATAAGAAAAGCATTAAAGAGATTCGATCGTTGTGTGGGAAGCCTCTCCATCATCTTGTTAGATTTTCTTGGTAACAATGTTAAAACCCAACTACCATTAATTGGGGCTTATTTTATGTACTATCGTGTGGTTCACATTGTGGTTGTCATGAATTTGTAAACTCCAGCCTAATTTTTCCGTACTTTGTTAATGATTCAGGATATGTGGCTCTTTCTCTTTGAGAATGAGAGGTTCTATAATTTTAGCAATGAAGCATCTCTTGTCTGGCAAGAAACCAATGTACCTTTTGCAGTCTGGGGCCCAAACAATGTTTGAAAACATACAATAGTTTACCATCCTTCAGAGGTATTTGAGATAATTCAATGTAGATTCTGCTTTTGGTATATATAAATGTTTTTCTATTAATACTTGTAATGTGATCTTACTTTCTACCATATTAGATTTTGGACTATTTGATTTGAATATCAGTTGGCATATAAGTTGTTAATATAAAACACTTGGATTGGTTGACATACTTGGTGGAGGCTAGAACAGGTTTTAGCATATTGAAGTATAATGGTGTAATTTTTGTATTTATTTCCAGGCTGTAAAGAATAATGGGAGTATGTATGCTCATGTCTTCTTTGCTCATTCAGGATATGCTCCAGATCCTAGTGATCATGAGTATGATCCATTTGCTACTTTAGGAAAAGCCACCGTAAGTTTGAATGTGCATGCCGATTACACTTGAGAATTTGCATATTTTTGGGCTACAATTGCACCCTTTGAAGGATGTTGTTGTGGATTGAATTGCAAAGAATAAGCATGATGTATGTTTTCTTTGCTGAATTGTGTAGCTATTGTTACATATCTTCCAAAGCCAAAGGTAGATAAGCGTAAGAGCCTGCTGAGTGGTTACAGTTGGAGACCAGGATGGATCAAAAATTGAGGTAAAGATATTTTTCTTCTTACTAGACATTTGTTGCCTAGAATATTGATTGTCAATATCTGTTACAAAATTCTGAGCATTTGGAGAAGAATATGTCAAGTGTTCAATTATAATTATTTCTTTTCTTCATGATTCAAGAGATACTCTTTGGTAGTTTGTGTAGGAGGTCTGAATTAAAGGTTATTAATCTGCCCCTTAGTGCCTTCACTAGCCATAGCATTCCCTTAGCACTAAAAATTGCATGCCACAAATCAAAAGCTACGATTTGGTTAGATCGCATGGAGAAGCAATATGAATTGCAACAGAGCCTTGAATCTCAAAAAGGATGTCAACCAATCCATTCAAAAGAAACCTACTCTATATTGTAGAGAAACCAACAAAAAATTCCAAGAGGCATAGGATTCTGACAGATGATTGTTTGTCATTATTCTGACCATATTTCAACGCTGCTATATGATATCTAAATGGTTGCATCCCGCATTTGCAGCTACAATATTATCTTTAAATTCTAGAGCATAGAAGTGCGTATTACCCACTGGAATTCATCATTAAAATTTCAATAACATCCTCCTTTTGGAAATCGGGGTAGTGATTTATTAGTTAGACATGGTACGGGCTCCGCATTCTACATGTAGCTAATTTCAAAATTAGAAATTACTTCAAAATTCAACCAAGAATGTGCAAAATAATGATTCTTGCACACTTTAGAGACTGTAACCATAACTGTTCTTTGCAAGTATCTCGCAACAGATAAAAGGACCTGCATATTTCCTACAAATTCTTGCAAGGAAACCTGTTACCATTGCTTCATAATAGGAGTGGATCAGTTGAAAATTCATCGATACAATATATAGATGAATATCATTTACAAAGTTTCACATTAGCCATAAGTTGATAACAGTGGTTTACAAAAAGGATAATCCACATATAGAAGTCTTAATAGAGTTGTAACGAAATGGAACTGTAGTTGAATATTCAAGAATGCACTTTTATTCCTCATTTGTTGCTAGATTTCACTGGTTTCTTCCTTGGTCCCATTCGACCTCTATTTTTCTTCTTGAAAGCTACTATCAAAGATCCTGCTACACATATTAATTTTTTGGTAGTCCTAAGACCTGCAACATAATGAATATTGTTGTTATCTAAACCCCTAGTACATAGAAAACACAGTTGTAGCAAAGCCAACATATTTCATATCTACTACCCCACAAAGATAATGGTAAGAAAAAACCTCTTAGTATTAACACTTCCTTCAGAGAGTATAACATCAAGTATTTATAAATTAAAAATATAAACCAATAAAAATACAAAACCAATAAATCTAATACAAATATTATGATTTGCAGAAACTAAGGTACAAACCTAGATTAACAATCGAAGTATCCTTGTGGGTTTCCTCGTGGCCAAGTGGTGTCAAAGCTTCCTTCTTTGGAACTACCATGCCTATAAGCTCACCCTTCATCGCATTCCTCCAAGTATGCACTCGAACACCATCTATAATTCTAGAACACATACCAGCCCCAATGGATACCTGCCTCAACTTATCACCATGTGGAATGAAAGGACAATGTCCAGACAATGGGGTAGTTGGCACATTATATAATCCAGCCACAGATTTGGTACATCATGAGTCCATTGATGAACATCTCCATCACTAGTTAAAGCAATGAAGTCTTCTGGTGCGAGTGAAAATATTAAAATATTATAAGAATCACTGCACTCAATATAAATGAGTATCCATCCTTTCTCTCAGTCTGCACAAATCCACACTTGCATTTCTAAAATGTATTTTTTTTGCACTCAGGTACGTGGACATGAATACATAATAGAATGAGAAAGAGTGGATTCATTAATTCATTAGATGATGCAATGTCTCATTGAGTCATTACATATTAGGAGAAGAGGAGTACATTGCATATCTCCCAAATACGAAACTAACAACAACCACATTTAATACTGTTGCTGGTCTGCTTAATGATTTTTTGGATGCCATCATGGTTGGTGTCCTCCCTTCTGTAGATGTAGTAGCTTGTATACCACAAAGCTTAGATGTTTTTTGAATTAATAGCTCACACTTCAAGCTATTAATCATTGTGGTTCTCTAAGATCTTTTGTGAAATTCTTTACATCGAAAGCCTACTTGCAGGCTTTGGGAGGTGATAGTCCAAGGTCCTTATCATCTGCGTTAGATGAGGTGATATGACATGATGCTTCTTTTAGGGGGCATGGTGTGGATGTATTGACTGAAATATTAAATACTATAAAAAAACTTGGATTTGGCCTCGAAGTATCTTCCCTATTGCAAGAATTTTCCAGCTCTTCTGTGCCTGTTCCCATGGAGACTGATTTAGAATAGAAAAAAATCAGTTGAGTGGATGGAGATGAATCATTGAGGGCGAAATCTAAGTTAGGGGTTGATACTTCTACTGAAAATTTGTCTTCAAACATGGAATCCATTCTCCCAAATTTTATAAGCAATTCTACACATATCTTAGAGAATATTTTGCATAATATATATACATGGGTGTTTGTTGAGAAAAAGGTTATAGAGGTTATGCTGCAACTATTTAATTTACCCCTCTTACTATTCTCATTTCTAGGTGGCTAGAATATTGTTGTTGCATTTAAGAATTTTTCACCGCAACACTCATCTCATCTCACAAGGGTTGTTTGTACTACTTTGAGAGAACACATGAAACCTGCAAGTGAATTCATGGTTTTACTGGCTAGAAAAAAGATGGCAAATATTGAAGTAGCACAACACATAAGAATTTTGAGAAGAATTACATCAGGCTTAAAGAGGAGGATTCTTTTGTCTGGTCAAAGAATATTACCATAGGGGTATATACTCTGAGGCTAGTATATAAAGATACATTTGTAGATAATTCACGAGGAGCACCCTTGTAGTTGAAGAAGTTCTAGAAGTTCAAAAGTCTTCAAAAAGCTAAGTGACTAGATGCATATATACCTATGAGGGATATCACGTTCAATTTTTAAAAAATTGTGTTTTGAATAAAGACTTAAAGGGTTGTAAGGCACTGCGCCTTATGGTGTTTTGATGTATCTGGCTCAAAAACTCTGAGATATTTCAAGGTAAGTTTTAGCCATTATTTCAGTGTGTCTCCCAGTCACAACTGAGCTTTCAAAGTAAAAAAGCCCCTAATATTGGTAAAGAAAGGACATTGATCCATCCTTCTATTGTTAAGAGTGGGAATGGTGTTATTTCAATTTTCAGCAGTGCGAATCAAGGTCAACAAGAAGAATATGCTGCAGGAGGTATCCTATACCTTAGTGATTCTATTATACTCATATCTTCAAAATTTGAAGCATATATTGGTACAAGCTCTAACAAATATGATGAAATAAAGGCACTAAAATATTTATTAACTGTAGTAGTAGAGGAGAGGTGATTGAATTCTAGGTCTTTGGGGATTCCTTGGTGATCAATTGGTTCAATGGTAGCTTTAGGATGGAAGAATTGTTTTCACAACCCATTTTGGAGTAGCTGAAGACTGTCAAGGCACAATTGTTGAAGATATCATTCCATCATATTCACAGAAAATTTAAGGCAGAGGCTAATGGACTCTCTAAAGAGGGATTTTTGATGACGCAAAACTATGGTTTAGCAGGGGAAAGTAGGTATGGTGTAAGCCTTCAGGATAGGTCATTGAAAAAACCACCAGTATAACTACTGAATTTACACCATATGCAAATACTAAACACTATTGATGGAAAAATAATTGCCTATTTTATTATTCAAAGCATCCATTGTATCTATATATTGTTCATAACATCAAAATTTTAATAATGGTAGTCAAAAAACATCTTGCACAAAGCAATAATTAGATCATACTAGCAGGACAAGAACCTTCAAATTATTTATGACACCATTGTGCAAAGATGAAGATAATGGGCATTTAACACATGCCTTAATCTTGACAGAATATAAAATTTTGAATGATTGGCTTCTTGTAAATGTACTCCACAACATGCTATAATGCGATATGTTTATGCAAATATTTTCTCAAGCTCCATAGAGGACAAGGTTTTAGAACTAAGGAAAAATATTATGATGTTACTTGTTTACAGATTTGAGAAAGCCTCAAGGGTTGCAATAAAAATCTGGAAATTATGTTTCAAAGTGGAATGTGAAACATGCTTGGATTTGTATAGTGCTTCAATGCTTGTTTAGGAACTACATAAGTGTAAATGAATCAAAGTTTTTTTTCATTTTTCTACATTGGATTCCCATTCTCTCTAAGTTATCAAAGGCAAGTTAAAACTTGATTAGACTAAGGGACAACATTTTTCATTGCCAAACTTTGACCTTACAAGGAAGTGCACTACACTTGTTTGATGCTTCTAGACATTTTGAGGGGATGCCAATAGAAATTTCAATGTTGTTGGATACACCGGTGTTGGTTAATTTTAGAAAGTTTCTCTTTGTCAAATATGTTATTTTCATGAAGAAATATTTCCAACTAAGAGGATAAAGACTTGGCATGCCTAGGACATAATGGTGTTATTTCTTGCCTGTATTTGTGATTTATTAATATTCCACCACTAATAACTTCATTACGTAGCTGTTCGTTTAGTAGTATATTACAATAGTGACTTGTTAAACGAATATGATTCCAGTTTGTTTGAACGCCATAAACTGGAAGAAAATTTAGATTTGAATTAGAAAAATGGAATATATTCTGAAAAATATGTTTTCTGATCAAATATAGGCCCGTTGCTTGATCATTAAAAAAAAAAAATCACGACAATAAGAAATGATTTTGGACACGATGAATTACAAAACTCTCCAGCTTAAAAACAGGTTAGCATATTCAGTATTTTCTGCATTAGAGAAAAATGAATGAGTAACATTAAGTTTGATTTGAATATTTATAGTATTATTTCATAGATTCTAAAGGGAAATTGCATGTGCTAATCTCGCTCAATTAATTATAGGGAAAACAAGCGGCATACATAATTTGTTGGCTTATGGGAATTGGATTCCTTTTTCCCTTGGAATAGTACATTGATAATTGAAGATTACTATATTGAAGCTATATTCCCGGTTAGTATCACAGTTTACAAAGTCTTGTCTTATTATTTTTTAGTTTCTTGTTGTAATCTTGTGTCAACAATACTTTTCTCCACCCATTATATTTCTACTGACCAATTTTATTGTTGAAGTGTCGCTGCTTCTTAGAGATAACTAGAGGAAACAATATAACTACAAAAGTGGAGCATGAGACATTCTTAGTAGAAATTGCTAGCTCTGTTGTGTTTATTTGTGACATTTTATTTTCTTTGTTTATATAGGTCATCAGGCCACATAGCTACCACTATTTCCCAATTGAAGAAAACTTTTTCAAGTTTCTTTCTTTTATGGGGAAAAATGGCATTAACAATATTGCTAATGTTGAGGTATATATCATATAAATATTTTATAGTATAATTTAGTTTATATTATAGTGTTCATCGACTTTCATGTCTTATACATTGCATTGTATCCTCTCTCTTTTTTCTGTCAGAAAAGGAACTCAGTATTGATGGTAAGAAGCAAGGATTGAAGAAAGAGGAGAACAAATAACACTAGAGCGACAAAATGAAAATTAAAGAGAGATAAGAGAATTGGTCTAGTGGTAACCATAGAGTCAATATCTTTTAGAAGACACACACATAGAGACTGATGATCAAGTCTTCAGAGTTGGTGAATTCACTTGAAATTCCTTAGAAAAACAATCAGAGTTGGTGAATTCCTTGGCAATACAACGATAATGTTTGAAGTAATGAAACATTATTTCATGTGTAAATTGTACTCCAACTAATATTAAGTTGGAAACTCATATTGTAATACTTGACATTTTATATAATATAATTTATGTGGTTGGAATTATTTATAGTTGCACTGGATATTACATAGTATTGTAATTAACATATGTAACTTTCTGTTTTCATATTAGATGAACATGTACATTGTATGAAATTTTTATTAAATTTAGTTGCAAAATCATGCCAATTAATTTATTTTGATTAATAATGAACACATAAAATCTATCTAAAACTACTAAATTAGTAGCTTATGTTTATTAATGATGAACACAAATAAAATGAATATACTACTAAATTAGTTTCTTATAACGATTGTTAATGAAAGTAAATGAAATGAATATAAACCACTAAAGTATTCATTTATATAATGAATATGAAACTAACAAAAAAAAAAAATTACTACTGCAAATAATAAATTTTTGATTACAAATGACGACTAAATTTTGCATATATATGACTATTAGTAGCTAATTTACAAGACCTTATAACACGACCAAAATTTACTCATATTTCTTTGGTCATTAATTGGTTTCAAATGATGACTAAAATTTGCATATATATGACTATTAGTAGCTAATTTACAGTATCTTATAACACGACCAACATTTTGGTCATATTTCTTTGGTCATTAAATAGTTTTATCTGGTGATCATTTAGTGATATATTTTGTTGTATAATTGGTCATTAATTGTGGCAATAAATGACTAGATCAATGACTAAATCAATAACCAAATCAACGACTAAATAAATGACCAAATCAATGACTAAATTAATGACAAAATATACTACTAGACAATAAAATCAATGACCAAATCAATAATCAAATTAATGACTAAATCGATGACCAAATCAATGACTAAATCAATGACAAAATATACTACTACACAAAAAAATTGAGACAACCAATTAATGACTAAGCTAAAAACGACTAAAAGTTGGTCACGTTATAAGATACTGTAAATTAGCTACTATTGGTCACCGACTGAAAAATAGTCGTTTATATGCAAATTTTAGTCATTTTTTTAGTAACTAATTAGCCATTTTTTACTAGTGAATAACCACCGAGGATCATGATTCATCAGGATTTTTCTTGTTATTACACCTCTGTTTCCTTTAAAATAGGATAAAACTCTTTATCGTCACCCAGACATTCATTAAAACATTTTTGGCCCTTCAGAATGCATTTTATGCCTTTTCTGTCGTTAAATCTGCACATAAAATAAACAAATTAATTTGAAAACTTGCGGGGGAGGCCTTTTCTACGTTTAGAGGGGTTTTTTGGGCTTGGGAGCATTTTCAGAGGTAGAGAATGGCGGATTGGGGTTGGGTTCCAAAGGCAGAAACCTTCAGGAAATTTGAAAGAGGGCGGCGGTTTTTAAATCTTGGTAGGGAGGGAAAAGCAGTTTTCGGTAGTGAGAAGGCAGTTTTAGCGAAGACGAGGAGGTAGTAATGGTTTTGGCGGAGAGGATACGATTCCATACATCGAGCGCCGCATGGAAAGGTAAAAACACCCTTTTCGCAATTTTTAAAAACGCTAACACCGACGCATATAATATTGCGATATGCAATGGGAGCCGTCAGATCTCGGGGAACAAGATTGACAGTGATTGGGTGTTTTGGGAGCGACAGGAAAGTAGAAATGAAGGGCTCGAGCGGGCGCAAGGTTCAGTGGAAAACGGGTCCCAGGGGTTCAATAAACGAACAAAATGCACTTTTGGTTAAAGAAAGGGAAAGGGTCATATGATGGGGTTTTTTAATAAGGTGTGGGGGTTAAAAGTATTTAAGTAAAGGGCTTAAATAATTATAAAGGGGTCGGGTTAATAAAGAGAAAGAGTTGGATTTTAATAAATTTAAACGAAGTTTAATATAAATTAAAAAGGGCTCGACAAGTCAAATTTTACCTTTGAAAACAATGTAAAAAGGCATTTTTACATTGTTTTGGTGCAAAAGGAGGAAAATGAGGAAGGTGAGGGTTTTGGAGGGTTTTTTAGAGAGGAAAGTGGGTTTTTAGAGGATGAAATGAGTGAATGAGACTTTTTGGTAGGTAGAGAGCATGAAAATGAGATAAACAAGCCCAAAATGAGTCTTCTAAGAACAGTAAGGTGTCTTGGGAAGGCAGAGATGAAATAGTGAAAAAAACTTGTTGAGGATAATGAAGGCAGTGAGATTTCTAAAGATAGCTGATAGGAAAAGAATGCTATCTTTAGTTGCTGGTGGAAAATCAATAGTCACCTAGTGAAATCTGTAGAATACAGGAGGATAACATTAAGAATGTTAACAATATTTAAAGAAAAGTTAAGGTTAAACATTTTTATATTTTTATATGCTTTTATAATTGGATCATATTGGTTGGTTGCACTGTAACCTGCAAAAATATTATAAATTTAAATATAAAATTCAAAAGTGGGAAAGCAATTTTTTTAATTATTAATGTAAATAAGGTTTTATAATATTGTTTTGTTTAGGTTATTAATATTTTCAAAGAGTTGTATAAATATTCATAGAGCCATTAAAATTTAAAATATAAATTATTTCCCACATTGTTATATTGTTTCACCATGTTTTTACTCTCCTTTTAAACTTCTTCTCTGACATATTTGAGCATATTTGGAATAGGATTTACAGTTAACTTTTGAGCATATTTGTGGAATGGTTTTTTGGGTTTAGTTTGTGGTCGTTTTTTTACTTTACCCAATAATAAAATAGATTGAATTCTACAATGCACCATAAAAAATATCTATTTAATTTTGTTGGACCACGCATCAGGCTCATAATCAAGTTTTGAATCAATAATTATTATATTTGCATTCAAAATAGTAATGATTGTTGTTATAATGTTACCGATATATGAAGAATGCTACCATATGTGAACAAAATTTAAGGTTAAATGTTTATATATTTTTATAGGATTTTATAATTGACTCAATTATGTTAGCTTCACTATAACCTGCAAATTATTTATAAATAAAAAGATTATAAATTTAAATATAAATTTCAAGAGTGAGAAGACTATTTTTTCCCATTATTAATGTGAAAAAAATAAATTATTAGTTATTAATTATTATTATTATTTTAATTATAATATTGTTTTGTTTAGGTTATTAATATTTTCAAAAAGTTTTATAGATAAATAAAGGCATCAAAATTTGAAACACAGATTCTTTACTACATTATTTTACTTTTACTACATTACTCTATTATATTAATTTTACAAATTTTGATATGTGTGTGTGCGTAAATAAATATAAAATATTCACAAATGTAATATTCATATATTATAATTTATAATTAAAAAATGATAAATTTAAAAAATAAATATGAGAGGGAATTAATATTAGTGGACCTTTTCTTTATTTTATAATCATGAGAGAGATACATATAAATATAATCAAAATATATAATATATCAAAGTCACAACATATAAATACTATAAAATAGCTTAGATCCATCTTGACTATGGATCTATCAAGGGCCGAGAGAGATCAAATCTCTCAAGGTGCAAAACTTTCCTCAAATTTTGCACTCAAAAAAGAGGTTTGCACCTCGAGAGATTTGATGCCTCTCAGCACTTGATAGATCTAGATTTAAGATGGATCTAGGCTAGTAGTTAACATTAACCATAGTTAATCATGGTAAACAATAGTAAATATGGTCAAGATCAAGCATAGTCAACATAACATCATATTGTTAAAAACATATATTGCCATCATAATGTGATGAGAAAACATCAATGTTGTAATTTGACGTAATTAAATCGACTATCACAATGTGGAAAACATGGTGAAATGTTGTACTAGTGAACATAATTTGAGGCAAGAATGTGACAAACATAACTTGATGTCATTGTGTGACAAGTATAGCCCAATGTTATATTGTGATAAGCATATTCCCATGTCACAATTTGATTAACAAAACCTTTCATTAATATGTGATGAACAAAACCTTATGTAGTAATGCAAAGTCTATAACTCGATGTCATACCATGATGATAAAAACCTAATGTGACAATGTGGAAATCATAACTCAACATCAAAATCTAATAAACATAACCTCACAATATTAAATGTGTTGAACAAAATGCAACATCATAATGTGATGAATATTACCTAATGTCATAATGTGATAATCATATCACAATGTCATAATCAAACATAACCATTCACCAATATCACATTTTGATGCAGTGACCATAGTAAATTATAGTCAGTAATGGTAATCCATGGTCAACAATTGTCAAAAATTCTCACCTATGGTCAACCATAGCCAATGGGAGAATACTTAGTCAACCAAGCTCAATCATAGGCATTCATGGTCTAGATAGTATTCCATATTCAACCATGGTATGCCATGGTTAACCATACTCATCCATAGTCAACATGGTTAACCATTGGAAACCTTGGGAAACTATGGTAAACATGGGTAGCATGCTCACTACTCTTAAATGTTGTTAATGATGGTCAATCATAGTCAACTATAACCTTCCATGATGAACCATCTTCACCTTTGTTCATACATGGTCATACACATCCTATATGTTCAAACATGGCTAACCATAATAAACGTGCTGAAATGCAGTCAACCATTGCCAAACATGGTCACTATTGGTTAGCCATGGTAAAAAATAATCATCCATGGTCACCCCTAGTTAACATGGTCTTCCATAGATGACCATAGTCTACCTCAATAAATAATACTTGACTATAGTCATCAATTGTCAACCATAGTAAACCTTGATTAACCATGGTCAAACATGTTTAACATGGGCACAAAGGTCAACCATTGTCTATCATATTCTAGTATATTTAAATGTGGACAAACATAGCTAACCATATTCAACCATTGTTTTCCATTTTCATTTATAATCGAACATGATTGACCATATTCAACCCTCATTAGCTATAACCAACCATAATCATCATTTTCAACCATAGGCACACATAGTCAACATGGTTGATCATATTTGCAGAAGTCAACCATGACCAACCATCAACAACCATGGGTAGCAAATGTAATATTCTTAATTAGTTTTCAGCTAGTTGGAATATTAATTTTTTCTTTTGATTAAAAGATGGGTGAATAAGTGGGTAGAGAGGCCCATACATCTCTTTAGTAGGAATAAAAACCACTTCTCATGTGAATGTGGATCATTTTATTAGTTGTATAAAGCACCTTGAGGTGTGAACAGGGGCTAAAGCATGTGGACAAGGTCAATGTTGACCAAATCAACAATTCTGTAGTGGGGATAGTGGAGGATTAATGGAGGACATCACAGTAATTGAGGAGGAGTGTATGCATGAGAGTAACTCCTTTAATGAGTGGTACCCAGGGTGAGGAAGCTCACTAAGAATAAAAGGAAGAGGATGGCAGCCATAGAAGACATGATTTGGATTATTGATATTGTATTGGCCTTGCATGACTATTTTCACGGTTCATCTATTTAGCTAAGTTTTCTGTGTTGTTTAGCACAAGGGTGTTTATGAGCAGATATCCCACCCTCATCCTCGGGGGACTTCGAGGTCCTACTCAGGAGAGGTGTATTGAGCATCATTTCCACCATCCTAAATTCGGCCAAGCTTTAGCCATTATTCCCAGTGCAGACTACTTCAGGATTGTGTTGTGTTGCATAGTTGCAGTAGTGGAGGGTTGAGAAACCCAAATTTTCAGCTTGTTTTTCAGTGGAGGGAGCAGCCCTTCATCCGGGAGGCTAGTAAGGAAGATCCTTGAGCCCCATTTCATTATTTAGCATCAGGATAAAATTTTTATATCATTCACAACATAGTTCCCTTCAAGAAGTGCGTTATTTTATTGAACAGTTGCAGTGGAGGGCTTAAAACCCTAGTTTGTGAGCTAGATTTCTAGTGAGGGGAGTAGCCCTTCATTTGGGGATATCTATTGGAGGAGTATCATCCATTTATACATAAGATCAACCACCTCCTATCAGTCTTCATTTGCAGAACATTATTCAGCCCTAGGGCCATATTTTGTATATTCTGCATTTTGAACATTTTCGGAAACCCCTTCTGGGTTATCTTAGAATAGTGCTAGAAGGCCTAGATCTCTGATCCCAACATTTTCTAAGCACCCTAGCAGCAGATCCATGTTTTTTTATTTACAACATCAGTAAACCCTAGCTAAAAATGCGTTGTCTTAGCCTCCAAAATTCTTGTATAGAAGTTGTTCTTCATATTTCATGTACTTGGTTTATTGAGGCTAGTTTTTCTTACCTTGACTGTCTTTTTCCTCAAGATATTGTACACTTTTGCTGTTATAATATTTAATATGATGTCTATATGATCTAATTAAATTTTATGTTTTGATGTATCACTGCATTTTCCAGTTTATGTTCTATATTCCCGTCTTTTCCATTTTTGGATATTACAATGGTATCAGAGCATGATCTCTGGCTCAACTTGTGGGAAATACATCTTATGACACAAGAAGAAGAGATCCATACTGATGGAGGGAAAGGGTTTTTCCTCATTTATTTTCAGATCTATGTAGGACCTCTCTAAGGAGGTCAAAAAAATGAGAAGGGAGAGATGAAAGGAGACCTCAAGAAGGTTTTCAGATGAGGAAGGTCCAAACACTTCCTATCAGCAGCCCAGAGGCCCACAATTGTAATCTCTCTTACTAGTATAGTCCTTATTGTTGTTAGGGTAACCCCCTTATTATTATTATTGTACCCCTGTAACCCCATATTATTGTTATTATTGTGCCCTTAAATTATTATTGTTAGGTGGAGGCTAGGATTACATTGTGGCCCCATGGACTCCTATATATAGAAAGGAGGTTTCTCAATTTGAATCATCAAATTTGTTGATTAATGTGTATTGGAGGTTTCCCCCTCGAAGTGGCGTATTTCTAAGGCATTAATATCTCTTTTCTTCTCTTTTTGGAGCTGGTTTCAAAACATTTGGTATCAGATATTTGAGATTCGAGGGTTTCGCTGCTCCAAACAGGTCAACGTGGAATTTTCACTATAAAATTGTTTCTACGAAGGCTCAGAATCTAAAATTTTTAGAATGTGAAGCCAAAATCCTGAGGAACATCTTCAAAACATTTCAGAGCTTGGTTCGCAATATTTTCAGAGATATGATCTGTGCAAGTTAGGTCATTTTGCAGGCTCCTTAATTTAACCTAAATAGGTCATCATCGTATTTTAGTAATAAAGTTTTTTCTACGAAGGTTCGGAAGCTAAAATTTTTAGAGTACGAAGCCACAATCCTGAGGAACATTTTCAAAAAAATTCTGAAATTGGTTCACAATATTTTTGGAGATATGATCTGTTGAAGTTAGGGTTTTTTGAGGCTTCTGAATTTCATCTCAAAGAGGTGATCATGGGAAAATATTCATAGCTCTCTCTCTGAGCATCAGATTGGAATTTTTGCAAAAGTGGCCGCAATTACCAGACTATAGTTTTTAGTCTATGAATTTCAAAGAAACCAAGGAGAAGCTTGATGACAAACAGAAAATGTATTTCAGTTTTCTCTACTGAACTAGTCCAAAATTGGGTCATTGTGGGAGATTGGACATAACTTTGCCTTGAAGAATCCAAATCAGATCAGACCTGTGGCATTTGAAATATGCTTCAGAGTGCTACTATAGGGCAGAATTTTAGATATTGAGGATCTTTAATTATAGAGATAATTCAATTTCAATATCGAGCTCCTCAAAAGCAAGTAAAAGGTGTGTATTTTGTTTTCCGAATTGCATAAGTCTTGTTTGAAGAATCAAGTTAAATTGATTCCAAGGGAATATTATAGAATAGATATCAGTATTAGATTCTTAAATCGCCCCTAAAAAGAATTCAACACCCATTAAGCCTTTAGAAGGCTCTACTATGACTCATGAAGACGAAGAATGGAAACATGACATATCAAAATTACAAGAGCAAGTGCAAACAATTTCGCTCTCGCAAAGAGCAACAAAAAATGACATGGAAGTTTTGAAGAAAGGCGTGGAAACTAATATGGATGGTTTGAAGAAAGGCATGGAATCTAAGATATATGGCATGGAATCGAAGATATATGGCATTGAAGCTGGCATGGAATCTAAAATGGAAAACATGAAGAATGATCTAAAAGCAGACATGGAAGGTTTGACAAAGTTGATACAAGAAATGTTTCCTAATGGTGAAAATATAGTAGAGGAAACTCATGATGAGAACAAAATAAATGTTAATCATGACTTCATAAACTCTAATGTTAGCGGGAAGAACCACCATATTCCAAAAATGGATATGAGGAAGTTTGATGGAAAGGATCCTGTAACATGGATACTACAGATGGAGCAATATTTTGATCTCCATAATGTGCAAAACACACAAAAGGTACGCATTGCAACTTTATATTTAGAACAAAATACATTTGTATGGTATCGATGGCTTTCTCCCGTAAAAAAATTGTCACTTGGTCGATTTTTACGGATGAAATGATAGCACATTATGAGGATACAAAGAGCAACACCTTCTTTAGCCAATTGATAAATCTCAAACAAAAGGGTTTAGTGGGGGAGCACATTGAGGACTTCCAAAAATTGAATATAAGGGTAACTGATATTCCAAAGGAACACGGGATTTATCTCTTCATAGGTACTTTTAAGGATAACATCAATATGAAGTTCACATTTTGGAACTTGATTCATTGGAGAGGCATTGGGTTAACTAGCAAGAAAATGTTAGGTCCCTATATCACTAGTATAGCCCCTTATTATTGTTAGTGTAAACCCCTTATTGTTATTATTGTACCCTTGTAACCCCCATTTTGTTATTATTGTGCCCTTAAACTATTATTGTTAGGTCGGCTAGGATTACATTGTGGCCCACTAGGATTACATTATGACCCCATGGACTCCTATATATAGAAAGGAGGTTTTGTAAATTGTATCATCCAAGAATTGTTCATTTATGTAATGTATTGGAGGTTGCCCCCTCGAAGTGGCTTATTTCTAAGGCGTTGATATCTCTTTTCTTCTATTTTTGGAGCTGGTTACACAACATTTAGTATCAGAGCTTTGGATTCTAGGGTTTCGCTGCTCCAAACAGGTCATCGTGGCATTTTCGCTATAACTTTTTTTCTACGAAGTTTCAGAAGCTGAAATTTTTAGGGTGTGAAGCCGAAATCCTGAGGAAGCTTGTCTAAAAATTTCAGACCTTGGTTCGCAATATTTGCGGAGATATCATCTGTGGAAGTCAGGTCTTTTTTCAAGCTCCTAAACAGGTCATCGTGGAATTTTCGCTATAAATCTGTTTCTACGAAGGTTCAAAATCTGAAATTCATATGGTGCGAAGCTGAAATCCTGAGGAAATTCTTCAAAAAATTTCAGAGCTTGGTTCGCAATATTTTTGGAGATATGATCTGTGGAAGGTAGTGCTTTTTCAGACTCCTGAATTTCATCTCAAAGAGGTGATCGTGGGAAAAGTTCAATAACTCTCTCTCTGAAGATTGGATTGGAGTGCCGTCAAAAGTGGTCACAAGTACACAGCCTGTAGTTTCTTCGCTATCAATTTTAGAGACAAAGGAAAAAACAGTGACACGTGGCAAGTCGTACAAGTTCGCTCTACTGAACCAGTCCAGAATTAGGTCATTGTGGGAGATTGGACACAAATTTGTCTTGGAGAATCCAAATCAGGTCAGACCTGTGGCATTTGAAAGAAGCTTCAGAGGGCTACTACAGGGCTGAATTTGAGATATCGAAGATTTTCAATTACAGAGAAAATTCAATTTCAATATCGAGCTCCTCAAAGCTAGTAAAAGGTGTGTATTTTTTTTTCCGAATTGCATAAGTCTTGTTTGAAGAATCAAGTTGAATTGATTCCAAGGGCATCTTGTAGAATAAATATCAATATTGGATTCTAAAATGGCCCCTAAAAAGAATTCAACACCCATTAAGCCTTCAGAAGGCTCTACTATGACTCATGAAGATGAAGAATTGCAGCATGATCTATCAAAATTACAAGAGCAAGTGCAACAGATTTCACTCTCGCAAAGAGCAACAAAAAATGAAATGGAAGTTTTGAAGAAAGGCATGGAAGTGAATATGGACGGTTTGAAGAAAGGCATGGAAGCTAAGATGGATGGCGTGGAAGCTAAGATGGATGGCATGGAAGTGGACATGAAAGACAACATGGAAAACATGAAGAATGATCTAAAAGCATACATGGAAGGCTTGATGACAAGCTTAAAACAAGAAACGATTCCTAATGGTGGAAATATAGTAGAAGAACCTCATGATGAGAGCAAAATAAATGTTAATCGTGATTTCATAACCTCTAATGTTGGCGGGAAGAACCACCATATTCCAAAAATGGATATGAGGAAGTTTGATGGAAAGGATCCTGTAACATGGATACTACAGATGGAGCAATATTTTGATCTCCATAATTTGCAAAACACACAAAAGGTACGCATTGCAACTTTACATTTAGAAGAAAATACATTTGTATGGTATCGATGGCTTTGCTCCCGTAAAAAAATTGTCACTTGGTCAATTTTTACGGAGGAAATGATAGCACATTATGAGGATACAAAGAGCAGCACCTTCTTTAGCCAATTGATAAATCTCAAACAAAAGGGTTTAGTGGGGGAGCACATTGAGGACTTCCAAAAATTGAATATAGGGGTAACTAATATTCCAAAGGAACACAGGATTGATCTCTTCATAGGCACTTTAAAGGATAACATCCAACATGAAGTTCGCGTTTTGGAACCTGATTCATTGGAGAAGGCATTCAGGTTGGCAAGAAAAATTGAATGTAAAATTGTGGCGACAAGGAAGCCTACCACTCAATTCTATAAAGAAGGAAGTGTTGCTACGCCTAGATTTCCACAACCTACAAGGTTGACACCACAACAATTGGAAGAAAAAAGGGCAAAAGGGCTTTGCTACAGTTGTGATAGCAAATACACTAAAGGTCATAAGTGTGCTGAGAAGAAATTATTTTACATAGATTGTGAAGAAGAAGAAGAAAATGAACAAGAAGAGGATATACACCGGGAACCACCCCTAGAAGAGGAAGAAATGAATCCGACCATATCGTGTAATGCACTGGCAGGAATTACCACTCCTCAAACTCTCAAGATAGAAGGACATATAAAGAAGAAAAGGGTAATAGTGTTGATTGATTCAGGTAGCACCCATAATTTTATTCATTATAAGGTAGCCAAGGGATTAAATTGTTTCCTATACCCAGCACCAGAATGTCAAGTGATGGTTGCAAATGGAGGAACTATAAATTGCTCTGGAAAATGCCATAATATCAAGCTAACCATGGGGGAATATGTATTGACTAGTCCAGTGCTTGCCATTCCTATGGGAGGTGCTGATGTTGTACTAGGAGTACAATGGTTACAATCTTTGGGGACGGTAGCTTTTAATTTTCAAGAACTTTTCTTGAAATTTTTTTCATAAGGAAAGGAAGTCGAATTACGGGGTATCGCAGGGAAGCAAGGAAGGATAATAAGCTCTAATGTCATGACAAAGCTTCTAAAGAAAGAACAGCGAGGCGTAATTGCACAATTATGCTCACTAGAAGTTCCAACATCAAATTCATCTATTTCTGCAGATCTCCAACAAGTCTTGGACAATCATTCCAAGGTGTTTGAAACTCCCAAAGGACTCCCACCTATTCGTGATCATGATCATGCTATTCATTTGATTCCAGGAAGTGTTCCTCCAAACATCAGGCCTTTTAGATATCCTTACTTCCAAAAGAGCGAAATTGAACGTATGATTGCAGAAATGTTAGAGGCGGGTATAATTCAACCTAGTCAAAGTTCTTTCTCTGCTCCTGTAGTATTGGTACACAAGAAGGATGGATCATGGCGATTGTGTTCGGATTATAGGGAGCTCAATAAGCTCACCATTAGAGACAAATTTCCCATTCCTGTGATTGATGAATTATTGGATGAATTACATGGAGCAATTTATTTTACCAAGTTGGATCTTCGTTCAGGATATCATCAAATTAGAATGAAGACTGAAGATATTCCAAAAACAACATTTCGAACTCATGAGGGTCATTATGAATTTTTGGTCATGCCTTTTGGCCTTACCAATGCACCTTCTACAATTCAAGGGTTGATGAATTCCCTTTTCAAACCCTTCCTTAGAAAATTTGTGCTAGTATTTTTTGATGATATACTAATCTACAGCAGGTCTTGGAAGGATCATGTTGAACATGTTGACAGGGTGCTCAAACTATTGCAGGAGAAACAATTATATGCAAAAAAATCCAAATGTTTATTTGGAGTACAAGAGGTGGAATATCTGGGTCATATTGTATCTCACGAGGGTGTTAAAATAGACCCTAACAAAATTAAAGCCATTAAGGAATGGAAATTCCCCACAACCATAAAGCAGTTGCGAGGATTTCTCAGGTTAACAGGGTATTATCGCAAGTTTGTTAAGAATTATGGGAGAATAGCGGCACCTCTAACAACATTATTGAAGAAAGATGCATTTTCATGGACTCCTGAAGCAACTAAGGCCTTTGAACATCTTAAAGAGGCAATGTGCCTAGCACCGGTCTTAGCTACGCCAGACTTCACAAAAACCTTTATTGTAGAATGTGATGCCTCAGGAAATGGAATTGGTGCAGTTTTAATGTAGGAAGGAAGACCCATTGCTTTTGAAAGTCATCCAATCAAAGGAAAGTATTTACAGAAACCTATTTATGAGAAGGAAATGTTAGCAATACTGCATGCACTAAAGAAATGGCGAACTTACCTAATGGGAAGACACTTCAAGGTAAAAAATGATCTTGATAGTCTTAAACACTTTTTGGAACAAAGACTATCTTCAGAAGAGCAGCAAAAATGGGTCACAAAGATGTTGGGTTATGACTTTGAAATAATCTACAAAAAAAGGAAAGCTTAATGTTGTTGCAGATGCACTCTCAAGAAAGAATGAAGAGGTGGAAGCATTGCTTTGTGCCATTTCTATTATCCAACCAGATTGGATAACCGAAGCTAGAGATGAATGGAAGAAGGACAAAGATGTATGGACACTCATTCAAAAGTTGCAGCAAGATCCTAGTACATCTGATACATTTAGTTGGAAAAATGATTCCATATGGTACAAAGATCGCTTATATCTTTGTAAGAATTCCCAACTAAAACAAAAGATTCTTCTGGAATTGCACACTTCTCCTTTAGGAGGACACTCAGGATTTTTAAAAACTTACCACAGGGTGAAGAAAGAATTTTTTTGTGATGGCCTTAAATCTGATATTCAAAATTTTGTGGCGGAATGTTTGGTTTGCCAGCGGAATAAAGTGGAAACAATTAAGACCCCGGGACTTCTACAACCTTTATCCATTCCAAGTCAACGTTGGGAGGAGATTTCAATGGATTTTATCACAGGTTTACCTAAGTCCGAAGGAAAGAGTGTCATCATGGTGGTAGTTGATAGACTTACCATGTATGCACACTTTTGTGCATTATCTCATCCATTTAAAGCAAGTACAGTTGCTACTACATTTATGGACAGAATTCAAAAGCTACATGGAAGCCTAAGGGTTATTGTGAGCGACAGAGATCCCATTTTTACTGGAAATTTTTGGACGGAGTTATTTTCTTGTTTGGGTACTCAATTAGCTCATAGCTCATCTTATCATCCCCAATCTGATGGTCAAACTGAGATAGTAAATAAATGTTTGGAAGGATATCTTCGTTGTTTTGTATCTGATAAACAAACACAATGGGTCAAGAGGTTACCTCTTGCTGAATGGTGGTATAACACTTCCTTCCATACTGCAGCAAAAATGACCCCATTTATGGCACTTTATGGATATCATCCACCATCCATCACATCATCTTTAAGGAAAAATTCGAAGGTTCAAGCAGTGGAAGATCACATCGAGCATCAGCAAGAAGTTCTCCAACTCTTAAAGGATAACCTGAATTTGGCACAAAATCGAATGAAACAACAGGCAGATCAACATCGCAGCGAGAGAAGTTTTGATGTAGGAGATTGGGTATTTTTACGGCTACAACCATACAAACAAATTTCCCTCAAGCAAGCAAATAAGGATAATAAATTATCGCCAAAGTACTATGGTCCTTACAAGGTGTTGCAAAATATTGGTACTATGGCATACAAATTGGAGCTTCCTGCTTCTTCACGAGTGCATCCAATTTTCCATGTTTCATGCTTAAAGAAGGTTATCGGTGAAAATCTTCCAGTTCAAACAATATTGCCAGAACTTGATGAGGAAGGAAAAATCATATTGGAACTGGAAGTGGTCACAGAAACAAGAACTCGACAACTACGGAATCGATCAATTTCAGAATATCTCATCAAGTGGAAGAACTTACCCACTGAAGATTCTACATGGGAGGATGATAATTTCATACAGAAGCACCCAGAGCTACTCAAGTGTTGAGGACAACACTTTTTTGAAGGAGAGGGGCATGTTAGGTCCCTATATTACTAGTATAGTCCCTTATTGTTGTTAGTGTAACCCCCTTATTGTTATTATTGTACCCTTGTAACCCCCATTTTGTTATTATTGTGCCCTTAAATTATTATTGTTAGATCAGCTAGGATTACATTGTGGCCCACTAGGATTACATTATGGCCCCATGGACTCCTATATATAGAAAGGAGGTTTTGTAAATTGTATCATCCAAGAATTGTTCATTTATGTAATGTATTGGAGGTTTCCCCCTCGAAGTAGCTCATTTCTAAGGCATTGTATATCTCTTTTCCTTCTTTTTGGAAATTTGAGATTTACACAACAAAAAAATTGAATGTAAAATTATGGCGACAAGGAAGCCTACCACTCACTTCTATAAAGAGGGAAGTGTTGCTACTCCTAGATTTCCACAACCTACAAGGTTGACACCACAACAATTGGAAGAAAAAGAGCAAAAGGGCTTTGCTACAGTTGTGATAGAAAATACACTAAAGGTCATAAGTGTGCTGAAAAGAAATTATTTTACATAGATTGTGAAGAAGAAGAAGAAAATGAAAAATAAGAGGATATACACCAGGAACCAGCCATAGAAGAGGAAGAAATGAATCCGACCATATCATGTAATGCATTGGCCGGAATTACCACTCCTCAAACTCTCAAGATAGTAGGATAGATCAAGAAGAAAAGGGTAAGTGTTGATTGATTCAGGTAGCACCCATAATTTTATTCATTGTAAGGTAGCCAAGGAATTAAATTGTTTCCTATACCCAGCACCAGAATGTCAAGTGATGGTTGCAAATGGAGGAACTATAAATTGCTCCGGAAAATGCCATAATATCAAGCTAACCATGGGGGAATATGTATTGACTAGTCCAATGCTTTCCATTCCTATGGGAGGTGTTGATGTTGTACTAGGAGTACAATGGTTACAATCTTTGGGGACGGTAGCTTTTAATTTTCAAGAATTTTTCTTGAATTTTTTTTTCAGAAGGAAAGGAAGTCGAATTACGGGGTATTGTAGGGAATCCGGGAAAGATAATAAGCTCTAATGTCATGACAAATCTTATAGAGAAATAACAATGAGGCATAATTGCACAATTATGCTCACTAGAAGTTCCAACATCAAAATCATCTATTTCTTCAGATCTCCAAAAAATCTTGGACAATCATTCCAAGGTGTTTGAAACTCCCAAAGGACTCCCACCTATTCGTGATCATGATCATGCTATTCATTTGATTCCAGGAAGTGTTCCTCCAAACAACAGGCCTTATAGATATCCTTACTTCCAAAAGAGTGAAATTGAACGTATGATTGCAGAAATGTTAGAGGCGGGTATAATTCAACCTAGTCAAAGTTCTTTCTCTGCTCCTGTAGTATTGGTACACAAGAAGGATGGATCATGGCGCATGTGTCCGGATTATAGGGAGCTCAATAAGCTCACCATTAAAGATAAATTTCCCATTCTGTGATTGATGAATTATTGGATGAATTACATGGAGCAATTTATTTTACCAAGTTGGATCTTCGTTCAGGATATCATCAAATTAGAATGAAGACTGAAGATATTCCAAAAAGCAGCATTTCGAACTCATGAGGGTCATTATGAATTTTTTGTCATGCCTTTTGGCATTACCAATGCACCTTCTACATTTCAAGGGTTGATGAATTCCATTTTCAAACCCTTCCTTAGAAAATTTGTGCTAGTATTTTTTGATGATATACTAATCTAAAGTAGGTCTTGGAAGGATCATGTTGAACATGTTGACAGGGTGCTCAAACTATTGCAGGAGAAACAATTATATGCAAAAACATCCAAATGTTTCTTTGGAGTACAAGAGGTGGGATATCTGGGTCATATTATATCTCACGAGGGTGTTAAAGTAGACCCTAACAAAATTAAAGCCATTAAGGAATGGAAAGTCCCCAAGACAATAAAGCAGTTGCGAGGATTTCTCGGGTTAACGGGCTATTATCGCAAGTTTGTTAAGAATTATGGGAGAATAGCAGCACCTCTAACAACATTATTGAAGAAAGATGCATTTTCATGGACTCCTGAAGCAACTAAAGCCTTTGAACATCTTAAAGAGGCAATGTGCCTAGCACCAGTCTTAGCTACGCCAGACTTCACAAAAACCTTTATTGTGGAATGTGATGCCTCAGGAAATGGAATTGGTGCTCTTTTAATGCAAGAAGGAAGACCCATTTCTTTTGAAAGTCGTCCAATCAAAGGAAAGTATTTATAGAAACCTATTTATGAGAAGGAAATGTTAGCAATACTGCATGCACTAAATAAATGGCGAACTTACCTAATGGGAAGACACTTCAAGGTAAAAACTGATCATGATAGTCTCAAACACTTTTTGGAACAAAGACTATCTTCAGAAGAGCAACAAAAATGGGTCACAAAGATGTTGGGTTATGACTTTGAAATAATCTACAAAAAAGGGAAGCTAAATGTTGTTGCAGATGCACTCTCAAGAAAGAATGAAAAGGTGGAAGCATTGCTTTGTGCCATTTCTATTATCCAACCAGATTGGATAACCGAAGCAAGGGATGAATGGAAGAAGGACGAAGAAGTGTGGAAACTCATTCAAAATTTGCAGCAAGATCCTAGTACATCTGATACATTTAGTTGGAAAAATGATTCCTTATGGTACAAAGATCACTTATATCTTTGTAAGAATTCCCAACTAAAACAAAATATTCTTTTGGAATTGCACACTTCTCCTTTAGGAGGACACTCAGGATTTTTAAAAACTTACAACAGGGTGAAGAAATATTTTTTTTGGGATGGCCTTAAATCTGATATTCAAAAGTTTGTGGCGGAATGTTTGGTTTGCCAGCAGAATAAAGTGGAGACAATTAAGACCCCGGGACTTCTACAACCTTTATCCATTCCAAGTCAACGTTGGGAGGATATTTCAATGGATTTTATCACAAGTTTACCAAAGTCCGAAGGCAATAATGTCATCATGGTGGTAGTTGATAGACTTACCAAGTATGCACACTTTTGTGCATTATCTCATCCATTTAAAGCAAGTACAGTTGCTACTACATTTATGGACACAATTCAAGAGCTACATGGAAACCCAAGGGTTATTGTGAGCGACAGAGATCCCATTTTTACTGGAAATTTTTGGACAAAGTTATTTTCTTGTTTGGGTACTCAATTAGCTCATAGCTCATCTTATCATCCTCAATCTGATGGTCAAACTGAGATAGTAAATAAATTTTTGGAAGGATATCTTTGTTGTTTTGTATCTGATAAACAAATACAATGGGTCAAGTGGTTACCTCTTGCTGAATGGTGGTATAACGCTTCCTTCCATACTGCAGCAAAAATGACCCCATTTATGGCACTTTATGGATATCATCCACCATCCATCACATCATCTTTAAGGGAAAATTCGAAGGTTCAAGCAGTGGAAGATCACATCGAGCATCAGCTAGAAGTTCTCCAACTCTTAAAGGATAACCTGAATTTGGCACAAAATCGAATGAAACAACAGGCAGATCAACATCGTAGCGAGAGAAGTTTTGATGTAGGAGATTGGGTATTTTTACGGCTACAACCATACAAACAAATGTCCCTCAAGCAAGCAAAGAAGGATAATAAATTATCGCCAAAGTACTATGGTCCTTACAAGGTGTTGCAAATATTGGTACTATGGCATACAAATTGGAGCTTCCTGCTTCTTCGCGAGTACATCCAATTTTCCATGTTTCATGCTTAAAGAAGGTTATCGGTGAAAATCTTCCAGTTCAAACAATATTACCAGAACTTGATGAGGAATGAAAAATCATATTGGAACCTGAAGCGGTCACGGAAACAAGAACTCGACAACTACGGAATCGATCAATTTCAGAGTATCTCATCAAGTGGAAGAACTTACCCACTGAAGATTCTACATGGGAGGATGAGAATTTTATACAGAAGCACCCAGAGCTACTCAAGCATTGAGGACAACACTTTTTTGAAGGAGAGGGGCATATTAGGTCCCTATATTACTAGTATAGTCCCTTATTGTTGTTAGTGTAACCCCCTTATTTTTATTATTGTACCCTTGTAACCCCCATATTGTTATTATTGTGCCCTTAAATTATTATTGTTAGGTCGGCTAGGATTACATTGTGGCCCCACTAGGATTACATTGTTGCCCCATGGACTCCTATATATAGAAAGGAGGTTTTGTAATTTGAATCATCCAAGAATTTTTCATTCATGTAATGTATTGGAGGTTTCCCCCTCGAAGTGGCTTATTTTTAAGGCGTTGATATCTCTTTTCTTCTCTTTTTGGAGCTAGTTTCACAATAGAACCGGTATTGCTTAGAGCTCTGAAGCATTCTACTATGTCCACTTTCTTTGAAGAGGAAGGTGAAAGGCATGGAGGTGGAGGAAAATTAGATCATGAGACTCTAAGTGAATATCTTACAGAGTACAAATCTCAATCAAGGGCTTTCAAGGAGAATCTAACTCTCCAGCAGTTCATTTAGATCAAAGAAGAGCGGAGACCTCGCAGCAGCAGTAGAAGAAAAATACACAATAGATTTCTATTGTCTACTTTTTATGGGTCATCCATAAGCACAACAAAGGCTTAGAGGGAGAATTTAGATGAATTATTCGTACTACATCTAGTAGCAGAGATATAAGCTGTTGAGATTGCAGCGTTGCACCTTGAGGGTGAAGAAAATGTTTGGTGGTTCAGCCATTTGAAACATGCAAGAGTGTCTGCTTATGAAAATTTTACTCAAATGTTGATCTATAAGTTTCATAAGAGGAAACCAGAGGTAATTCCTATTGATAAATTTCCTGATATTGAGGAGAGAGCACATGAGGAGCCAAGGGAAGATGTCAAAATTATCACTCTAGAAGAGGAGAAACTTCCACCACCTTCATTTGCAAGAGTATTGTTATGCGGATAAATCCCTCTTGCGAACAAGAGTGATCTCCCTAGTATCCTACGAATAGATAGAAACAAACATCCATTTGTAAATTGTTTTCTCTAGATCATTTGCAATTCAAAATTATTATAAACAAAGAAAGAGGACATGCTCCTACCTTGAAATTCAACGTTCGATGCAACGTTTTATCCAGTTGCAACAAAGAGGCTTCTTCAGTAATGAGAACCTACAATCAAAGACAAACAAAAGAATTAAAAGCACCTGCAACATATAATAATTGAGAACAGCTAATCTAACTCAGTGATCAAGGAATCCAAGTATTGAATTATTCAAATAGACACAAGAACAACTCAATGAGAAAGGGAGATCCATATGTATTACCTTGAATGAAAAAAGTAACTTTACAGCCTATCACCTTGATGTTGTACAAGTTCTTCCCGGGGTCCTAAAAAATCGTTCCTCCTTTAGATTGACAAGCCTTCCTCTATCTGAACTAGCATGAAGTTATGTACACGAGTGTGTGATCATTATCATATCAATAATGACTAGCATAGAGAGTATGCTCTCTTAGGAATTTCTTCAGAAATTACCATATACAAGGTACAATCTTCAAGCTACAATCTACCCTTGAGACAAAAACATGAGCTCAATTTATAGGGAAATAGAGGTAGTTTCAGTTCCATGAAGAGGGGGATGGATTCCTCTCATGAAGGGATTTGAGCTCCATAGACCAAGGGATAAGCTCCATGAGTGGAGGGATAGAGCTTCATGAGTGGAGGGATAAAGCTCGAACTAATCGCACGTCTAGAAGCTTCCAGTTGGGAGAATATTCATCCAACTGAGCTTTTGGAGCTTACTTTTTCCTTTATTTGATTGTTTACATGGGTCCGCAGGTTTTATAAGTAGAACGTGCGGGATCTTCCTCAGGCTATAGAATAAATATCTGTGGATCCGCAGGAAAGAGCTAGGAAAAGTGCAGAGCAAGACTTTTAAGGGTTTTAATGAGATTTTCTCCAATTCCAAGACTTGGTTTAGGAAAATTAGGGTTTTTTGCTTCTAAGGGAGCATAATATAGGTAGTGATGAACCTATATGGATAGTCAAATGTCATGGTGAAAAAATAACGTGTAACAGATTTCCCCCTAAAGTGCGAAGTCTGAGGTAGTTCTAAAGAGTGAAGTGCTTTATCATTCCGAGGATTGGATTGTGGACACACCGGTCGAAAAATTGTAAAAACATTCAATGCAAGCATGTATATATATATCATCACTGAGGTAGGAATTACCATACTCAGATCAAAACTAACTAAATGTTCTGGTATAGAAATGATTTTAAAATTAGACCAACAGTTCACACATTATGGGCACAATCATCTGTCATAAGTAGTCTACTGTATCATGAATAATAAAACTCCTCACAGCCTGAATGGTGGAAACTAGATCAATGGTCTTGATTTCTGCTTCCTGAACTAGTACAATTCTATCCATGCGATTGATTGTGTCAAAGTCGAACATGGTAGAAACCACTTGATTACTAGTCAATGATGTGAATTGTTAACAAGTGTGAGAGAAACCACCAATAATGACAATGAATCTCAAAGTACTCAGTACAATCCACGAAGTGTGAATGAATGATTTGCAATCAAACACTTCACAGAATCATTTGATCGAAGGTTAATGATGCAACCTGTCGTCGAAGGTGAGAACCTTGCCATTAGGGTATGCAGATCCCAAGGTACTGATAGGATTCTAGATCAAATTTCTAGATGATGAGCTGTCGTCAATAGAAAGTGACCCGTCACAGGAAAGGCCACGACGTGAAACCATTAGATCAAATTTTGAAGAAATATTTGCAAGGACTAACTTAGGGATGGTCAACGCGAATGGAGACGAATGTTTGCAATGAATGGTTTATTTGAACTGTCTCTTGAACACATATTGACATTGTAGATGGCTTGGTAACAATTGACCTAAAGCTAATACCCATTAACCGGTTGAAGACTTTCAATGTGGTTTGATTAACTATTAGACAAAGAATTTTCCCAACCCAGGTACAAGTGTGACAAAAGTTTCGTGTTCAAGAGTGGTATACTGCTTTTAAAAAAAGGGTGACAACTGGATTCTTTTTCTCTTTTTCCCCCCACCATCTTTTAATACTAAGCTGGATTTTTGACAAGCTTGAGGAGGATAACATTTTCTTGTTGTGTAAGATCATCCTTCGGATGAGTCCAATTTAGTATTAAAATAAAACCCTAAGAAGGAGTGGTTCATTCCTGTTTGTAATCGACAGGTCCGTTACTGTTAAATTTTAACGAATCCAGTATAGGAGAAACTTGGTGTTTTTCAATTTTAGGGAGTCAGAAGAAAAACATAAGTAAACTTCGTGGTTGCACTTTTTTGTAAATTTAGTCTCTCAAGCCCGAAAAAGGATAAAATAATGCAGGAGAGAACTCTATTGACCATGATTAGTCAACATATACCTTTTTCGTAAATAGTCCATTTCAGTCCGGAAAAGGGGTAAACTTATACTGAAGGGAAAACTATTCATTTCCTTTAACGAGTTCGAATAGTCAAGTACTCGTCGATATTTTCATGTTTATAGAGTATGAAAAGGGCTTAAAAGAGAACTCCAGGGTTTCAATTTTTTGTAATTTTAAAGAGCCTGAAAAAGTGATAAAAATATACTCAGTTGGCCAACTTTCAATTTAATTTACGAGTAGGAAAAGATAGAAAGAACTCAACATTTCATGTGTTTTACGAGAATGAAAGATAGAAAAATAATCTCGGGATTTTCATGAATTTAATGAGTCTTAAAAATGTAGATAGAAATGCTTTTAGATTAATCACATTGTTAGGATTAGGTCGACGTTTCGAACCAGCCAATGTAGTTCATCCTCAGGACAAGGTGCATGAACCACAGTAGCTGGTTAGAAATGTCGACCTAATCCTAACAATGTGATTAATCCGAAAGCATTTCTATCTACATTATGGATCACAAAAGTTTTAGATCTAACGAGTCTTGAAAATAATAACCAAAATGGACTCGAGATAAGTTTCATTTTAATACAAGCTTGAAACAAAGGAAAACTATGCTTGAAAGTGGTTTCATTTTTACACAAGCTTGAAACAAAAGAAAACTATGCTTGAGATAGGTTTGTTTCATTTTAACACAAGCTTGAAATAGAGAGATAATTGTTCTTGAGATAAGTTTCAATGCCCCCCAAGCGTAACTTTCTAGAGCATATGCCCCCCAAGCTTCATTTCATTCAACTAAGTAGACTACTGGTTACTAATGGCTGGATGGAATGAAGGTTCATTTACGAGATTAGATGAATGACTCGACTTAACATTAACGAGATATAATCAAAGACTCAAATCAATTAGGAGAGGATTTGTTTCATTTTTTAATGAGCTTGACATAGGAAAATAATTTTTCTCATTGCCTGATTCATTTTTTTAACAAGGTTGATACTGTAACAGGAACTCTCCTCATAGACCCTGTTTCATTTTTAAATGAGGTTGGCACAGGAAAATAACTATCCTCGTGGAAACCTATTTCATTTTTTAACGAGGTTGACATAGTAACAGGAAATCTCCTCATAATCTTGGAACCTTTCCATGGCTTCCAACTAGAAGAAACACATGTCAAGGGACACTCCTTGATCATAGCTTCCAAGAGGTCTTGATTAGATGGAAGAATAGTTCTCTGGAAAGAACACATGTTAAGGGACTCAATAGGGATAAGAACATTGCGTTCAAATAATCCCATAGGGTTTACCATGTCAATTACCGAATCTAAGTCAAAGGAAGTCGAGTAAATAGTGAGAGGCTCGCTTGCATCGGTAAATGAAAAAGTGGGATTGGTTTCCACATAATTAACCCATGGCCAGGTGGATACCACTTCTAGATAAGGAAAATTTAGGGGTTTCGGATTATTGGTAGTCAAATAAAGACTACTGAATGAAAGTTGGTCAACAATCATAATGTTTCCATTGTGAGGGAAAGACATCATGCGAAAGAGTGTTGATACGACAGCTTTCATTACATGGACATAGTCTCGCCCAAGGAGTAAATTGAAATACAAGGGGCCTCAGACTACCCTAAGATCAATACAGAAAATTTTACCTTCCAAGGTAATAGGAAACTTAGGAAGGATCCCTAAATGTTCACTGATGGTTATGTTAAAAGCTAACAAATTCTGTGTAATAGGCACAAGCTGAGGGGAACCCAAAGCTTTCCAAGCAGTTGAGGATAAAATACTAACAGAAGTATCTTCATCTACATTTGTGTGATGCAAATTCTTACCACAAAACTTCACAATGATTTTAAAAGGGATGGAGGAAGGAATGCGAGGTTCTGTAAGTATATTCCAATCAAAGGAAAAGACCTCAGTACTTGGAGGGGTTTTTGTAGAAACAGGTGAAACTCCCCCTGGCATAGAAGAATCTGATGTAACAAGAAGAAATTGAGCAGTATGAAATGCACTCTCTATAGGGGGAGTGGGATCGAATGGATGTGAAATCAAGTCGACCACTTGAACAACTAATGGATCATCAACCTGAGTGATATCAATTTCACTCTTCAATGGAAGAGTGGGATTGACTGTACTTGGAATTAGATCAATCACTTCGTCAGTTGACAGTAGGTTGGGAGAAAGTTTACGGTAACTTTGGAAGTTGTTGTTGTGGAATATTAATGTTTTGAAACAATTTTGAGGCTTCGTCCATGTGAGGGAAAATGTGAGTTTGATGACTCCCTTTTCAAAACCTACAAGGAAACCTAACTTTACCCTCTTTCCCAGGAACTTGATAATCACTGGTTGATGGATCAAAAATAAGTTGGTGAGATTTTTCTGACCATACTCTCAAGACCTTAGGAATACCAGGACAATTGATAAGGAAGTGGTAACCCTTACAAATATTGCAAGGGAATTTGGGTTTACGATGCATGGTGGAGGTTTCCTCAACACTACTAACACTTACAGCCATCGTTGGTTGGTTGACTTCTTTCTTATCTTGCTTCTTCTTCTTCTTCCCTTTCTTCTTCTTCTTAGCCACTCGGTTACTAGCATCAAGGTTTTTACAAAGCGAAGAAGAAGAAATGGAGGAAGACATGTTGGGCGAAGAAGGTAAAGGGTTAACATGAGGTTGGTGATGTTGAGATGGTGAAATCTGTTGAGGTGAAGCATCTGGTTGAGGTGGAACAATTTGAGTAGTTGAGGCCAACGAAGTTGAAAATAACCATATCGGTAAACGTATGGTAAATCCAGGTAATGAAAATGTAACCATATAAGGAGGACCAACATTTCCATAGCAAGGAAAAGTACTAGAATTCTCATTAAGAGAGGTTTCTTGGTTGGTAAATTCTAGAACAGTTGCCATTAGATTCAACTTCAGTGAATTTAGTTAACAATTTAAAAATATTAATAATTCAAATTCACAATCCACACCTAAGGTCTCTAAAAATTAAAAACAAACAAATGAACATGCGCTATCGAATCTAGGAGTCAAACCACACACAAACAATATGTTTCCACAATAAGAACACTATTTGGTGATGAAATCCAACGTCGCAGAAACTAATGTGGAAAAATTGCGGTCGGAAATGTTACCCTGATAACCTGCTTAATGAAACAGTCTGGTGCAAGTAACCTCACTATGCCATCTTGAAGTGAAGAGTACCCTCCAGAAAGTCCAAGTGAATCTAGTCAACGTCTGCTCCAAGTACAGTGGGACCTTCCCTCCACCGTCACCTTGGGAAAAATCCTAAATATTACGGCCACTAAGGTCACTGACGGAAAAAAATGCACCCAGGGGAACAATCATGATCCGATATACACGCAAGGGTAGAGTATCAAGCTCAATCCCCTTGAAGGCTCCTCGACATGGTAAATTCAAGGTTTGCCAACAAGTGACCCCAGGCTCCTTGAAAATGGTTAATCCGAGGTTTACCATTTTTAGTACGTGCACATCCACTATCTTTCCCAATGAGATAGGTACGATTACCTCACTGGTTCCAATATGATCTCATGCTTGACTCTTTTAAGAAGAGCTTCCCAGAGCACAATTGCAACAATTGGAATTTTTCCTTACTGCAAGATACTATTGTTTCTTTAGTTGCTTTGGAAAGTTAACTACAACCTATTCCAAAGCAGTAGCCTAAGCTAGATTGGTGGAAAAAGCCCTAGAAAATGTAAAAATTTCTAGATGAATTTATTTAGCGCTGTGTTATTTGGCTGTTATTACTCAAAGGGAAAATGGATATGAAACCAATGGTGTTATGACCCGTCCCAAAACTGAATGCAATTGAATATGATAATTTAATCTTTTCAATTCTAACTAAAGGAGAGAGGTTCCATTCACTTCCAACAATGCAAAATTTGATAAATACGAGAAACTATAACAAATTCTCTAATGCACTAATTTCATAAAAAAAAAATAATGCTAATAAATTCCAATTTTTATTTTTACGTTCTTAGAACAGGCATAAAAACATGTAAATTCAAATCAAAGAAACTGATCTAAATCTATGATTGATTTTTCTAGAATGTAAACTATGCAACTATAATCTATGCATAATTCACTTGAAAAGTATGCAAATGTAATCTATGCACATTTTTCGTTCATATTCTGAAAATGAGAATTCTAATTATGCAAATGTGATCTATGCACGAGAATTCTCAGAAACAAGATGATTCTAATGTAATCTAAAGAACCAATCAAGTGTAAGCAAAGAAAATTGGGTGAGAATTCCAAAGGTCAAAAAATAAAAACACTCAAAGGTGATTAACACTCAGACACAATTTAGCACCCCCCCCCCGGCGAATGAGGGGGATTTTTTATTTTTGCAAAAACAAAAGAAAAAATATGCAAAATTTTTAAGAGAATGAGACAAACCTCAAAGAAATGACCAAAGGAAATCAAATTAAGAGTTTCTCAAAAAAGAGACTCAAAACACCCAATTAACTTAATGGACACTGATGCAAAAGTTGTTGAAAATAAATTCACACATAAGATTTTGACAATCAAGACAGATTGGGGAGAACACAGAGAATTTGTAATCTGGATACTAAAAAGAGAATTTAACTTTTTTCAAAAATTTTCCATAGGTCCGCAGGTTCTAATGGAGAACAAAGTGGTACCGCACTGTTCAAAACTAAAAACTATGGAGGCTACCGCACTCTTTTCAAATGAAAACCGCGGTGGCCAGGAAAAGTACAGAAAAAATAAAAATTCATCTTTTCTTTTCAGGGATTCTTAGAAGTTATCTACCCAACCCAGTTTCAGACTAATCAAAATCAGAAAACTCTTTAAGATTCAAACTGAAAAAATAAAAAAGGAAAACTAAGTTCTTTTCTGCAGTGGAGTCGCCATTTTGTTATGCAGATAGATCCCTCTTGTTGACAAGAACGATCTCCCTAGTATCCTACAAATAGATAGAAACAAACATCCATTTGTAAAACGTTTTCTCTAGATCATTTGCAATTCAAAATTATTATAAACAAAGAAAGAGGACATGCTCCTACCTTGAAATTCGACGTTCGGTGCAGCCTTTTATCTAGTCACTCCAAAGAGGCTTCTTCAGTAATGAGAACCTACAATCAAAGATAGAAAAAAGAATTAAAAGCACCTGCAACATATAATAATTGAGAACAACTAATCTAAATCAATGATCAAGGAATCCAAGTATTGAATTATTCAAATAGACACAAGAACAACTCAATGAGAAAAGGAGATCCATATGTATTATCTTGAATGAAAAAAGTAACTTTACAACCTATCGCCTTGATGTTGTACAAGTTCCTCCCAGGGTCCTAAATAATCGTTCCTCCTTCAGATTGACAAGCCTTCCTCTCTCTGAACTAGAAAGAAGTTATGGACATGAGTGTGTGATCATTCTCATATCAATAATGACTAGTATAGAGAGTATGCTCTCTTAGGAATTTCTTCAACAATTACCATATACAAGGTACAATCCACAAGCTACAATATACACTTGAGACTGAAACATGAGCTCAATTTATAGGGAAATGGAGGTAGTTTCAGTTCCATGAAGAGGGGGATGGATTCCTCTCATGAAGGGATTTGAGCTCCATAGACCAAGGGATAAGCTCCATGAGTGGAGGGATAGAGCTCCATGAGTGGAGGGATATAGCTCGAACTGATCACGTGTCTAGAATCTTCCATTTGGGAGAATATTCGTCCATTTGAGCTTCTAGAACTTACTTTTTCCTTTATTTGACTGTTTATGGGGGTCTGCAAGTTTTCTAAGCAAAACGTGCGGGATCTGCCATAGGCTATAGAACAAATATCTGTGGATCCGTAGGAAAGAGCTAGGAAAAGTGTGAAGTTAGACTTTTAAGGGTTTTAATGCGCTTTTCTCCAATTGCAAGACTTGGTTTAGGAACATTAGGGTTTTTGACTTCTAAGTGAGCATAATATAGGTATTGATTAACCTATATGGATGGTTAAATGTCATGGTGACAAAAAAACGTGTAACAAGTACTTGTATCAAGAGAAGGAACACTTTTACCTTTGCAAGATGGTCTTGATCTCTTGAAATTGAGATTCCCATGCATTATTCAAGAGATGCATGAGAAAGAGGAGACACATACCAGCGTTGGTGCATCAATAGAGGAGAAACCATCACCATCACCAATAGTTGGAGGAGTCATTACACTGGTAGGAGGAACCCTTGTAGCTGTAGAAGATGTTCCCAAGGATCAGCTTATCGAAGGTATGCAAACATTTTCACCCCATATTATTTCAGCACACCAGATAGAGAGTTGTGGGGGCATGCCATCAGGGAAATTGCATGACCAAGGGTTGAATCACATTGCTAATTTGGAGTAGCATAATATCACTGCGCAGAGGACCCTTGACTGGTTCAAGGAGGAGATGTATAGCCATCCTAGTTTCTCATTGATGAGTTGCACACAAAACTTTGGGTTGGAGTGTAGAGTTTTGGAGGATAGGATGAGCATAGTCCTAATCCATCCAAAGCTGAACTATGTGTTCAACATTTTGTAGGACCTTGAGACAGCAAATGCACCATCATTGAGATCAGAAGTGCTGCCACTAGGGAGAAGTGATGAGTTGGGGGCCCAACTATTATTGGAACATTCAGATGACCATTCCACTTGTGTAGCATTAGATAGGTATATGGTTTATGAGAGGCATCTTATGATGGATAACATCTCCCATTATTATGATAGATCCTTCCTGATGAGCACCTCACAGCTCATTGAGAATATTTTTCCTACAGCCTATTTGGAACCTTATGGGTTAAACTTGGTCATTGATGAGTGGTATTTATGTAGAGATCTCCAGGAGGTTGCACTTTAGCATATCATGGAGTGCAAAGATAGTCATCAGATTTGGGAGGATGGTATTATCCATGGGATGGATAGCACTTTGGAGCATGATAGGGGACACCCACAGTTGGATGGATGGGTGAGGATGATGAGAAATGGGTTGGTGAGCCACTTATAGATCTATGGCACAGGACAACAGGAGGCATGGCTACGCTGGCTACTCTTGAGAGAGTTTGGCCATAACATGACATATTTTATGTCAAGGGGTGTGTTATTATTTGGGACATGGTATGGAACTCACATCATGTGGCAACAAAAATTTTGGTTATATTGGGTTGATGTGATATTTTTCATGACAATCATCAAGTTTCTACTCCATGATCTGTATGATGATGATATGAGGAGGCAGAAAGAGTCATTTTTGATTTGGTTACTCCTAGGAGAGTATGGGTTGAATTTATCCCATACCTTGCATGGTGTTTTAGGAGTAGATGGTGGCACAATCATAGTGAAAAGGGGCTACTACATAGCCATTGAAGACTAGAAGATACTTCCACCTAGGAAGGATTCTTCCATATGTAGAAGCATTCTGACATGTGACTTTGGCATTTGGCATGTCAAATAGGGGAGTTATTAGATGACAGGAGCCTTATCACAAAAGGCCAACATCGCTGCCACTTGGGAGTATATATGTATTCATGGAGTGTTCCAAGGATCACTTCACATATGAGGTACTTGATGGGAAAGTAGAAGATGAGGGGCATAGAGTGGTGGATGGAGTCATCTATTACCAAGACAGAATCTTCTTGACTAGGATCTCCAAGCTCAAGAAGAAGACTCTTCATGCAGCACATGATTCATTTCTTTCCAGTCACATGGAGACATATCAGACCATTATGGAGATATTCTCATGGGAGGGCTCATCCATGGATCTCATCATCAGCTTAATCATAATACATGGTAAGAGTTGTGTCTTTGTACTTATTGATCATCTAATAAAGTATTTTCATTCTCTTTCCACTTATATATAGTGCATTTCTCCACAAGAGGGCAAGCCTCTCTTTGGACTTTAGGGTCCTTCTAAGACCAAGATCAGTGAGGGAGATAGTCATTCCTTGTATGGCTTTGGGAAAGTGTTGTTCAATTCTTGGTATGATCAGTTGACACAAAATGCCATTTAATACCTTCTAGTAGATGAGAAAACATGCACAACTAGCAAGTGGTTGGGAGACAACTTGCCACATTATGATCAGAGGCAGCAAGTAGAAAAACTGTGTTGTGTCCACTTGTGGTCCAGTTGGGGAACTATTGGCACTATCCAGCACTTTACATAATTCTCAGTATCTTTCTCATTTGGATGCCATATTATGATGATGTTATATTCACTATAGGTGGAATGGCTTGGGAAAGCAAGGTTCATAGAACTAAAGAGTGGATCATTGAGAATCCAGTTGTCTTTCTACCTCTTGAGAGCAACATTATTGCAACCCAAGATATAAAAAAACTCCATACATATCACAAATGGAGAGAGAGATAGTGTGGGATGGAAAATTTGGTCTATCATGTTCAACCATACAACCCATCTCCATTGCAGGAGCAAGAGATGGAAGATTTTTCCAATGAGCTACCATTTTGGAGGGTGATCCATTTTGTTTGGATGATAGCGTGGGGATTGGAGTTTCTCATGGGAATTGAGGGTCCCAACATTTTTTAGATCCCTTTCCTGAAGAAGGCCTCTAGACAACATGTATTTGCCTCCATGGATATCCCTCTTCTTCATGATGAGAGCCAATTGGTTTTATCACCAAGGGCTAATTTGCACACTTAGGAGGAGAAACTAGCAAATAGATTGATTGGAAAGCATATTGTTTAGCGGAGGAGCTTATTATATGAGGATGCTACAAGAGGAGGAGAGGAGGCTTTGAAGTGTCTATCCTTGCATTTTCTTGAGGACAAGCAACATTCGGGAGGGGAGGATTGTAATATTCCTAATTAGCTTTCAACTAGTTGGAATATTAAACTTTTCTTTTGATTAAAAGATATGTGAATAAGTGGGTAGAGAGGCCCATAAATCTCTTTAGTAGGAATAAAATCCACTTCTCATGTGAATGTGGATCATTGTATTAACTGTATAAAGCACCTTGAGGTGTGAACGGGGGCTAAAGCATGTGGACAAGGTTAATGTTGACCAAATCAACAACGTTGTTGTGGGGATAGTGGAGGATTAATGGAGGAAAATGCAGTCATTGCAGAGGAGTGTATGCATGAGAGTAACTCCTTTAATTAGTGGGACCCAAGGTGAGGAAGCTCACCAAGCATAAAAGGAAGAGGATGGCAGCCATAGAAGACATGATTTGGATTATTGATATTGTATTGGTCTTGTATGAGTATTTGCATGCTTCAGCTGTTTAGCTAAGTCTGTTGTGATGTTTGGCACAAGGGTGTTTTCGAGCAGAAATCCCACTCTCATCATCGGTGGACTTCAAGTGCCTACTCAGGAGAGGTATATTGAGCATCATTTCCACCATCCAGAATTTGGCTAGACTTCAGCCATTACTCCCACCGTAGTCTACTTTAGGATTGTGTTGTGTTTTAGGGTTGCAGTAGTAGAGGGTTGAGAAACCCAATTTATGAGCTTGTTTTCCAATGGAGGGAGAATCCCTTCATCTGGGAGGCTATTAAGGAAGATCCTTGAGCTTCATTTCATTATTTAGCATCATGATAAGCTACTTCTATCATTCACATCGTATTTCCCTTCAGGAAGTGCGTTATTTTATTGAGCAGTTGCAGTGTAGGGCTTAGAGCCCCAGTTTGTGAGCTATGTTTCTAGTGAGGGGAGCAACCCTTCATTTTGGGAGATATATTGGTTGAGTATCAACCATTTATACATGAGATCAGCCACCTCCTATCAATCTTCAGTTGCAGAGAATTATTCAACCCTAGGGCTATATTTTGTATATTTTTCATTTTGAGTATTTTCGGAAACCCCTTTTGGGTTATCTTGGAATAGTGCTAGAAGGCCTAGATCTTTGATCCCAAAATTTCTAAGCACCCTATCAACAGATCCATGTGTTTTCATTTACAGTAGCAGTAAACCCCAGCTAAAACTGTGTTGTCTTAGCCTCTGGCATTCTTGTATAGCAGTTGTTCTTCATATTTCATGTACTTGGTCTATTGAGGCTTGTTTTGCCTACCTTGAGTGTCTT
This sequence comes from Pinus albicaulis, assembly GCA_034641835.2. Taxonomy (NCBI): domain Eukaryota; kingdom Viridiplantae; phylum Streptophyta; class Pinopsida; order Pinales; family Pinaceae; genus Pinus; species Pinus albicaulis. Next base: position 946,744,760 of record CM076577.1, read on the forward strand.
TTTCCTTAATATCTTGTATACTTTTGCTGTTATAATATTTAATATGATGACTATATGATATTCTTACATTTTATGTGTTGATGTATCACTGCATTTTCCATTTTATGTTATATATTCCTGTCTTTTCCATTTTGGGATATTACAACAAAAGAGAACTTTGGTCTATCGTAGTCAACCATGGACGACCATACTCAATTATCACCCTTCATAGGCAAACATAGTCAACCATGGTCAAATGCGATCAGACATTGTCATACATAGTTTTCATGGTCAAAGATAGCCACCTTTGGTAACCATAACCAACCATGATCATACATAGCCAACAACAGTCAATCATGACCATCAATGGTCAACATGGTCTTCCATAATTAACCATGGTGTACCTTGATCAAATATATTCATCCATAATCAACCATGCTTAACTATAAGGAACTTTGGGCAACCCTTGTCAACCATATTACACCATAGTGAACCATATTCAACCATAACCAACCATAGTCTACCATAGTCAACTATGGTTAGCAATATTAAACCATAGTCAACAATATCCAACCATATTCAAACATAGTCAACCATCATTAATCATATTCAACCCTCTTTAACCATGGTCAACCATATTAAACTATAGGCAACCCATGTCAACCATATGTTGACCATAGCCACCCATGGTCAACATTACTTTCAATTATTAACCATGGTCTACCTCGATCAACCATATTCATCCGCAGACGTCCTAGTCAATCTTAGGTAACCTTGGGCAACCCTCATCAAGCATATTCAAACATCGCCCACCATCTTAAATCGTCACCAATCATAATCAATGATATTCAACCATTCTTGACCATAATCAACATTATTCGACCCTCGTTAAAGATATTCAACCATGATCAACCATTAATGAAAGATGGTCAGTCAGGGTCAACTATGATTAACTATATTCAACCACACTTTTCCTCCCCATACATCTCCACAGTTAACTATCAACAACCACCTATGTAAAAGTGATGGATATGCTAAGATGAACTCTGTTAAATTTAAAAAAAAAAAATATTATATCAAAAAGTTTACTTAAATGGCTATTGATAATAATATTTAAATGTAAAAATCATTCAAAATATTTAACACTTACTAAATTTTTCATAGTTAACTTGAAATTCCAAACCTAAGTATAAATTAAGCTTTTATTCCAAAACTACTAACTACAAGGTGAACTTGAAATTTCAGGCTTGCCTCTATACTTCATGTGCTCTTAATAGATTGCTTACTAATATAGGATAGATCTAGACAGAACTACCACTTAGAGAGCCCTTTAATACAACTTTGAAATTGGGGTTTTTCTTGGACAAACTCTATACCTTATCTCCGTACACCTCCTACTCTATAATTGATCTTCATACACGTTTGCTAGATGATTGTTTATTTCTATTAATTTGTTCATATGGTCAAATTGAGATGGAAATGGTCATTGCAAACATCTATCCTAAACAGGTTACAAATTTTATTGGAAAAGAATAGAGATTTTGATATGAGTTTGAAAAAATGGGGCAATTTTTTTTTAAAACTCCGGTTACAACTATCAATATTCATGATTTTGGGTGCACTAGATATTTTTAATGATATTAAATTCATTTCCACTATGAAAAAAAAATTGTACACTCTCACATTAAAATTTCTATTTTTTTTTTGGCAAAAGTTTGGGTAGAAATTTGCCATCCAAGTAGGATTGTGACCTATGTATATATATATATATATACACACACACACACACACACATATATTACCAACATAGTTGTCTTTAGTGCGACTTTTTGGACATTTCGGTGTTGGAATCCAAAGGAAAAATTTGAGGTGAAATATGAATTTGTGTTATTTAAACTGGTTTTTTTTACTATATATATATATATATATATATATATATATATATATGGATTCATGACCCTGAAAAACCTCTAGGGAATTTCAATTGGGCAGGGATTACCCATCAAGCTTGTGATTTCAATGAATTCGTGTTGTATTTTAGAGAAATTAGACTAGAAAAAACCACTGGAAAAACTTCCAAAAAGACGCACTAAAGACAACTCATTTTTATATTAATATCATTTTATTTGTATTCATTAAACAAGAAAAACCAATTATTAAGTAGTGGGCCAATTATTAATAAGTACATGGTGCTTAATATTTGCGTATGTGTAGACATTGGTTAACACATTGTTAGATATATTAACTGATTTTAGTATGTGTGAACATTATTTAACATGTTGATACCAGTCATTCATTGGATAGATAGATATAAAAATCCGTTGAAGTCGTAGAAATTATGTGACTGTCATGAACTATGTTACAATGACAATCGTCATGTCAAGAACTTAGAATGATGACTGTCATGACATTTGAAAATCATAATAAAAATATACAATCATCCACCAAAAGTGCATGAAAGATCAATTGTAGAGTCTCGACTATACGGACGTAAGGTATGCGGTTAGTTCAAAATAAACCTCGTTTTCAAGGTGTAGCACAAAGCTTTGTAAGTGGAAGGCATAAATATTTCAAATGATTTTAGTTTAAATTTTAGTAGCAATAACCACTTAAGTAAAAGTTCCATGTTAATACTTATTTTTATTTTTCAAAACTTAACCAAGTTTATCTTAGTATATCAACCTTTTTTTATCTATGTTATTGTTGCTAGTTGACCGTGGAGGTGTATGGGTAGGAAAACTAGGGTTGACTATAGGTGGCCAAAATTGAGCCCAATTAACCATGTTTAACCAATGGTTGTGATTCTAGAATGATCCACAACACCTCAGTCTGATTGGTTTCCATGTTGAGCCTGCGTATTTGTATTTTTTTATGGTTCTTCTTCTTCTTCTTAAAGGTGATAGTTGGATACCTTCCATCCCTTTGGCTTATGATTTTGTCCCTTCTTTTTTGGGGGGGAATTTTTTTTCCGTAGGAGTGTGTTCTACAAGTTTCTAGTTTGAAAACAAATTTGACAATTGAATGCCTTGTACTCGTAATCTAAAGCTTGGGTCCACTAAATTTGTTTATGCTTTAGTTAGATGCGATCAAGTAAACCTTTGCTAACAGAAATATCCACACAAATGATAGCGAGTGTAAAGATACATTTTTATGTTCTATAAATTTCCATCTTTTTGAATTTTCCCATAGTATTTCCAATATCCTCTAGGACCTCATGGTGCTAGAAAGGTAGAGGGAGATTAGGTAGTCTCACCCATTCTAGAATTTTTGACACCACCATATTTATAGCATCAAAATATGGGAACCATGGAGTTATGAAGAGCCAAGATCTGCACCAAAACCATGGTCCATCATTTAGGACATACTCCAGATCTTACTATGTTTCATATTGAACAATGAAGAAGCCTTTGGAACATAGATAAATATCATAGTTGGGGGTCCAAGTAGAGAAAACCCACCAGTGTAATGCATCAGATCTAGGCCAAAAAACTTCGAATCTACATATAAGTACCCTAATATTGGAGATATAAAAAAAGAAGAGAAATTACCTCCAAATGATTAACTTCCAAGGTGAGTGTTTGTTTCATTTGTTCTATGATGTAGGGTCCTCAGCTGTTTTGGATTTGATTGGATGGAAGTTGTGCCTTCCTTTGCACTGCATCCTTGAAAGAGACAAATCCATTAGGGTTTCTAGAAGAGGACGCTTCCTTGTATGATACTAGGACATATGGTTTCTTGGTATTTGTAGCACTGCCACAAAACCTTGTAAGCATGAATATGGTGCAATTTCTTGTAATTCCATCTCCATGCAATGGAGATAAATCCATTAACTGCTTCCCTTCCTAAATTAGGAATTGCAAAATAACAGGGATACCAATCCAATACTCTATCTTCTATTTTACATCCATCACACAATTAGATCTATACACCCATAAAAGGACTAAGTTCCCACTTAGAGTTTTTACAAAAATATGAAAACCCTCTTCAAGATATGGTTTTTTATTTTAGATCCTTCGACATGAGGAGAAATTAATTGAAGGAAACACTCACAATATGAGAGCCTCAATCCATCAGTTTTATTGATCTCGTCGCTCATCTTCCACCCAAATTTTTCCATGTGGAACCGTCCAATTTTTCTACTGAAACACTCCAAATATCCCACTCATTGCTGATTTTTTTTTAGAGTTTGCACTTGCATGAATGTGGTCCTAGGGTACCCTTCACATGGCTTGTGTTTCCATTAGTGCTACAGGAGTGAGGCATGAGATATTAAATTCATCAACAATGTAGAATTTGTCATCTTCCCTCTCCAGGCCCAAGACCTCGACATGCACCATGTCACCAGTGTTCTGTAAAGACTTCGTCATCCTCCCCAAAACCCTATTGGCCATCCTTCTCTCTGCCAAACACCCAATATTATTTATATTCCCTAGGTTGAAAATTAAGTACACTACTAGAATACATGCCTTGTTAAGATTTAATAGGGTATATATAGGACCTATTATTCTTTGAAAGGAATCACAAGAACATTCCACTCTCAATTATACATGTAAATACATTAATAGATATTTTAGGTGTATAAGGGGCATAGAGGATCTAAAGCTAGATATGTTACAAAATAGAATAAAACATATTTTATGGTTAGGTAATTCAATCAAGACATGAGTCATAGAAGATAAATTAAATGAGTGTTATAGGTGGATTAAGGTAGCTAGACATGTACAAAATTACATTAAGATGCATACTAGTGATAGTGAAAATAATATATCTCTCGAAGTAGACTCTAACAATATAGGAGAAGTGTATAATATGTGGAGAGACCATGTCATTACAGTTACCAATATCCTTAGTTAAATGCATGTGATAGTTGATGATGATGATGACCTTGAACACCCAAAGAAAAATCTAATGAAGATGAAGGTTTATGATTCTCAAAATGTCCCTGAACTATCTAGAGACATATTAGGTATGTTCATAGCAGGAAAGAATGTATTACAGATGGGGTCACTCCCAAAATCCTATGAATTTTCATGTGTTTTTAGCTTATCCAATTTCATTGCACCTTACATTCTAACACTTACAATCTCATATTAATCCATTATATATTGATTTAATAATTCTTTGGCTATGCAATGTGATTGGAAATTATAATTATAGTGATTAATAAAGTTGTTTAGTGTGATGGGGAAATAATTAGGCTACTTGCATTTGTGTTTTCCTGGATCTTCTAATAAAATTTTATTTTTCTTTATTGGAATATATTGTGTTCATAGTTTTTAAACATCAAAAGTTTGGAGAGGGTACTCCACCATTGTTTGGGATAAATAAAACTATAATAATTAAATATATAAAAGATAAGTTAAGATGATATACCTTTAAAGAATAAACAAAATTACAAAGAATAGAGAATACTTAATGACCAAAAAAAACTTTAGAATAAAGAAAAATATGAATAGTGATAAAGAGTGATAAATAATTGACAAAATTAATTTTTAAAATAATTAAGAATTAATAATAATAAATATTAATTGTATTTTTTGTTATAAAAATAAATTCATAAATTATAATATTTATCATTAAAAAATTTTAAACAATGATGGTTTATATTTTAATAAATATTAATAAGAAAAAAAAATACAACGTGGAAGATAAAAATATAGGATATTAGTGAATTCAAAATATTTAACTGAAAAATACATAAAATAGATTGATACTATACAAAACACATTATTAAGATAAAAAAGATGAATAAAGAGAATTTAGTTTTTCAAAAGTTGATTATTTATTTAGAAATAAAATCTTTTAAAATATGAAATGAATATTTTATTTGTAAAATAAAATAAATTGATTATATATTTTTATTAAAAAATAATGTTAATAAATTTACAATTCAAAAACAAAAGTGTAAAATGATATGCAATCTTGTTAAAAATTTATATGAACATAAAGGAGTAGGTATTATCAAACCCTTATCACTACTTTATACTCGTAAAATATTTAAAAATCTATATCTAAATTACCATTTGGGTCATCATCTTAGTTTTTTTTATAATAATTTAAACATTAATGTTTTATGATTTGAAACATTACCTCAAATGTATATGTTTCGATTTCCCTAGATAACTAATGATTGCCTTGTTTGAGATAATGCCTCAATTATTATGCTTACTTAGTTTGGATTGGGTTGTTGAGGAAGTTGAGAGATTCTCTCAACTTCTATCTCTAATATTAGAATTAGCTTCATCTATATGTACGTATGTAATCTGGTGTGGACAACAATTCAATTATCATTTTTTATGTTATTCCTGTGCAGAGAGTGTTCTCAATTTGGTATCAGAGCAGCCTGTAATGTCGACTTCTTTGAATACCTAATGCGGATTCTCAATTTTATGGGCAAGTAAAATGTACAAGTTCTTTTGTCGAATCGAATTCCATCGAGCGGCCCTTTGTATGCAGAGAACTTCACTCTTCTATTTCTAGTGAGCTCTGCCGCTCTCGAGAGACTGATGTCTCGCCTTTCCCTGTAATTGGTCCGGACATGGTTAGAGCCAATAATGTTTTGATAGAAGACCTGTAAAAGATGTGGCTTTGTAGTTTCGATGAAAATTCCTTGTAATTCGAGATGCATTTTAAATTGATTAAAGACTCTGGAAGACAATCCGCCAACGTGAAGACAATCTGCCATCTTTCTCTGCCAGCGTGAAGCACCGTGAGCTCATTTTTATTAATTTTAAATTGCAATTTGTTTTAGATCTATAGAGTTCTAAATTTAGCTTTTCTTTTCAACATGGAGCCTATTGTATTGGAAAAGTTTAATGGCTTTAATTTCTACACTTGGAAGGTAAAATTTCAGTTGCAAATGATGAGTAGAAATTTATGGAATATTGTAGAAGGCTCAGGAAAAGCACCTACAGATGCTCAACAGTTAATTGCATGGGAAAAAAGAGAGGAAAGAGCCAAGTCTATCCTTGGACTATCACTTGCAAATTCCTAGCTACATCTTATTGACTTAAAGAAATCTTCTGCAGCAATATGGGAAGAAATGAATAAGGTATTTGGGGCAAAAGTTGTTAATGCAAAATTTTTCTTAAAGTTACAATTGTTTAAACTCCAAATGGATAGTGAGACATCATTGTCAACACACATAAATGAGTTAAGAGCTTTGATGAGACAGTTGTCAGAAATTAATTCTAAAGTAGATGATGATGATGCAAAGGAAATTTTATTAAATAGCTTGTCTTCAAAATATGATAATGTCATATTTACTCTAAGTCAAATGCCACATCAATCACTTGATGAAATGATAGCAGCTCTTATGGTAGAAGAAAAGAGGATAGGTGGCACAGAGGCTAGTTCACATAATGAACTTGCACTATACTCCAAGGGAAGGGTGAATAAAAATAAGACTGAATGTTTCTATTGTCATAAATATGGACATACAACATTCAATTGAAAAATTCGGGCTCAAGATATTTTGAATGGAAAATTGAAAAAATCAGCCTATGCAACATTTTCAGAAGATTCACCTGATGCAATATTTGAAGATTCTTCAAGTGAGGATGAACCTCCTGATCCATATATTAAACTTTTCTAAAGCATGTTTTGTAAAGTGATTTGCAAGTGTGTGGAATATAGTGTGGAGTTTAAGCTTATATTTATTGTTGTGAGATTTGTGTAGTGCAGAACCAATTATTGAACAAATTAGCATTATTTAAACTAGTCATTCTTGACGTTCTTCGGTGTCGAGAGAACAATTGGCTAATTTGATTGTGTGAATTTGTTATACGTTGATGGGTCTTATTGTGCTTTGGGCTTCAAGAGCGTCAAATACAGGTTACACTGTGAGATTAATTTGTGTAAAGGTCATTTTGTAGGATTGATCGCTGATCATATTCTGTACCTAGAATATTTTCCTATAGACTGTTGAAATTTATTCTTCGGGGTTATTTTACAGATGGAAATATTTCCATAGGATAGTTCAGTGTCGAGACTCTTCTTCGGGGGTGTCAAGAATCTTTAATCTTACAAACTCAGCATTGATGGTCAGAAGCAGGTGTATTTTAAATGGGTTGAAAGGTAAGCTCGAAGATGTGGAGAAAGAAAGAGTAGAATCTAGAAGACCGCAGAGTGGGTAGAGTTGTTGATGAAGACCAGCGAGACAAAAACAAATACAAATTTTGTAATTGTGATCTAAGTATTGTAAGTTTTCTGTAATGTAGGCATTAAGGGAGGGTGTTTGAGATAATGCCTCAATTATTATGCTTACTTAGTTTGGATTGGGTTGTTGAAGAAGTTGAGAGATCTCTCAACTTCTCTCTAAGATTAGAATTAGCTTCATCTATATGTACGTATGTAATATGGTGTGGACAACAATTCAATTATCATATTTTATGTTATTCCTATGCAAAAAGTGTTCTCAATTTGCCTCAGGCCACATAAAGCGATTCTCATTTATGTAATCGGCCGATGTTTTGAATGAATCAATTAAGCCATATTTTGAGGATCTCTCCATTAAAGTGAAATTTTCTAAAGGAATCCAATTTCATGAATTTTATTGGTTAATATCTGCTGTAAATATAAACAAACAACAAATTATGAGTATCCACATACATTACTACTTTTCGTTAAAAAAAAAAACGCATTGCTCTAAATTGTTATACTTAGAATAGATTGTGTATGCGTAAGAAAGGATGGATAGGAAGACTAGCCAGGTAAAAATACATAATCTCGCATTATAGCTATGACCATTAACCGAAAATTCTGCATTTCATTTAAAAAAAGTGAGAAGTATTAAAAAAATGAGAAGTATACCCGTGAAAGTGTAACAATCATTGCTGAAAGAAATTGCCATATTATAACACATAGTAATATGATCCCTCCTTAAGTTGTGCTCTATAGGGTTCATAGTTGTTGTTTTTTTACCTACTCTTAAATGGTTCATGGGCGTTTCTTTTTTTTCTCCTTAGAATGGAATGTGAGAGGTAGATGAAATGCTAGTTTAAAAGTTAACATGATTTTAACATTCCAGATCCAAATTCCAAATAAGTATAAAGTGGCATAAAATAATATTTCTAACAAAATATTGTTCATTTTTATGAAAATGATAAATTGATTGTTTTGTTAAAATATTTAACATCATGAAATAAATTAAATTTTTATTTATTATTATTTTGTTTTATATATTGAATATTATTTTATTCTCGTCTAACTAGACAGTAAAATAATCAATTCATTCATTTATCAAAAGTTAACACATTTTCTTGATGTTATGAATATGAAAATGGTTGAGAGGGGTTGACTATGGCTTAATATGGTTGACCATATTTGAATAAAGTTGAATATGATTGATTATGGTTGACCATGGATTCTAATAGCTGAACATGTTAACTATGGATGAGTATGATTAACCAAGGTAGAGCATGTTTGAATATGGAATACCATGTTGACCATGGATGACTATGATTGGGCTTGGTTGACTAAGTATTCCATGGTTGGCTATGGTTGACCATAAGTGACCATGTTTGAAAATGCTTGACCATGGATGACCATGATTAACTATGTTTGAACATATTTGACCATGGTTTATAATTTACTATAAATATTACATCAAATGTGATATTGTTGAAGGGTTATGTTTGATTACTACAATAGGATATGATTGTCACATTTGAAGTTGGGCTATATTCATCACATTGTGATGTTGGATTTTGTTAAATGCATTATAATGTGAAGTTATGATTGTGAGATTGTGATGTTGAGCTATGGTTTCCACATTGTGACATTATGTTTTGATCATCAAATTATGACATTGAGTTATGGTCCTCATATTACTACATAAGGTTTCATTCATCACATCTTGATATTAGGTTATTTTCATCAAATTATGACATAGGAATATGTTTGTCACATTACAACATTGGGGTAATATGTTTGTTGTCAGCCCTTCATTGTCACTTAATTTTGCATGATTTACCACTTTATTTGGCCTCAGGAAATCCATTTCAAGTTCCTTTTGATACCATTTTGACATATTTTTTCTAATAAATACATTCCCTAATATATTTTGTTGGTAATTTTTAATTTTTATAAATTTATGAAATAATTACATTGTAGAACACAATTACAACATCAATAAAACTCGTAATTGATCATTTGTTCTCATATATGCAGGTCACCTCGCTGAAAATTGAGACATGGGTTTTTTCTCCCAATGTCCCAAGATGGATGAACACCTATGTACTTGACCACAATCAACCCCAAGATGCTTGGTCATCACGCCCAATCTAATAGCAAAAACAAAGGGAAATTTTGTATTTTCATTGAGATATGATTTTTGTTGATTCTCTCCATGATATGAGCCCAACATAAGGTTGAATTAATTTCTTTATACTTCCAAGAGAGCCCATAATAATTAGCAAGGAGGAGTTTTAGGTTTTTAATTTCATTTTCACCTATGAAATCAAACAAATGGTGCTTGCTAAGTAACTTTCTAATTTCAAGACATTCAAGAAAAATTTGGTGAGCTTACACTTCTAATTTGAAGCTTGTTTAAGCTTTATTTAGTACAATATATCTAGCTCTTTCAATTTATAATTGTTGGTAGTCTACTAGTATGACTGCTAAGGTGTAGATTGCTCCACAACCTAAGCCTACACATGCCATTTCATTTGCTAATCTTGTCTATTTTGGTACATCTTATTTATATGTGTTTCTTTCATGTTTGTACTTTATAGCATTTAATTTTTATGTATTCTTAATTTTCTTGTTTATACTTTCCAGTTTATGCTATCATACTTCTAATTTACATATGAACTTTGTCTATAATTTAGTATATATTATTTTCCATAGTTTATCTTTTAAATTAATATGTATGAACTGTAATTAGAAAAGTTTCTTCTTGTGAAGAATAGTTGCTTCCTATGAATACAAGCTAATTAATAAGTTAAGTAGAGGACCAAGAGTGTCATCACGCACTACCTTTCTTGGTGGAAAAGGCCCTAACACTCTCATATCTTTTCACTTGGTGTTGCATCAACAAATTCCGTACTTCCTTGCTTATTTAAATTCACTATTAATTCATTGTTTTCTTAGATTAAATCAATGATTTAAGTATACACCAACTAATTAGTTGTTTAAAATATTTCGTGAGTATCCATTCATTTTCTCTCTCATAAGAGGAAAATACCACAATGTTTCTTGACTTTTTAAGTAGTGTTAAGTTGAGTTTAATAGACTGAATAAATAACTATGAGAGATTCCATCTAATTTTACTAGTGGACAAGGCCCTAGTAAATTACTAATCCATCAAATTAAACCTCTTGAGCATTTTTTCCAATTTTTTTCATACACAATCATTTGATTTCAGTGTGAAAAACTGCAAATATTTTGAATGTGATTGCATAGAAGATTATGAGATGTGTCATGTGCGAAATAATTTAGTGTATTCCCAATCACAAGTGTTCATATTTTCAGTACGTGCATTTTATTTTCAAAGTAGTGTGATTAACTTAAGTTTTTTTCATGTTTTCTTAGCTTAGCCCTTTAACTTTTGCTAGAATTCTATGTTTTGACCTCGATTAGCTAACTTTAGTACTTAGTATTAAAATGTGACATCCAATATAGCATAACTCCTTATATATTGTGTGCAGTTCTTCTAAGTTTATGAACACCTAAATTGATACAAATATTATGTCCTAATTTATGCACCTAAATTAGCGTGACACTTTGGGCATCATTGTCGAGGGAGCACATTTCAATTTGATCTAGGTTTAAAGTTTTTTGGAAGAGTTGCAATTTATTTTTCACAATATCAACATTTAATATTTGGAGGAGTTAAGGCACTAAGATGAGAGATAAGAACTTACCGATTCACTTTAGTTGAATCTTGCTAAGAGAAAGAGATGTTTATATTGGTATATTTATATTATATTAGCTTTAAATGTGTTTATTTATGTATTCTTACACTATACCTAGGAATTAGAGAGGTACATAACCCCCCTCCCCAAACCACTAAAAAAAAAACTCAAACCACTAATCCATTTAAAAGACACGATCTCTCAAACTACAATGGAAGATGCAAAGTAATTTATTTAGTAAAAGAGGGCAAGCCACCACAATTATCTTTTCAAATCCTTGTCCATGATCAATAATTGTCATTAGGGATGAATATTCATTTGAAAATATAGAAGAGGTGAAGATGATCCATGAAGAATATTCACAAGGAAAGAAACTCGAAGTTTCTTTCAGTTATCCTTGTAAGGATACCAAGCAGTCATGTGCCATATCTAATGAAGATCAGACACTAAATCAAGAGATTGAAGAATTTATATCATGTTTATCACAATATCTCTTGTGCATCCAGGATTGTAATGAAAAACTTTCAAAAGAACTTTATGGTATGACAATAAAGGACAGCCAAGGAGACAAAGATTATATCAGAACTTGGTTCCAAATAGTCATTAGGCCACAATACCACTGTTTTTATAACCATTTCTTAGCATCAATCTATATGGGAAATTGAAATCTCATGTCCAAGAATTCATTAAGGTATATTTTTCAAACTTGGATATGAGTTTACTTATGATCCTGTTACACAAATGGATGCATTGAAAATTATCATATGCTTGAGTAAATTGCTTCTTTTTCTATAATAGTAAAGGATACTATTAAAAAATAGATGAATTAATAAAAATTTCATAATAAGCTAGTTCAATATTGCATGTATAATCATTCAAATCATTGTTCAATACTCAGTTTGAGAGGATTTTATGGAAAAATTCAACTGAAACAGTCATATTTTTGAGGACCATATGGGCTTGTTCTTAAAACGTATTTTCACAAAGTAGGCCTTGAAATTTAGTTTTTCAATTTGGATCTCAAACTAAAATAGTATGGCAAATTAGTTACTAGGTGTTAGGCAAACAAATCAAGGAAAAAGTTAATACAATCACGATTTGAGGGATTTAATAGACATATTTTTACAAGTTATTTCTAGGAGAGATAGCTCCTAGATGTAATGCCCCTACTTGATGTTATTATCTTATATTGTGTTAACAACCTATGAGCTGAAATGATTTTTCCTTGTACTTAATTTTGATAGGTATTATTAATATATGTATGGGGTATGTTTATGCTAGTTGCATATCCAAACCTTGCACCAATATCCTAATATCATGTAGCCTATTATGATAGAAAACTAATTAGTGATTAAATATGATGAGTAAATAAGATATGATTAACCTTAATATTGATTAATAATCAAGCTTATGGTTAGCCTTGATATTTCTTAATAGTAAAGCTTAATTAGTTCTTACTTAACCCTTAATTTTATAATTAATGAATTATACGCTAACATGATTATATAGTATTTAAATAGATGCGGTGTGTGTGAAACCATAAATATATTTCTCTTTTTGTTGTATGCCAGATGAACCCAGTAGCTCAAGTGACACTTAAATACTAGTAAACGTTTGGTCTACGACTAGTCGTTATCTCCGTAAACTAGGTCACAACCGAGGGGATTTGAACCTTAGATATCTCAGTTTTCTCACAACTTAAATTCTTCGATTACCAATTGAGGTAAAGTTTACTAACATAACAAGATATTAAAATTTTATAATTAAAATTATTTTATTGTTTATTCCTTCTCAAGCAAGGGGATTTGATGATGAAGTGGATAAAATTTATTTCGAGTGGGTGGAATTTAATTCAAGAGGAGGCATAGGTGCAGGGGAAGTGGGAAGGTCAAGGGGATTATTACTTTGTGGTTTTGGTCATGGACAAAAAGGTTGAGAGGGAGAGCTAAGAGGAGGGAGGAAGCTAGGAGATGGATAAATTGGAATTGGATGGTATTGTTTGTAATGGGGAGAGTGTTGGATCAAGAACTCAAAGACATTATGACAATGGTTGACTTAGACTGAAAAGGCTAGGAAACTGGTAGAGGTTCACTAGACTAGGAAGTCAGATAGACTTTCTTAGTTGGTAGAGTGGCATATTCAGTTCAGTAGTCCCAAGAGAAACACTCTAGATAAATATTTTTTTATTAATTGTCATTGTGAAAAATCTTATTACTTTTAAATATAAAATTGTTGAATTACATTGCATTTCTTTTAAATTGAAAATTGAAAAAAAGAAACAATGGAACAATTATCTTTTATGTAACCGGCCCCTGTTTTGATTGAATCAATTAAACCCTCTTTCGAGGATCTCTCCACTAAAGTAAACTTTGCTAAAGTAGTTCACGTTCATGAATTTCTTCATGGTTTGAATTTTATTGGTTAAAATCTGTTGTAAAGACAAACAAATAATAAATTATGAGTATACATTGACCTTTTTTCATAACAAAAAATGTATTGCTCTGATTGTTAGACATAGAATCGATTGTGTAAAAGTAAGAAAGGATTGTTAGGAGGACTCCCTATTTAACAAGAAGGGATGTGGGGCAACAAGTCCCTGCCGCCAGCCAGCCATAGAAATGGTCAACAATCTAATGTTGCTCAAGCTTGTGTGTTGTTGTTTCACTACCTTTAGTTCAACTATGAATTTCTATTTCACTACCTTTAGTTCAACTGTGAACTTGTCATCCAATTAGTCCAGGTGGTGGGGTAGCAAATTTGACCTGAATAGCTAGTGTTGTATTTTCCGACTGTCTGTCAATTTGAAAAAAAAAACCTTATGAGATGCGGTTTTCTTGATTCGAGCCAAAGAATCAAGTTCGAATCAGCTGATACAGACTTCATGGCAGTGGGAGCTTTTCCCATCATGTGCAGCTTGTTGTTTCCTTGGTAAACCTATTAGGCCATATGAAGCCTATAGAGGTAGAGGTAGCTTGTGTGTTGTTTCACTAAGTTTAGTTAAATTGTGAACTTGTCATCTAATTTCTGGCTTGTTCATAGTTCAACTGTGAACAACACATTCATAATATATTTTGTGCACTAGAATGTATTTCCCTTAAGTCTTAAGATTATTTTCAATTTATTTTCATCTTAGCAAGAAGAATTCCCTTACACTTTTCTTCAACCTGCAAATATAGTAGATTTCGTTAGTTAGTTCGTGCTCCTATGACTAGATTGACCCCGGAGTGGATGGCCAAGAGAGACAGGCTCTACGTTTCTTTGGCTTTGAATTGGGTTCGTCTATCGTTTTTGTTGAAATGAATTTATTATTTAATACAATAACTCAACCAAGGAAATATTAAGCGCCATATTACGCTTCATGATTTACATATACGAAATGGTTTCTGTGAATACAAAGTTAAGAAGAAACATGTACTTATGACTGCTGTCACTACTGCCCACCACATGGTGTAACTTCCATGAACTCTCCATAGCTGAAATTCGCCCAAGAACTGACACTTGTAATATCATGCAATTTTTTTAATTTTAAATCTGATATTGGGTGAAAATGTGAAGTTGGGTTACACTTTTTGTTTTTTTTTTGAGAAAAAACTTTCATTTTTTTTAGTTCTTCAACTTTCTGCAAGCTAAAACAATTTTTCTATTTAGAATTTCATTTTGTGATAAAAATAAAAGTTGTCAGAAATTTTGTTAGCTTTCTATTACTTATTTTTTGGAATTTTTTTATACACATTTGTTATGTCAACTTAACGTTTCTTTGTGTGTGTGTTTTCTAACAATCAACGGGTTCATAAGAAGTCATGTTAATACGCAATGTTGTATACTTTGAAAATTTGTGTTTTTGAGAAAAAAAATGTGTTACAACAATCTAGACAGAGTCTACTTCGGTTTCGTCATATTTACAAAGCTAATGGATGCATATCATAATTGCTAGAATTTTTTGAATTGGTCCAATATGAAAAAATGCATCTTTTGAATATGTTTCGCGATGCAAGAATTTTCTTAACATATAAGTTATAAACTAAAAATCTAAAAGCTACACATTAGAGACAACGGACCAATGTAATGTACGATAATTTTTTCAATTTTTTTTATAATGTATTTTGGAAGATACAGAATTTTGATTTCACTGAATCACAATGACCTTCAGAAATTGTTTGCATCCATTTTATTGCAAAATTAATTAAAATTAGTAAATATTTATGAAATTCCATGAAAGTTATATTTCCTGAAAGTAGATTCAATTATGAAAATGCTTGTCTTGGTTCCGACACTTAATTCAGAATGTTTCATGGAGTTTAGTCAGTCCAAAGTTGCAGAAACGTATTCAGGGCCTGGCTCTACGTAACTGGTGACAAATTAGTTCGGCCGAACTCTTAAACAAAGTTCGACCGAATTGTTTTTTGCACCGACGACATGTTAAATCAAACGAAAAAGTAGTTCGGCCTAACTATTTATTAAATTTTTGACCAAAATTTTACTTAAATTTCCATCAGCCAGAAAGTATTGTCGAGCCCCTACAAAAAACATTTCACAACAATATAAATTGTCGCGAAACCATTCATTATTTTCGCATATTTTCGCACTTTTGGTCTGATTTACAAATGTCTTGATCTGATTTTGCAAAGAATTGTTTTGGGTTTAAGGACTTTTCTTGGAAGAACATTCAAAGGACTTCAAAGGAATTTTCTTTGAGACACATTATTTTCATACATTTGTTCTGATTTTGCAAGGAATTTTTTTGGGTTTAAAGAATTTTCTTGGAGGTACATTCAAAAGACATATCTCGCAGGTATGTGATACAGTTTTTGGGCCTCTTTTTTTTTTTTTAAGTATGGATTTGAGATTAATTTCGAAAGGAAATTTTTTGGTTTTGGGTTGAAGTAAATATTTTATAATGATTTTTTAAAATGAGTTTTTGTGTAACTTTTTAAATGAATTTTTTTTGTAGGACTTGGAAGGAAATATTTTGAACTTCGTTTCATTTTTATAAGACAATTTTTTCTTGAATTTTTTAGAGTAAGTGCTTTGGATTGGAGTATGTATTTTTTGCAAAAAATTTAAAATGAGTTTTTTTTTTAAATTAAATCTGTTGTGATGTTTTTTTTCTAATTGAGTTTTTGTCTAAATTTTTGAAGGAATTTTTTTGAACTTCATACTCTATTATCATGGGAAATCGAAGAAATTGTACGAGAAAGTATGATCGAAAAAGAGACCCTAAGGAACGCAGAGAAGAGATGAGACAATCTCACAAAAGAAAGATAGAATAACTCTCAAATATTGAAGGGGAAAATCAACCTCAACTATAAGTTGAAATAGGCATGTAAATGTAGATATTATGATTTTGATATATTTAAAATTTTCCTAGTGTAAAATGTGAAGCTTAATTTTTATTTGATGAACTAATTTGAAAAATATTTTTCAATGTAAACGGAGAGAGATATTCCTCAAAACATTGATGATGAGATACAAAATTTTGAAAGAGAAAGTGAAAGAGATATTGAACCAATGATTGAAGATGGTGAAAATGATGAAAGAAATTCAAGTGAAGAAATTGAATCAGAAGGTATATATATATATATATATATATATATATATATATATATATATATGTTGAACACATGCACGTATTATTGAAATTATACATATATTTATTAATTTAGTTATTTATTGAATATGTAAACTTATTATGTACTATTCATTCGAATATGTACAGATGAAATCAATGTCGATGACGAGATGTTAGAAAATGTTGACACTCACACATATGGAGATAAAAAAGCTGACCATTATATACAATATCGTGTTAACCGCATTTTTGAGAAGTATTTCATAAAGGAAAATGTGACAGTTCAAGTCTAAATGTTGAAAGGTCTCCTATCATTAAGGAAATTAAAAGAAGCTATGACTTTATTGGGTATTCAAAAATCAACCAAAGATAAAAAAAATGAGAGAAAATGTGATACAAAATATAAATTGTGCTATAAATTCAATGAAAAGATCTAGACAGAAAAATGTTTCAATTGTACGTAGAGAAATACATATGGCAGTGGTTTCATCAAGTACTAAAGAGAATCTCTTGGTAAAATCTATGGCATGAGCATTAGGAACCTCGCGAAAAACTTTGCACAAACATCGGAAATTTCGGTTGCAAATAGATGTAAATGATGAACTTGCTTGTTGGAGAGCTATTTGTAGGCAACCATATAAAGATAGACTTGGAGAAAATGTTAAAAAAATAATATATGAATATTGGAAGAACAATTCGCGTGTTTCACCAACTGCAAGGCATGTGATGCAAAGAAGAATAGCATGAAATCAGTACGAAGAACATGAAAAAAATTTCTTGGAAACCACTCAGATAGAGTTTTTCAACAAGTTCAAAGAAGAGAATCGTGAAATTCATGTTTCAATCAGTGCTTTTGTTCAACAAAAACCATGGTATGTAAAACCTATCACTGTACGTGACACTTGTTGTTGCCATTATCATGTGGAATTTGAGTTATATTATGACACATTCCTTGATTTTGGTAGAACATTTTGGAAGGATTCACCTCCTCCTTCCACTATTCGTGATTTCATATCTCAAATTCTATGTGAAAGAGAAAGCGATGAACTATTTTACGAAAATAAATGTGTTGGTGGTAAAAAATGCGATGATTGTGGAAATTTGACTAAATTTCAAAACAAATATCATACTGATATAAATGATCAATCATTGTCCAACATGAAAGTGAAATGGAAGAGATATGAATATATCGGTACATCGATTCAAGGTGAAAATAGTGTTAAAAGAATCGAATTACGAGAAGACGAAATTTTTCTGATAGACTTTTTGAGAAATTTTGAGGCAGAAATTTACAAATACACCAAGCATTCCCATAGAGCTCGATGGCAAGACTTGCAATTCAAAAAATCTCGTGAAGTTTTTCCACCAGGGACCATTTTGTCAGTAATTGATTTTGTAGAAAACTACACATTTGTTCCACAAAAAGAAATTCAGAGTGAATACTATCATTCTAACCAAGTCTCCATGCTCGTCCATATTCTATATAGACATGCTGAACAAAACGTCGATCATATAGAAAGCACCAGTGAAAATCGACATATTATTAAAGAATATCACTTTTATATTAGTGACGATCGTACACATGATACATATTTTGTACAACATTGTTTTGGAAAAATTTATGATTCCTTGAAAAATCATGGAATAACATTCAATGAACATTGGATATGGTCAGACAGATGCGCAGGTCAATTCAAATCTGCACGATCATTCTTTTGGTTGTGTTTTCTTCATAAGAAAACCTGCATTAAACATTGTTGGAATTTCTTTGAGACTGGCCATGGAAAAGGAGAACATGACGGTGTAGGGGCATGCATAAAATGAGCACTTCAAAGATATCAAATGAACCCCTCTGCAATTCAACTTGTGGATGCGAAAGAAGTTGTTCAATGGTGCATCGCTGTTCTAAGCCATGAGACTAACCGATCAAGGGAAGTGTGAAGGTACATTCAATTTAATTTTTATTGAATATCTAATTAAATAAAAAATATACATTTATCACAATGATTATCTTTGATTGTATTTTGATGTCATATTTACATTCTTCTTAAAATTTTCCATATAAAGGTTTTTTTGGCATATTAGGATCGAAGACGTAAATAGATCAATTGGAAATGATGTTGAAACAATAAAAGGGACTCGAAAATTGCATTCAATTAAAACAAAGTCGTCTAGAAATGTGCGTGCATTGGATAAAAGAAAACATTATTGTTTTTGTCCTGTTTGCATAGACAACATAAAATCCAATGATGTTTGTGAAAATAAAATGTATGTAAAAGATTGGAAACATACAGAGCTAAATACAAAGGGAAAAATGTCCGTTGCAATGTTTGAAGAAATGCAATCAATGGAGACTACAATATCATCTGATGGTGATCGAGTTTCTGATCTTGTTAAAGAAGGTAACATTTGAATTGCTATCTAATGATAAAGATATAGAAATAAATTTGAATATATGTATAGTTTTGTCAAGTTTGTTTTATTTTATAGGAGATTTTTTTGTTGTAATTGCACCTATTCACAACGATGAAAATGTGAAGTATTATTTTTTCAGACAAACTAATCAAAGTGGGAATTTTGTTCACTTTGAAGACTATGAACCTGATTTCATAAGTTGTCAATATAGTCACTTGGTGTGTGCAGCACGCATAAAGTTGATCAAGGTTCAATCAAAGAAAAAAACGAATATTAAGAAATGGAAAATGTCAAAATCCGATCATGAACGGATTATTGAAGATGGCATTCCATTGGAATTTTTTTTATTGAACTTCCCAAAAATTTATTCTCTTTGGATTATATGTTCTAGAACTTCTAGTACTCAATTAAAAATTGAGTTGCCATGTTATGTTACCTATGCAAGTGTTTGCACATGCACAAATTGTTTGGTACATGCACACTCTAGTATCAACTGAAAGTAGTTTTTTTATACATGCATTGATGAAAATTTTTGCATACATATTGGATATATATGTATATGTTCTAGAATGAAATTAACTGTTCCAATAATTTTACTATGTGAATTGATGAAAAATGTTTCACGTACTCAATATATATGTTCTAGAATGAAATTAACTGAAAGTAGTTTTTCTATGTGCATTGATGATAAATGTTGCATGTATTGGATATATACACGCACTCAATGCACGTAGTTTTTCTTGTGGGCTTTTTTGGTAAAACGTATCCACAATGTAAATAAATTATCCGTAGTATAATTTTGTACGAAGATTCCTTTCAGACAAGAGACTCGGAGCACTTCTTCGACTTTTGGTGGGATGACCCACATCTCTATTCCTGATTGAAAATATAGTACAAAATTTTTCTGCCCAATGGTCGAATATGTTCTATGTGAATTAATGAAAAATTTACATACTACATACTATTGTTTGAGTGAACTTTTTTTTAAAAACTTACCAAATGTACTTCAACCATGTCTAAAACTTGAATTTTAAAAACTTTTTAATTATATCAAAATAAATTACTTCACATGCCATGCCAATTGTAGTTCAACTATCCAAATAAAACATTAACCATTTAACATTATATCACATGCCAAATGTAGATTAAAATGGTATCCAAAACTTAGTTTTAAATTTTTTTTGATTATATCACAA
The DNA here is from genome assembly GCA_034641835.2 of Pinus albicaulis. Taxonomy (NCBI): domain Eukaryota; kingdom Viridiplantae; phylum Streptophyta; class Pinopsida; order Pinales; family Pinaceae; genus Pinus; species Pinus albicaulis. Next base: position 946,765,774 of record CM076577.1, read on the forward strand.
CAATACTTCACATGATTAATGTACTTCAACCATCAAATTCTTGCGTTTTAAAAGCTTTTTTATTATATCACAACATAACTTGACATGCCATCCAATTGTAATTCAACTATCCAATAAAAACATTTAACATTATATCACATGTGCCAAATGTAGATTGAAACCATCTAAAACTTGAGTTTTAAAAACTTTTTGATTATATATTGTGCAACATTACTTCACATGCCATGCCAATTATAGTTCAACTATCCAATACAAACATTTAACATTATATCACATGTGCCAAATGTAGATTGAAACCATCCAAAACTTAAGTTTTAAAAACTTTTTGATTATATATCGTGCAACATTACTTCACATGCCATGCCAATTATAGTTCAACTATACAATAAAAACATTTAACATTATATCACATACCAAATGTAGTTTTAAAACATCCAAAATTATAGATCACAACATTACTTCACATGCCATGCCAATTGTAATTCTTGACTATCAAATAAAAACATTTAACATTTAACATTAAATATCACATGCCAAATGTAGATTGAAACCATCCAAAACTTGAGTTCTAAGAACTTTTTGATATATATCATGTAACATTACTTCACATGTCATGCCAATTATAGTTCAACTATCCAATAAAAACATTAAACATTTAACATTAAATATCACATGCCAAATGTAGATTGAAACCATCCAAAACTTGAGTTTTAAAAACTTTTTGATTATATCATGTAACATTACTTCACATGCCATGCCAATTATAGTTTAACTATCCAATAAAAACATTTAACATTATATCACATGTCAAATGTAGATTGAAACCGTCCAAAACTTAACTTTTAATTTAACAAAAAATTATAGATCACAACATTACTTCACATGCCAAATGTACTTCTAGCATCCAAAACTTAAATTTTAAAAACAAAACAAATTATAACACATCATTACATAACATGCCAAATGTAGTTAATTTATAGATGACAACATTACTAGTAGTTCAATTATCCAAAACTTAAAAGTTTTAAAAAACAAACAAATTATATAACAACATTACTTCACATTCACATGCCAAAAGTACTAAAACCATCCAAAACTTAACTTTTTGGAACAAAACAAATTATATTAACACTGTAATAAAATATGTCCAAAAATTGTAGATCTCACAAGTATCAAGTATCAAGTTATATATATATGACAGTGCATCTAGATAATATATAAAAAAGTAAATTTAAGACTATCTAAATATTGAAATAAAATCTACAAATCATGTCCATCAAATAGAGATGGATGTAGTGTCTTTCCTATCAGGGTCTCAATCCATGCACTATCATGCGAAGCATGGGAAACTTGTACACAATGCACATGTACAAACATTAAAATTTGATGTTTTAAAAATGAGTGAGAATATATATAGAACTTCATGTAAAAAACAAAATATAAAAAAAAATCATGCAATACCTCATGAGGTTCCCTCTCCATTTGTTCACCTGCTACAAGTCCCCCCCCCCCATGGGAACATCTGCAACGGTAAATTGTACCATATACATGTACAGTTATATATATATATTAAAAAATTTCAGATGAAAATGCACATGTACATATATAAACTTATTTTCAATAATATTAAAAAAAAAGTTAGACAACTTGTTCAAATGGTTGAAATGGTGTGGATGTTCCTATCTCCGTCGCTAGAGTCCGTGGATTAAAGAAATCTTCTATAGGAACCTAAAATTCAAAATTTTAAAAGTATAAAATAACTCAAGATCAAGATCTCAATTTATAATAAAACTTAAATAAACAACAATTTATAAATTATAACTAAATTAAAAACACACACACACACACACACACACATATATATAAGTGAAAAATTGAATACTTCTGCAGGTGAATTTGGGACATCTCCTAAGAGAGGCTCCAAATGAAAATCTCCAACAACCTAAAATTCAAAAAAATTAAAATAACTCAAGATATAGATATATATATCTCAATTTTTAATGGAACTTTTTGAGGTGGAATATATATATAACTTAAACATAAATTTTAAAAGTGAAAAATTGTCCATACTTGTTGTGGATGTGGCACATCTCCTAAGGAAGTAGAAGGTACATCTCTCAAGGAAGAAGAAGGTACCGCCTTCCCAAAAACATCGGACGGAATGAGAATCTATTAAAACATTTTATCATTATATATACATACATGTACATGTGTGCACAATTATTTATTTTAAAAATATCACTTAAAAAACACTAACATTTGCCAACATATCTTGATGGTGAGACCCATCTGCATTGTTTGAACCAGAGGTCCCGAACGTGATATTAACATTTTCATCATTCATCATGCGTGACAATTGCAAATAGTGTTTTAACATATAATGATACATTTTTGTTAGATTAATTTACATACAAATAAATGTATACATGTACATATACATGTATTTATTACAAATTGTACACATGTATGTGTTAAAATAATTGAACCATAAGGTCATTAACACATACCGTTCATGTGCCCTCTTCCTCGTGAAAAATTAAGTCTTGCCAACCATTGCGACAATTATTTGCATATATTCGGAGATATTCAACATTCATTTTGTCAATCTCTTCATCTATACAATACACAAGATTGACACGTGCATTCTCACGTGCTCTTTGTCGATTTAGACAAACATTGACTCCACCCAATCCACTGTAAACATTGTCGATCATGACATCGCTTGCTTCTCGACTTATTTGAGAAGTCACATCCATCTCTGACTGCAGAGTTTTGACCCAAAAAGGTCGACTTACCAATGGCGGCTCAGGGTGAGGCAACTCCACATCTCGGTTAGCGCCCTTATGGTCATACAATCGAACTTTTCCCGGACCAAAAAATTCTGACGGAAGGTCATTGTAATTGGGTTTCATTTTCAAAAACAATTCTGCGTAAAAAAATTGTGAAAAATAAATAGGAACCTCGTCGTTCCATGGGAGCCTTCCATAGGCCGCAAGGTGCCTATCATACAAATAGTGAGCTATATCGGGGTGCTTGAAATATTGCACCTTCAGCATTTTTCTTTTTGGCCCTTCCTTGAAATTAAACATTGACTTGGCCATATCTTTTGCAACTCTTTGTTTTACATCCTCCCATTTATCGGGCTCCATTACTGTTTCCTTTCTCTTTCTCATGAGTTCTACAAATGTATCAGTCGTTGGCCCAAGATTTTTGTACACATTTACTATTTCACCCAATGAATGTGTAACTATCTCGAGGCTTTGTTGACTCTCAGCAGGTAGAGTCAAAGCCGCGAGATCTCTCCGCAATTTTGCATGAAGTTGTGACACCTTTGTAAGGTGCATTGCGCCATGTTTCTTTCCCATGGTATATCAGTAATATCAGCCAGATAAGTTGTGGTGGGTAGACAACCTTCTTCTTGAATGTAGTGTTTGGCCCTGCATCTATTTTGACCAATATTTGGAATGTTTTCAACCTCTGCATCAATATATATAAAATTTTGTATATTATAAAAAAAACATGTAAACAAATTTGTACAAATTAAATGAAAAAAATATTGAGATTGATGGCAACCTCGACGTGGTTGGTTAGCATCTTCTCCACCCTGAAACTGTTGATACACAGAACGACCCTGCTGAGAACCAGCACCACTAGTCGTTGATTGGCCTCTGGGAGAATAAATATCACCCCCTTCACGCAACCTACTACCACTTATTGATGGTCCTCTAAGTGGATTTGAACCACCACCAACCTCTCGAGAGGAGAGAGAAGCTTCATAAACAAATACGAATTTATAATCAGTTGAAAAATGCATTCATGTACATATAAATACACACGTACATATTCATTGATTAAGTTGCGTTCAAGCCACACCATGACTGGGTGAACCCTGGGCATCCATGGCTAGAGTAGAGACCCTTCTCTTCTTATTAGCTCCTAAAAAATAAAAAAATGAAACTTATTTTAACAATTAATTTAACTCACAAAGTTGATAAAAAATCAATTCCATATGTATCACACATGTTCGGAGATTTAAGATTATATTTAAATTTACCATGAATAGCTCTCGATCCCGATCCCTGATCCTCCCCTCTCATAGAGATATGGGATTCTATTGATCTTCATCGTTCATCCTCCATGATATATATATCTACGATGGACATTTACAATTAATTTTTTAAATAACTAATTTAAATTAAATTCAAGATAAATTTTAGAAAATTAATGTTTAATTTAAAGTGTAAACAAATTATGTCGATGAATAAATTTTGAAGGAGAGTGTCTCAACACTAATTCATCTTTAAGAGACGAATCTTGAATTTTTGAAGAAGAGTGTCTTAAAACTAATTGGACGACTTTGCTAGTATATTCATTTTCCTTTGGACGACTTTGCTAGTCGCAATATTGGAAAGCACATATGTAATCACTGCATTCCCTGGATTGGGATAGCAAGAAAATTCTATGCATGATTTCCATTTTTCAACCATATTTAATGGTTTTTTTATCCCTAACAAAACAAATTCAATAAAAATATATATATTATTTATTGAAATTTATTGCAAATGCATGGGAGAAATGAAAAACTTATATTTAGATCTATTCCAGAGATTGACTGTAGGGGCATTTACTAGATATGTCACATTTCATAAAAGATGAGATCCAGAGGCTACCTGGCCCTTTATAGACTCTGCCTATACAACTACCATGGATATGAAAATGAGAAACTTCTAATTAGATAGATATTCTAAATATTGAATGTAGGGGCATTTACTAGATTAGGTTTTAAAACCTATATGTTTCGTATCAAATCACTTTTTCTTTCAATGGGAAACTTTTATGGCTAATTTGTGTTTTACACGTTGAATATAAAAGGTTTTTTCTCTCTCATTGTTTGAGACCATGGATATGAAAATGAAAAACTATATACTTGGTTAAAACCTATGTTTTGTATCAAATTAATTTTTGTTTCTAAATACTATATACATGTTGACTGTAGGGGCATTTAGATCTATTCCAAAGATTGACTATAGGGGAATTTACTAGATATGTCACCTTTCATAAAAGATGAGATCCAAAGGCTACTTGGCCCTTTACAGACTCTGCCTATACAACTACCGTGGATATGAAAATGAAAAACTTCTAATTCTAGATCTATTCTAAAGATTGAATGTAGGGGCATTTACTAGATTAGGTTAAAACCTATATGTTTTGTATCAAATCACTTTTGGTTTCAATGGAAAACTTTTATTGCTAATTTGTGTTTTACATGTTGAATATAAAACGTTTTTTCTCTTTCATTGTTTGAGACCATGGATATGAAAATGAAAAACTATATACTTGGTTAAAAACTATGTTTTGTATCAAATTACTTTTTGTTTCTAAATACTATATACATTTTGACTGTAGGGGCATTTACTAAATATGTCACCTTTCATAAAAGATGAGATCCACGGGCTACCTGGCCCTTTCTAGAATCTGCCTATAGAACTACCATGGATATGAAAATGAAAAACTTCTAATTATATCTATTCTAAAGATTGAATGTAGGGGCATTTAATAGATTAGGTTTTAAAACCTATATGTTTTGTATCAAATCACTTTTGGTTTCACTGGGAAACTTTTATGGCTAATTTTTTTTTACATGTTGAATATAAAAGGTTTTTTCTCTCTCATTATTTAAGACCATGGATATGAAAATGAAAAACTATATAATTGGTTAAAACCTATGTTTTGTATTAAATCACTTTTTGTTTCTAAATAAGTTATATACATGTTGAATATAAAAGGTTTTTTTCTCTGTCATTGTTTGAGACTGTTACATAGCAATTTGTCACCGTCCCTACAATTCCCCATCCCACAAAATTAGGGGGCTCATTCCGTGACGTGTGAGTAGTAACACGACTTGAAAACACTTTCATGACATCCCTCTGAACATGAGCTTTCATTGCCCTGAAGATAGCTCCTTGTGAAAAACCCTAAAAATGGCATTTTCATCACTGGAGCGACTAGCCAGTGTTATACCTGCGCCAATGGGGGAAATCATTCAAATAGGGCATGCCAATTGGCGCTCTGAATCAGAGTCGCACTCGCGCCAGCCATTTTAAGGAATGTTTTTTAAAAATAAATGGTGTAAGTTTCGTCCTAACCAATTCATAAACTGGTATCTAATTTGAGTTGGGAGGTTTGGCTCCGGATCTCCATGTAGAGGAAGTGGTTTTCCACCTCTCATGGAAGCTTCCTTGAGGATAGGGACAATCCCATGATTATAGGGATCCCAACTCCCCTTCCTCCATCTATAAAAGCTTGCTCATCTCATTTGCAAGCTAGTATCCAAGTTCCCAAGAGCCATCAGAGCCTTATGCTGCAAGAGCCTTGATTCATTCCCTTAAGGCCAAATTCAAGCAAGGAGATTATTGTCGAGACATCCGAAGAGAGAGGCTTGTCCCATCCCCGACAGGCTTTTTCGAGACGTGTTCCGCTGGCAACCCTCCGAAGGAGAATTCAGCGTCATAGCTAAGGTTGTATCCTCCTTTGATTGATTAATGATAAGCGACTATTGGTTATGGTTCCACTCCTGTTGTTGATTATGATGATGAGTTATGTCTTCTCTGACTGACATATAGTTGCATATACTGGATTTTACGCTTGCGTTTTTTTTGTTTCTTGCGTGTGCAGGTGTCCGATCACGGAGATCATGAGGATTGTGATCTGCCGAAGCTAAGGAACGGGAGCGCTACTTTCTCTACAAGCGACAGCGTTGGATTCCAGGTAAGCCTTCATCGCTAGTTGGTTTATTTGCAATTAGGAACCTGCACTATAGCATGTGACGATTGTTGCTAGACCCGATCTGGGCTAGTAGGGATCGCCTCTGTCCGCAGAGGGGATTTACCTCCACAAAAAATTGGCGACTCCACTGGGGATCGTCTAACTTGTTGTTGTTCTGCTTTGTAAGCTACAGATGGAGCCTGAAGTTAGCCAGATAGCCTTCGAAACGCTCTTTCTCTGCATTAGCAAAGTAGATCAAAGCTGCTTCAGTCAATCTCTGGTTTAGTTTATGAACTGAACGCTTGGAGTATTGTCTTGTCTTTTCGGTTGTTTCTCGATTTTGCTTGCTTGATCGGCTCTTTTGGCTGGCTCTATTGTGATTTTTGCTTTTGGTCAGCTTGATCATCACTGGTCTGCTTGTTGGATTGACTATTTTTATTTTTCCATAGCAAACTCGACTGGCGCGCTTTACAGCCTGATAGTCGCGCCCATTGGCACAGGTTGCTAGTGTATTACCGGTGCCAATTCATTTATGGCACTAGTTTCAGCCTCATAGTCGAGCCAATCCTGTGAGGTACTATGGTTTGCTCTGTTCTGAGCTTCCTGAGCTTGATCAATTTGTTTGGTCTTGTTTTTTCGACTGCTTGAGTGTTCTGGAGCCTTGTTTGACTGGTTGTGACCTTCGTCCTTTGGTTTTTTTCCCGTTTCCATCGATTTCAAATTCTAGCCCTAGGGCATCTAGGTGCTCTTGTGTGTCGAGCCTCCCTTGGGAGTTGTTGGTTTCTATTTGTTTATTCAACCTTTCGATTGCTCCTCTGCATTCGTTTGGCGGTTGTTTATCATTTTATTGCGTTATTTGAGTGTTTTTTCTCTTCTTCATTCGAATTTTGATTTGTCTCGCTTTGGGCCTAGATTACATGGTCCATTTGAATCTTTGGGATTCTCTTGGTTTTGAGGGTCCATTTTGTCAATTTGGAGGTCTGATTGTGTGTTTACATTGAGTGAGATTTGTGTGTTTTTCTCTTTCCTCATCACTTCTCAAATTTCTCTTTTCATTAGTTTTCATTTTTTTTAGTGCACTTTGCTATTAAACATTGAAAATATAAAAAAAAATCTCTTTTTCTTTCGATTAGTTAGTGCAAATTAAAATCTTTTCAGTGTTATTAGTGATTAGTGACTTTGAGAGAAAAAAATTTTGGTTTCCATTAGCTGCATTAGAGACTTTGCTGGTTGTTCTCTGATCATTTGATTATTGTGTGAAAAGCTCTTAACTCTCTTGTAATTAGCTTTCATCAAATGGAATGATATACTATGGCATATAGTGTGAATTTAGGAGATTTCGAGACATAACACTCGCTAGGGCCTGAAAACTGTAACGTAATTGAAGATAAAAATTAAAATTTATTCAATTTACACAAAGGCAGCATTGAAACATTAACGCAACATTTAGTGGTCTAGGCTAGAGACGTGTTCCGGCATCTTTAAACCTAGTAGCTGTCATTCGCCTCTTGGCTTTAGACAGCACTAGTACAGACTTGTGCTCCCCGTACCGTCGAGTATATAAAGGGAGACCCCACTAGGTTTCTATCCTTTATCCATAGGAAGCTGAGTCTGCCGCCCTATACCCGTGATACATCGGACACAGCATTCGGGGAGATTTCCTGCACGTACATTAAGTCCTTGGTTGATTTCTTTTTCATTTTTGAAACCAAGGTGTATATTGCAGTTCACGGTTATTTGGTACACCCTTTGCCTAGTATTCCTGAGTAGTCATTTGATCTTTTCTGACTCTTTAAATTTGAAAGGATCACCAAGCACTTGTCCTTTCAATCTTGCTTCAAAACTGAAAGAGATAGAGTCACCTTTCATCTGTTTCTTGACTCTTAAAACATGAAATGGTGAAGTTTCTAAGTTTCAATGTGGTAAAATAAATCACCCGTGATCACACGCCCTGTTAGATTTTTCTTGTTGGCCATTTGATTGTGTGTCTTGAATCTTTTTCAGCCCATGTGTGTTGTGCTTGATCTTTTTTCATTGTTGTCACAGTGGCAGAACCCTCTGTTTCGTCTACTGGTAGTCCATATACGGACGATTCATCAGAGGTTTCTCAATCCTCTGCTGAACCTCAGAAACCCATCGTTTCCGAGTTACCCGACGGGAGACTGGTTCTGTCTGAGATTCCCTTTGGAGGACCAGTTGATTTCAATTGGCCCTTTTATGACCCTTGGTCTGGATTGGGAGTAGGGGAGCATTTCCCTCCTCTTACATCGGGTTCACCTTTTTTAGCTGTTGTTATTCCTCCTAGTCCTCGCCATCTATTACGAGATCTAGCAGTAGGTTCAAATATGAGTGATTCTCCTAGCGAGGAAATCCCCACGTCTGGTGAATATTACCAGTTATTCCCTCGACAATTATTTCCAGAAGACAACCCTAAACCATCTGTTATGTCATCACCTGGTCCCTCATTACCAGCAGCGTATAGATCCTTGGGTCATATTATTGCCGCCGCTGCCTCTATGGGAGTATCAGCTCCTTCTACGAGGCCAGTTGTTCCTTCATTGGGGATGTATCCTAAGAAACCCATTACGTCATCCCATCAGGTCACTTCTGTACCCACCAGGCCCACTGTCTCTGTGGCCGCATCTGCACCTGCTGTTACCACTCAGTCCATATGGACCACATAGCTTCCCGAAGACGTCTATATAACATCTGCTATGCTGGAGAAAATTTCTCTGGAGGAGTATCGATTGTCCCTGCAACAATCGAACCCCAAGGTCGGACAGTCCTCTCAAGATCCCAACCGCTCGTATTTTTCACATTATGCACAGGATGGTACACCTGTGTACGTTTTTCCATATCAGTACAATGAGCATGGGAACCCTTTACGTTTATCTACTCCTGAGGCTCAACTTCATGCTCAGGGTTTACCGTATAACGAAGCTGGACAGCCTTATAACCCGCAAGGACAACCTTTTCAAGGCCAACCTTCGGGCCAACCTGGCTATCCTTATGACCCGCAGGGACAGCCCATACAGGGCTACCCTCCGGGCCAGCAAGGGCCATTATATGGTCCGCAAGGACAGTATTACAACCCTTCAGGTCAACTCGTGCAGCCTCTCCCTGGAGTCCCACCTGGGCAACCTTAAGGACTCACAGGTCAACCGGGGTACCAACCAGGGCCGGTATACGGTCCTAGGGGGCAAGTCCAACCTTCTCAACCCATGCAACCTCAGTATCCTCTTGGTCCCAACGTTGCACATCAGCCAAGATCTTCTTATGGTCCTGTTGCGGGTCAAACCGGTTATCAGCAACCACCTAGCTCCATTCCGCTACCAGGCCAACCAGTCAATCCGGCACAACCCGGTATCCTGCCATCAGGCCAACCGGCCAATCTGGCACAACCTGGTGTCCCTCCACCAGGTCAACCGGCCCATTCGGCACAACTTGGTGCTCCTCAATATCCAGGTCAGCCTGCACAACTGGCACAACCTATTTATCCGGGTCAACCTGTTCAACCAGGGCAGCCCGTTCAGCCAGGTCAGCCTGTCCAACTAGGCCAGCCTGGACATCCTGTCAACCCTACCCAACAGCCGACTTATTCAATGCCGCATCCAAATCAACCGCTGCACCCTAATTATCAGGCTCAGCAGGGTCCCACCTATCAGCAGCCCACTCAACCTCAAGGCAGTTACTATTATCATGGTCAATACCGACCGAATTATAGCTAGCCCCAAGGTTCTAACTATTACTCTCAACAACCCGGCTACACCTATGCTCAGTAGCCAAATCCACAAACTGCTCAAACGGGGCCGACTTACAATCAGGGTCCATACCCTGGTTATTAAGCCCCGTATACTGGTTACCAACAACCAAATCAAGTTGGTTATACGCCCTATACCCCCTACGGTCAGAATCAGGCTGGACAGAACCCATGGGGGCAAGGATATTCTAAACTAGCGTGGAGTACAGGTACGGGTCCTTATCGAGGGTCAGGCATGTCGTTCAATCCGCAATTGTCGTTCTTGGCTACCTTGGAATTACCGGATGTTTCAAAATTAACTAATGATCCAATTCTGCACAATCCTTATTGGCCTCTGGTTCTGACCAAGGTACCCGGAGATTTCCCCAAATTTGAGGGTAAAGCTGGAGAGGACCCCCAAGCTCACGTAATGACTTACCATCTTTGGTGTTCATCCAACTCTTGGGTGGACGATTCGATTCGTCTACATCTCTTCCAACGTACTCTTACTGTCACTGCTGCCAAGTGGTATATCGAGTTACCCTGTGGCGTCTTTCAAGATTTCAATACGTTAGCCATGTCTTTTCTGACTCACTTCCAGTTACCGGTCCGTTACGAGGCCAGGACACATCTCCTGACTTCGTTGAAGTAGGATAAAGCCACCCACATCTCAGATCACATTCATGAGTGGTGACGTCGTCGTATACTGATCAAGTTTGATATACCTGATCAGCTACTAACTCATTGGTTCACCACGTCCTTCGTTAAAAAAATCGCCCAAGATATTGCTATGGGGGCATGTGTGACTGAAGAACAAGCCATAGTGTGTGCTCAGTATCTTGATCTGGTATACTCTCAGTCTGGCACGCTGTATGATATTTTGACTGATGCTCCATGCCTAGGAACCTCTAAAGCTCCACCTACCCCTGCGGTGGATGGTGTTATTGGTTCCGTATCTCAGAATTCTCGAAAATCTTCGAATGGGAAGAAGAAGTCCCATTCTTCCAATAATTCTGCTCTTCCCACCCCTCCTGATTCTGGAAAAACCATGGAGGTTAACGCCGTTCAGGCTAATCCTACGGAAAAAGCCTCCAAGGGAAAAAAGAAGGGCAAAGGAAAATCCAAACCCGACGCCCCAAAGTCAGAGTCTCTTAAACCTCGTACTGAAGACGGTTCCCAACGTAAACCGAAGTACCCCTGCCTTATTTGTGAAGGAGATAATTATACCAAGGATTGTCCATGACGATCTGAAATTAGTCAACTTCTCAAAGGCTCCAAAGGGACTCCGGCAGTTCTTAAAGAACCGTTCTCGTCTCACCAGACCCAGATGGTTGAACAGCCTTCACCATCTGCACCATTTGGGTCCCAGGTCTTTATGATGAATGGTGCTACACCTATCTCCATTGCTACGTGTTCGAAGGATTATGCTGGATCGTGCCAAGCAGCTGGGAAGGAAGTTGTGGATGGTCCACCTCCCCCACCTGTCTCCGGTCCGTTGGAAATTGAGAAGCCTACTATTGAACCTATTGTGAGGCCACCTTCTAAAGGTGTTCTATGAAGGTCTTCCTACAATCTGAATGCCCGTGCCGCTCAGCACTACAGTATTGTTGAGGATTTAGCACAGGCACCTTTTTCCATGTCTACATTGGAAGTTCTTCAAAGTTTTCCTTCGCAACGGAAAGCTCTATTGTCTGCAATCGGTGGAATCGATCCCTCTAATTCTAGTCTTCTCACCTTCAACTTAGAAAATTTCATCCCCGAATTCCACATCAAATTGCTCTTGTTATTCAAGTCGGGATCAACAGTCTTAACATCCATAGGGCCATTGTGGATGAAGGTGCTTCTACCTGTGTCATGTCGTCCGCCTGCTGGAAGGCCATTGGCTCTCCGGCTCTTTCATCGTCTCCCAATGCCCTAGAGGCATTCGATGGTCGGGAATCCAAACCCCTAGGTGTTCTTGAGAGTTTACCGATTACTTTACAGGGGAAGACAGTCAACGTAGAAGTAGAAGTGGTTGACGCCAAGCTTAACTAAAATATACTTCTCGGCCGCAGTTGGACTCACGCCATGCTATGCATGCCATCCACCCTCTTTCAACTTCTTAATTTCCCTCACGAGGGAAAAATCGTTACGGTGGATCAATTTTCTTTCTTCACCTCCACCTTCGAGAACAACGTTCCTTACGTGGATCAGATCCCAAATCCCCCTGACAGTGTAGGACCCGGTCTCTTCAAAGACCCCGTCCTCATGGGTATTTTTCCCGCACCGCCACCGCACACCGCTCAAGTTAATATGATCTCTAGGTCTGACAACCCATGGCTCATCCCTTCGCCTGAGCAGGTGTCTGATTTTGGGGAATCGATGCCCTTAACTCTAGTAGAAATTACTTACTGTGAAATCGTCGCCGCATCTGATCCTCCCCCTCCTCAACATGCTCCCTCGATCATGGCTTTAGATATCTATTCCCAATCCCCGTGGCTCAGTGAGGCCGACTCACCGGATCCTCTTAAAGAGATTTTCCCTTCTGATGAAGCCATTGTTGAAACAATGTCTCTTGAGGAGCTGCCTTGGAGCGATGGACATCATCGTTCCTCCTTTATGCCCAGCCTGGGGGCAATGTCAGATTGTCTAGAGCGTTTTTCATCTCAGGTTCCCACTCCACCTCTCCAGACACCTATATTTACACATGAGGTGCTTTCAAAGGGAAACCTGAGCAACATTACTCAAACTATTCCGATCGACATCTCCGTTAAACCGGGGGTAGTTGAGAATATACACGTGGGAGTAACTTGTTCTCCTGATGAGATACAAGTTTATACTAATATTTTTCGAGAATTCAGAGATGGGTTCGCTTGGTCCTATGATGAAATGCTCGAGATTGATCCCAGCATAGTAGTGCACGAGATTCCTACCTATCCTGGTGTGAAACCCGTGTGACAACACCTACGCCCGGTGCATCCTCGCAAAGTCACTGCCATTAAAGCAGAAGTTGAAAACTTCTGAACGCGGGCTTCATTAACCCAATTCCCCTCACAGAATGGGTTTTAAATATTGTCCCTGTAGATAAGAAATAGGGTACTATAAGAGTCTGTGTTGATTACCATGATATTAATCGCGCCTGTCCGAAGGACAACTACCCCACTCCTTTCATAGATCAAATCATCGACGAATGTGTTGGGAGTGAGATTTATTCCCTAATGGACAGCTTTTCTGGGTATAATCAGATAAATATTCTACCTGCTGATCAACACAAGACTGCATTCATCTGTCTGTGGGGTACTTTTGCTTATAAAAAGCTCCCATTCAGCTTAAAGAATGCTAGAGCTACTTTCTAGCGTGCTATGTCGTATGCGTTCCATGACATACGCCATATCGTTCAGCTTTATCTGGACGATTTGCCAGCTCACTCAGCTCGGCGAGAGGACCACCCAGAACACCTCCGCCAAATTTTCCTTTGTTGTTGACGCTATAATATCCAGCTCAACCCTCATAAATGTGTCTTTTGCATGGATTCTGGCCGTCTTTTGGGGTTCATAGTCTCCAAGGACAGGATTCGCCTCGATCCCCTAAAGTTCAAGGCCATTGTCAATCTCCCATCACCCTCTTTGTTATATCAATTGTAGAGTCTACAAGGAAAAGCTAACTTCCTACGACGCTTTATACCAAACTACGCGGAAGTGGCCAAAGGATTCACGCGTCTTTTAAAGCAGAACGTTCCCTTTCATTGGGACGACATTGCTCAAAAATCCTTTGAGAAGCTTAAAAAATTACTTGTTAATGCTCCATTGCTTCGGCCTCCAGACTATCACCGTGATTTCACTCTATACTTGGTCGCCGCCTTTAGCACCATAGCTATGGTTCTGGTGCAGGATGACGATAATGGCAACGAACACGTTGTTTACTATCTATCACGAAATCTTCTCGACACAGAAACGTGTTACGCTCACGTCGAGAAGCTAGCTTTAGTAGCTGTACAAGCTGTGCAACGTTTTCTACACTACATCCTGCTGCGTTCTGTAACCATGGTTTCGGATTGCAACCCCATGACATATATTCTATCTCGACAATTACTGGGGGGCAAATACTCCAAATGCATCGTTATCCTTCAGGAGTTCGACTTAGAGTTTACCACTGCTAAGTCGACCAAATCACTGGTTTTTTTGGATTTCATTTTCTCCCTCCCGACAGACTCCACACCCTCTCACTCTGAAGATCATATCCTGGACGAAACCCTCTACCTTGTCAGTACCCGCAACCCATGGTACAGTGACATTATTGTGTCTCTTCAAACATCGATGTTCCGGTCTGAGTTGACCAAAGATGCCCGACGTTGGATTCGGCATCGGTCTCAACCCTACCGCATTGTAGGAGATACTTTATACCGCGTTGGAGTAGATTCGGTGCTCCGTCGATGCTTAACACTGGAAGAGGCTGAAAGAGTCTTAAATTACTGTCACAGTGGTGCCTGTGGTGGTCACATGTCTGGATATGCCACCGCCTAGAAGATTCTGCGTGCGGGTTACTTCTGGACGACAATATTTAAAGACTGTATTGTTGTAATCTGCAAATGTCATGTGTGCCAGGTTTTTCAGCGCAAGATGCACGCGCCACCCCTCCCTCTGCATCCTGTCATTACTATCGGCCCTTTTGCAAAATGGGGCGTAGATTTTATGACGTGTAACCCTCATTCGGCCAGGGGGCATGCATATATAATCTTCGCTGTCGACTACTTCACTAAGTGGGCCGAAGCGATGCCTACACTAGCCGCCGATGGTAAGACAACTGCCCAATTTATTTTCAACCACATTATTGCACGTTTCGGGGTCCCTCAGGCCATTGTTACCGATCATGGTACTCACTTTCGAGATTACATGATGGCCGAGCTGACATCAAGATTGGGCTTACGACATGATAGCTCAACGCCATATTACCCCCAGGAAAATGGCCAAGTTGAGGTTGTGAACAAATTTTTGGTCACAATGCTTCAACGAACAGTTGGGATTCATAAGTCCAATTGGCACCTTCAATTGTTCTCAGCTCTATGGGCATACCGGACGTCAGTAAATAGTGCGACCGGATTCACACCATTCCAATTGGTGTATGGTCTGGAAGCAACTCTTCCGGTTGAGTGCAAAATTCCTTCCTTAAAGTTGGCTGTGGAACTTTTTCCCGATACTTCTCCTGAAGAAGAGCGTCTCTTGTATTTGGAACGGTTGGATGAAACCTGCCGCTTGGCTACTTTAGTCATTGAGGCACAGAAGAAGCGGGTCAAAGCACACTTTGATCAATCAGTCTCTCCACATTCCTTTGTCGAGGGGGACCTTTTCCTCCTATACGACCAAGCACAAGACAAACTCGGGGCAGGAAAGCTCCAACCCATGTGGAATGGGCCCTATATAGTAAAACGATTATTGAAAAATGGGGCTTATGAGCTCATTGATTATGAAGGAGTTCCGTTGGCACAACCTAGAAATGGGTTGTACCTTAATAAATACTACGCTTGAAGTTATTTTTAGTGTGGTGTGTGTACATAGGTGTGTATATTCATTTGTGTGAATGTGTGGTTTGGTGTGCGATGTAAGCGTCTTTCTGCTGATCAGGCCTTCCTGATTGTGCAGATGTCCATTACTCCATTTGTGGGTTTCATGGATGGTGCCTCTCGCAGTACCAGGAATCTGTCTTCAGCAGCCTGGGTAATTTATGATCCTGCAGGTGAGTTGGTTAACCTGCAAGGTGTATTTCTAGGTCCTGCTACAAATAATATCGCGGAATATAGTGTTGTATTGGAATTATTAACCGAGGCCATGGATCTCGGCATTCGTGAATTACTTGTGTATCTAGACTCACAACTTGTAGTATTACAACTTAACGGACATTATTCAGTAAGAAATCCATCCATTTTACATCTGTATCTGCGTATTCGTCTGCTGGAAAGAAATTTTGACTATATTACATATCAACACATACCCAGACATATGAATACATTAACAGATGCAGTAGCTAATTTGGTTCTAGATAGACATTTGCGCAATTTATAAACAAAAACATCATCACATGTAAAAAGATCCATCCAGAAATAGGTATGTATATATATATGTTTCAAAATGTTTACATAGCATGCATCACATAAATAAAAAATATACATGTTTGTCTTGATACATCTGGAGACGACATGTCTCTCAAAAAATATGCATGAAAGAAGCCCTAGGTGTCTAATCCGCATGGTGCTCGTGGTAACATGCCACCACGCACACTAAGCGTCTCAAAAGTCGGTGGAGGCAACTAGGCACTCCCACCGTATGTCTCTGATACGCCATCGGGACATCTGCCAGCCGGGCGTAGTCTGGAATCCCCCGGGCAATCCCCTCAAGGTTCTGGATCAACTCTCCCCCCCTCGGCACCCTCCGCCTGAGGGTCAGCTATGGGCTGAGTTCTCCGTGCAATAGGAGACATACCGACAGGTATCTCTGGGCCGACATCTGCATACATATAAAACTGGTGTTAGAACGGACATGTATTACCAAAAAATCATAAAACATAAAAATAAAAAAGAGAGGTCATACCCAACTCCTCGTCCCAGTCACCCCCCTCCGGGAGCGAAAGATCAGGATCTCCAGTGAAATCGGTCCCAGCATAGGGCCAGTCCTTGACCACGATCAATTGACGCCGTAACCATCCAAAAAACTCCGGCCTCCAGGACATCTGTTGGCCTCCTCCTGATTTGGGCATAAGTGCTTCCCAATGAGCCATCCTCGGCTCTCGTGGTACCGGCTCAGCAACTATGGCCCCTTGGCCCTGGAAGATAGGTAGTCATTCCAAGATGAATGATACCAAAATGGAACCGTAGCCAAACTACTTCAGTTTGACTTTCTTGCACTTTGTAAGCTGCCTCTTGATGTTTGTTGTCACTGCAGTAGCCCAATCAAACAGTGTTGGACTCATACACTTAGTAGCTAGCAGGAGTTGGGCCTTGGTTGCCTCATGTGGAGCTTGCGATCCTGCAGCTCGTGTGATGGTGTGTAGCACTACTCTTAGTGCTAGATCACGGACGGTGTGGATGTCCACCTTTCCTCTTCCTGATCTGGTTCGTGCCCCTAGGCACACCCTCGCCATTACCTGCTCCATATTTTCCCCAGATGGTCTACTGCCTGTCAAGATGGGCACCAGACCTCTGCGCGACAGTCCGGTTATGAAATATACGTCGGAAACCTCAAGTTCCAACACTTGGTCTCGAAGCTTAAACACTTCTTCAATTTCATCCCATATACTGACCAAGTATTCTAGTAGCTCCGGTTGAGCTCGTAAGCAGGGTGTCAGGAAGAAATTTTCGAGTCCACAGTTCTTAAGTTCATTCATACAGGCTTCATTCTCCATATCCAGTTCATCCTCTTCCCCATGCTCCCTCTCCTTCCATTCAATAACCATTATGCCTGAGTAACCTGCATCAACATGATCAAAAGCCTCAATTAGATCTCTGTTACGCTTGAAATTTCATTTGAATCGCTCGCAATTCAGAAATCTAAAGTGGAAAATTAAGTTTTGTTTTTGGCGCAACTGTTTCCCTAACAGTCGCTCCATTTGGCATGGCCCCTTTGTAACCAAAAGGCCATTGGCGCGGGTCCGTTCCCGATACCCGCGCCAATGGGCGCAGCCCTAAAATTTTAAAAATTTTCCACAGGAGTCTAATCTGTAATGAAATCTCTAAAAAATGGATCAAAATGGAGTTCAAGGAAGTGCTCTTTACCTGGAACAAATAGGGATCTGAATGGTAGCCTGGATCAGTCGTAGTCATCGTTAGAAGCTTGCACACAAATGGACCACTGTTGCTCTCCAATGAGGTAAATAGTAAAAGTAATTTTATTTTTACCATTTGAGACTTATTTATAACTTTTTGAAATCTAAATAGGTTTTAAAAGTCATTTTTATTAATATCTTAATATATTTTGTCAAAAATGGATTTTACACTTGCCTTTATGTGCAGCAACAGTTTTTTACGCAACTTAAACGGTGACACGAGTTGTATTTTATACTTTTTCAGACTCGGTAAATACAAGAAAAAGTCATTTTGTAGTCATCTTTCAGCTCTTTTCTGACTCTCTAAACATGAAAATATTGCCGAGGCCCTTGTCGTTTTGATCTCGTTAAAGTGGCCACGAAACGACATCTACCCAGTATACGTTTACCCCTTTTTCGGGCTGGGATAGATTATTTACGAAAAATGAATACCCTAGCCTATTGCGACTAGGAGGTTTTCTCAGACAAAGTTTTCTACCTTTTTGGGTCTGAGGAACTATTTACGAAAAGGGACCGTTGTAGTTTACTTTCCCGCTATCTTTTCAAACTCTCTAAATATGAAAAGACGTTGAGTTTTTCCTTTTTCAGACTCGTTAAACCCTGATGACATTGGATTCAGTCGTAATAACGCTATTCGAGTCCCTCCTTCCTAGGGCTTGTTAAATGTACTAGGATGGGCTTATACAGCAAGCATATGGTATCCTCTTCAAGCTTGTGTAAAAATAAAGAGGTACTCGCCAGAAATGGTGGGGAAATTGGAACCAACATCATTGTCGTGTCGGCAGTATGTCGCTCTTGAACATGGCACTTGTCTGCGTTTGCATCGGTTTGGGGATATCTCATCTCATTTTTCGCTTGCCTCTATGGGTTTTGGTGATCCCTTTTCACCTCTCATTCACTCTTTGCCTCATCATCATGACCTCTGATCTATTGATATCAAATACTGCCAAACTCACTGTCGTGTCGTTTATATTTTCAAGAGAAGTTGACCTCTGCAAATACCAACCTTCCTCTGATTCTCATCTGATCATGATTCATAAAGACATTATGTTCCTCTGTCTCGTGTCGATGATGTGGGAAACACTATGGCCCACCTTCGATCAAGGTCACTTCCTGTCGACTTCAGCTCATTATCCAAGAAGATGATCTAGAGACTCCCTTCTGGTACCTTGGAGCCTGCATGCCTCAATGGCAGGTTCTTCGCATTCGATGTGAGGTTCTCATCATTGGCCTCCAATCAAGTGATTCTACAGGTGTTCGAAGCCAGCTCACTGATTCACATGTTGTAGATTGTACCTATAGTACCTTAAGGACCATTGTCATTATTGGTGGTACCTATTAACAACTTTCATCACTGGCTGGTAATCAGACGATGTTCTTGCATGTTCGACTTCAGCTCACTTATTTGCATGCTTGAACTTGTACTTTGTTCGGGTCGAGATGGAGCGCAAGACCCTGGATTTTGTCAGTTGGAATCCGGGCTGCGATTTTGTGGATTTTTATGATTAGTTGCATGACTCACTCATTGGATGGCTGCGACCATACCTGAGTCTATTTATCGATCCTCACTGGATGGCTGCGTCCATGCCTCAGATTTGGATTATTACATACTCTGTTATGGATGGCTGCGCCCATACCACATATATATCATGTATTTGAGATATCAGTTGTACTTCTCTACACAGGTTTTCCGACGGCAGTGTTTTCAGTTGGACACGTTCTCGTAAAGCATTTCACCCCTCTCTCTCTTTCGGGCCTCATGCTTTAGGGGGCATCTGTTACACAGCAATTTGTCACCATCCCTGCAATTCCCCATCCCACACAATTGGAGGGCTCATTCTGTGACCTGTGAGCAGTGACATGACTTGAAACCACTTTCATGACATCTCTCTGAACATGAGCTTTCATTTCCCTAAAGACAACGCCTTGTGAAAAACCCTAAAAATGGCCTTTTCATCATTGGCGCGACTATCCAGTGTTATACCCGCGCCAATGGGGGAAATAATTCAAATAGGGTGCGCCAATTGGCTCTCTGTCTCAGAGTCGCACTCGCGCCAGCCATTTTAAGGAGTTTTTTTTAAAACTAAATGGCGGAAGTTTCATCCTAACCAATTCATAAACTGATATCTAATTTGAGTTGGGAGGTTTGGCTCCAGATCTCCATGTAGAGGAAGTGGTTTGCCACCTCTCATGGAAGCTTCCTTGAGGATAGGGCCAATCCCATGATTATAGGGATCCCAACTCCCCTTCCTCCATCTATAAAATCTTGCTCATCTCCTTTGCAAGCTAGTTCCCAAGAGCCATCAGAGCCTTATGCTGCAAGAGCCTTGATTCATTCCCTTAAGGCCAAATCCGAGCAGGGAGACTATTGTTGAGACATCCAAAGAGAGAGGCTTGTCCCATCCCTGACAGGCTTTTTCGAGACGTGTTCCACTGGCGACCCTCCGAAGGAGAATTTAACGTCAGAGCCAAGTTGTATCCTCCTTTGATTGATTAATTATAAGTGACTGTTGGTTATGGTTCCATTCTTGTTGTTGATTATGATAATGAGTTATGTCTTCTCTGACTGACATATAGTTGCTTATATTGGATTTCACGCTTGCGTTTGTTTTGTTTCTTGCGTGTGCAGGTGTCTGATCACGGAGATCGTGGGGATCATGAGCTGCCATAGCTAAGGAACTGAGTGCTAATTTCTCTACAAGCTACAGTGTTGGATTCCAGGTAAGCCTTCATCGCTAGTTGGTTTATTTTCAATTAGGAACCTACACTATAGCGTGTGACGATTGTTGCTAGACCCGGTCTGGGCTAGTAGGGATCTCCTCTGTCCGCAAAGGGGATTTACCTCCACAAAAGTTGGAAGAAGAAAAAGAACTGGACAAGGAAGAAGTGTTTACTGAAACTCAGAGGGATACTGAGGTCCGTGAAGAAAATATAGCCCCTGTTGAGATAGAAAAGGAAGACGATTCGGTAGCTTCTACTACTCACATACATGAGCTCGAGCTTCAAGTACAGAACTTAGAGCAGCTCGTAGCCAAAATGCAGGAGGAAAAAGAGCAGAATAAGGAAGAATTCACGACGGAGATCCAAAATAAGAAAGGAGAAGTTAAGTTATGGAAGTACCATGCTTCACAATGTTTCATATGGCTTAAAAAGGTGACGAATAAATTGAAGAGCAGCAAAAATATGAAGTCTGAAACACTGCAGACTGATGATAGTATGCCAGAGCAGAAGTGAGCTAGAACGCTCAAAATTTTGAATTTTTTTTGCAGAGGTAAAGAGTTGTGTGAGGACACACAATAGCTTAGCGATGGGAGGATGTTAGCCCCCTAATTTTCTCTCTTTTTACCACTTCTCCCTTCCTAAATTATAACCATTTACCTCTGTTTCACCTCCTTTATGCACCCTCATCCTGCACAAATCCAAGCATGGTGACACATTTCGTATAAACCTTTATTTTTCATGTTTTAATTCAATTTAGCATTAATTAAATATTTATCACGTGATTTCTTATTTCTAAATCATTTTTGTAACTAATCGATATCTCCAAAGGTTATTTGATGGTTAAAGTGCTTATCGTGACTGTTGATCTTAGTGCAGGATCGGATCTGCACTATTGCCAGCACAAAAGATCTTCGCAGTAGATCCGAACCTCCTCAATCACCACCCTGTCTTAAGCCATTTCAGCCATGACAGTGAATGATTCAAGGGCGGCCGAGACTAATCCGTGAAGGGAGAAAGCTGGTTAGCTACGACCAATTTTGCAAAACCGTTTTATCTTGAAGGTCGAGACTAAATTTTGCATTTTGTTATGAATTAGTTGAACGATCTATTTTGTTCTTCGACCAACAGATCTAT
Source organism: Pinus albicaulis (assembly GCA_034641835.2). Classification (NCBI taxonomy): domain Eukaryota; kingdom Viridiplantae; phylum Streptophyta; class Pinopsida; order Pinales; family Pinaceae; genus Pinus; species Pinus albicaulis. Next base: position 946,787,927 of record CM076577.1, read on the forward strand.
ATAATGTAAAGTGTAAATAGGACCAAGGAGGAGAATTTTGGGAGCAGAGTTTAGATTGAATTCGATAGGCGGTAACTAGTCTTTTGTTATCGCCCGAATCTGGGCTGGACATTGTATCAACGTATGTATTCACCTCAATAAATTGATAAAGGTTTTTCCACCTCATGTTTCAGAAATTATGCTTTCATTCTTCTAAGCTGATGAATTAATTGATCTACTGAGCAGCGTTTAATTTAAAAATGGAAACGCGCTGGTTGGCTAGGGCCCAGCCAACCCAACACGTTTACCCTATTTTCTGTTTCATGTAATGTGTGTTTAAATTATTAAAGTGTGATTCAATTTTCAACACATGCATTCCTACCTTATTGAAAATGGATCCATCATGTAAAGTAGTACATTTTATTTCCCTGCAAATTACTTTCCTGCATTTCTTTCAGATTGGATTTCCCCGTTTGGTACAAGCAGGAGAAGCAAACCGGCCCCAGGCACGTTGGTGTGACATTTCCTTTTTCTTGCAGTTCTGTTATTTGGTTTTCTACCACCTGGTACAAGCAGGAGAAGCAAACCTGCACCAGTACATGTTGGTGTGACATTTCGTTTTCCTGTAGTTCTGTTTATTTGGTTTTCCACTGCCTGGTACAAGCAGGAGAAGCAAACCTGCAACAGTGCACGTTGGTGTGATGCAGCAAGTTTTCTTAATCTACTTTCCGTGATTTTCTTTCTTTCTTTAAATACTTACAACAGGATAAATGATTGTTTCTTTAATTCTGCATTTTATTAAAATCAGTGTAGAAATTTGCTGAATAATGAAGGTTTATCCACTGAGATTATTCTGGTCACACACTAATTTGAATTCATGCATAACACATAACCTCTTCTACAATTGATCATCAATATGCGGAAATAGAAACAGTCGCATGCACACATAAACACAATATGTAATGGGGAAAGATTATAGCTGAAAACCCCCAGCTATTTTGTATATTATAATGAAAGAGAACATGTAACAATACATAGCACAATACTCCTCACAAGTACTCAGTACTATCTCCAAAAAGTTACACACAAACTAGCTCAGTTTTGAACAAGTCACGGGTTGAAAACTCATCCACTATTTGCCTGCCTCTACTGCGCAATCCAAGTTGGTGTAATGAGAGATACAAGTTCGAATCTCCTTGGCTTCAACTGCGCAATCCTCATTGGCAATCTCCTCCAATTCTTGTGCAAATCTCATGCACAACTAATGTCGCAACTAATAGCAAACTCACCCTTTCATCTACCTCTTCCACTGGTCTTCACTGAACTGTCCATGCACTGCAGTCAACTGATGTGTTCTTTAGTTGAATAATGAGTTAATAATTAGTGAATTAAATAATATTTAATTCACCCCACTCATCTCTAGTGTATTAGCTAGTTAAACTAAATACAACTAGTTCAACTAAGTTAAACAGAACACAACTCCACCAACTGTCTCATCAACTCCACCAAACTCCGCCACTTGAGTTCTAACTGAAGTCAACCATGCATGAGCTCACCAAATCCCTAGGAATAGCGTAATTCCTTTGTTAGATGCATGGGCCACATCCGTAGCTCCAACTGAAGTGCTGCAAGAGGATAAACTGAAGTTTATAGTCCAAATATTATTAAGGGTTAATAATATTTGACTGACCTATTTTTAGACAGGCAGTCTAAAAATAGACTTCGACCCGTATGTCTAAAAATAGAGGTCCATCTATTTTTACCAACTCGACCAATCATCCAAGAATAGCATACTGCAACTCCTAGACCATGCTCCATATGTCTAAAAATAGACATAGTCTAAAAATAGACTTTGCGCCAAAAATAGCCTGCGGGCCCACTTAGTGAAGGCGACTTTATTTCACTAAGCTCCATCATCTTGTTGCATTTTCAACACTCCCTCTCAACAAGATATGGATTATCTGCAACCCCTATCCTGCCTCTGTGGAATTCGAACTTGCTCCTGGTGAGCGCCTTCGTCAAGATGTTAGCATCCTGATCCTCCGTGGGAACATATGAAAGTAACATGATTCTCCGCTGCACACAATCTCTGATATGATGGTACTTGATGTCGATGTGTTTGGATCTATCATGAAATACTAGATTAGCCGAGAGTTTAATGCAACTCTGGTTATCACAGTAAATCACTGTAGGCTCCAAATGCAACCCGAACAATCCAACGAGGATCTTCCTCATCCAAATAGCCTCGCATGCAGCCAAGCTAGCTGCCATGTACTCGGCCTCTGCTGAACTAAGTGCCACGGATCTCTGCTTCCTGCTGTACCAGGAAACTGCTGTCGACCCAATGCTGAAAACTCCTCCAGATGTGCTCTTTCGGTCCGTTGGGCTCCCTGCCCAATCTGCATCAGTGAAGCCAGAAAGCTTCGCTCCATCCTCCTGTCTGTACCATAGACCATATCCCGATGTGCCACTAAGATAACACAATACATGCTTGCCAGCCTTCCAAAAGAGCTTGGTAGGATTAACCATAGCTTGCGAAAGCTGGTTAACTGCATAGCATATATCGGGTCGTGTATTGACCAGATACATAAGCGACCCCACCAACTGTCGATAGACAGTGGCATCCACTACCTCCGCTGAAGTAGCATCCTCCTTCCTCCAACCACCAGGAAGAGGAGTATCAACAGGCTTGCAGCCATGCATGCTGAACCTCTCCAGTATCTCCCGGGCATACTTACCCTAAGAAACAAACAGTCCACCACTGCGCTGCCAAATCTCCAATCCCAGGAAATAATGAAGGAGGCCCAAGTCCTTCATCTCAAACTCTCTAGCAAGATCCTCCTTGCATGAAAGTATCAACAGCTCATCACCCGTCAAAATCAGATCATCTACATAAAGTACAATGATCAGCAACTTACCCTCCACCACAATCTGGTACAGGTTAGGATCCGCCTCACTCTTGGAGAATCCAAGTCCGGTGAAATAACTGTCTATCCGTGTGTACCAAGCACGAGGTGCTTGCTTCAGCCCGTACAGTGCTCTCTTGAGTCGGAAAACATGCGACTCACTGCTGAAGATCTCGAAACCTTCGGGCTGCTCTATGTACACCTCCTCCTCAATGACTCCGTTGAGGAATGCAGTCTTCACATCCATTTGATGGATGTGCCATCCCATCTGCGCTGAGAGAGCTAGGATCGTCTGTATGGAAGAGTACCTTGCGACAGGTGCAAAAGTATCCTCATAATCAATCCCCTCGATCTGTGAGAAGCCACGGGCAAAAAATCTTGCCTTGTACTTCTCCACACTCCCGTCAGCCGCCTGCTTCACTTTATAGATCCATCGCGAACCCACCACTGATTTCCCCTCCGGTGGCGGGACAATCTCCCATGCATTGTTTCTGACAATCGAATCATACTCTTCCACCATGGCATCTACCCATGTGGGTTCCTCCACAGCTTCCTCGAAAGAGGATGGTTCTGTCACAACACATTTTCTCACAAGAGCCATGTATCCAGTGTAGCGGTCCGGTGACTGTCTCTGTCTGTGCTGTGTTGTAGGTGGTCCTACAACCCTCTCTGCATCTTGAGCCAGTCGCTCAGCTTCTGTAGTGTGCTTGCGCCCTCTGATGGTTGGCGCTGCATGAGTGGTTTCTTCCACTCCATGAACTTCCTCTTGTGGCTGATCAACATCCGGAAGCTCCTCCTTAGGAACTAATAGCTCCTCTTCTGCATGCAAGTGTGGCTCTCTCTCAAGCGAACACTGCATGGCTTTCTCCTCCTGAAATTTGATATCCCATCGCACAACAGTCTTGCGACTGTCTGGAAAATACACACGATAGTTGTGGGGCGTATCAGTGTACCCCACAAATATCCCAACCTCTACGGTCGGATCTAGCTTCTTTCTGGCGTCCTTCGTCACATGCATGTAGACAGGTGAGCCAAAAATCCTCAAATGAGAAATGTCAGGCCTCTTGCCAGAAAACGCCTCCTCTGGTGTACTCATGCCAAGTATCTTGTGAGGAAAACGATTCTGCACATACACTGCAGTATTGCATGCCTCAGCCCACAAGTGAAGGGGTAGGCCCTGATCATGCAACATTGCCCGTGCAGCACCCATGATCGTTCTGTTCTTCCGCTCAGCAACCCCGTTCTGTTGTGGGTTATTGGGTGTGATGAGCTCTCTTCGAATCCCTTCTGCGTTGCAAAAGTCCTTGAATTCAGTAGAGACGAATTCACCACCATTGTCGCTCCTAAGAGCCTTCACATGCTTCCCCGATTCCTTCTCAACCAGCGCCTTGAACTCACAGAACCTTGAGTATGTCTCGCTCTTCTTCTGCATGAAGAAGATCCAGCACTTCCGAGAGAAATCATCAACAAAGATCACATAGTACTTGTGCTTTGCTGTCGAAGCTACTGAGAAAGGACCACACACGTCTATGTGAACTCTCTCAAGGATCGTCGTGGCGCGACTATCCTTCTCGTGAAAGGTGGCTTTCACATATTTTCCCAAGGTACACCCCTTGCACTGATCTGACTGCGCAAGAGTGCCCTTAGGAAGCCCAGTAGAAATATGCTGCAGTATCTTCAAGGCTCCATGGTGAAGGTGACCCAATCTTCTGTGCCACAGCTCGCCATCATCCCGGCTCACCACTGCTTCCGACTTGCATGCCATTGCTGTGCAGCCATCTACCTGCAACTGATAAAGGTTCTTGACTCGAACCCCTATCTTTCGGGTCTCTCCTGTTGTCTTACTGCGCAGGAAAGCCTTTCCCTCGCTGAAGACCACATCGTACCCCTTGTCTTCCAACATCGCCAAAGAGATCAAATTCTTCATCAATCCTTGAACATGCAATAATTCCTTCAATACGAAGGGTTTACCAGACTCCCTCTCAAAGGAAATGGTACCGATACCGGTCGCACTGTATCTACCATCATCGCCCATCTCGATGTGCACTCCAAGATCTTTTTCCTCTAGATCTGAAAACAGATCCCGATCTCCTGTCGTGTGAAATGACGCACCACTGTCCAAGAACCATACTGATCCCATCACACTTGAGACCAAGCATGCGATTAGTGAAAAATATAGTTCAAATTGGGAGGCCAATGCCTCTCCCGCTGCAGATCCAACAGCCTTCTTATTTTTCTTCTTCTGCGGACAATTTGTGGCATAATGTCCGTGCTGGTGACAGTGAAAACACTTCACCTTGGACATGTCTTGCTTCTTTCCTTTCGCACCAGACTGAGAAGCTTTCATGCTCTTCCCCTTCTTTGCTTTGGCAGCCAAAGAGAAATTTTCTTCATCAGATGCCTTTGATGAAGATCCATCCCTAGTAGTCCGCCTTATCTCCTCCTGCATGAGATTCGCCCAAAGTCGCTCCCATCTCGGCAACTTCTCCCGACCATTGACAGAGTCCTGATAGGAATGCCAACTCTTCGGAAGACCAAGGAGAGCCAGTTCCACCAAGTCCTCTTCATCGACAGTCACCCCCACACTTCCCGGCTCATCTCTGCATTGAGTGAACTTCGTGAGGTACTTGGCGATACTGTCGCCTTTCTCCATCTTAATGTTTCTGAGTTTATCCTTGAGCACCGGCTTCCTTTGGTCGCTCTTGCTCTGGAATAGATCTGTTAACACTTTCCACATCAAATATGGAGAAGATTTTCCATGCAGGCTGGATACAATGTGATCCTTCACGCCCTCCAACAGAATCCTTCGACATTTCGCCATCTTATTTTTCCAAGCCTCAACTTCAGCAGGATCAGTAGGCTTTTGGACATCCATATCTACAAACTCCTTCAGCCCATTATGATCTAATACCGCCTCCATCCGGTCTTTCCATGCAACATAATTCGAACTGCCCTCAAGGGCATATTTGAGTTGCAAACCGTTGAAAGACATTTCAACTCTGGCACCAAGAAAACAATCTGCTGCAAAATTCGAATTCCAAGCTCAAAACTCAACTGCTTCAAGATCTGTGAGAAAAAATTATTTCTAGCACAGAGATCGATTGTAGGGGAATTTACTGGATATATCACCTTTCAGAGAAAGGATGGATCCAGAGGCTACCTGGCTCGATACAGACTCTGTCTACCGAAATAAAATTGTAATCACTATAATAGATCCCGATGATCAATTCACTCTGATACCATGTAGAAATTTTCTGAATAATGAAGATTTATCCACTGAGATTATCCTGGTCACACACTAATTCGAATTCATGAATAACACATAACCTCTTCTACAATTGATCATCAATATGCGGAAATAGAAACAGTCGCATGCGCACATAAACACAATATGTAATGGGGAAAGCTTATAGCTGAAAACCCCCAGATATTTTGTATATTATAATAGAAGAGAACATGTAACAATCTCAGTACAATACTCCTCACAAGTACTCAGTACTGTCTCCAAAAGTTACACACAAACTAGCTCAGTTTTGAACAAGTCACAGGTTCAAAACTCATCCACTAATTGCCTGCCTCTACCGCGCAATCCAAGTTGGTTCAATGAGAGATCCAAGTTCGAATCTCCTTGGCTTCAACTGCGCAATCCTCATGGGAAATCTCCTCCAATGCTTGTGCAAATCTCATGCACAACTAATGTCGCAACTAATAGCAAACTCACCCTTTCATCTACCTCTTCCACTGGTCTTCACTGAACTGTCCATGCACTGCAGTCAAATGATGTGTTCTTTAGTTGAATAATGAGTTAATAATTAGTGAATTAAATAATATTTAATTCACCCCACTCATCTCTAGTGTATTAGCCAATTAAACTAAATACAACTAGTTCAACTAAGTTAAACCGAACACAACTCCACCAACTGTCTCATCAACTCCACCAAACTCCGCCACTTGAGTTCTAACTGAAGTCAACCATGCATGAGCTCACCAAACCCCTAGGAATAGCGTAATTCCTTCTGTCATATGCATGGGCCACATCCGTAGCTCCAACTGAAGTGCTGCAAGAGGATAAACTGAAGTTTATAGTCCAAATATTATTAAGGGTTAATAATATTTGACTGACCTATTTTTAGACAGGTAGTCTAAAAATAGACTTCGACCTGTATGTCTAAAAAAAGAGGTCCATCTATTTTTACCAAATCGACCAATCATCCAAGAATAGCATACTGCAACTCCTAGAACATGCTCCATATGTCTAAAAATAGAATTTGCGCCAAAAATAGCCTGCGGGCCCACTTAGTGAAGGCGACTTCATTTCACTAAGCTCCATCATCTTGTTGCGTTTTCAACACAATTCCGTATTTAACAATGGCATATAATTTTTAGATCGGGAGAATCCAGGCAATACATAATTTGTATTAAATTTCTACATGGTATCGGAGCACAAGACATTGCAATTGTGAAGCAGGAGTTGAGTTTGTTGGTGGAAAGAATTCGAATTTGCAGAAATACTTTCTTGGTGCTACAACTGATTTAACATCAAAATGGCTTTCAATAGCTTGAGGTTAGAGTATGCACTCAAAGGTAGCTTGAGCTATATTTCTTGGAAGGGCAGGATAGAGGTGGTGCTCGAAGATAATGGCTTGAAGGAATTCATTGAAAATGATGTTCCTAAGCCTGCTTCGATAGATGTTGCATTACTTGATGCATGGCAAAAGAAAGTGGCAAAGGCGAGGAGGATTGTGTTGGAAGGTATACGAGACCACATTGTATGAAGCCTTCATGGGAAAGCCACAACATATGCTATGTGGAAGGCTTTGACGGATCTTTTCCAAAGTAGCAACGACCATAGGAAACTGGCGCTCAAAGATAAACTCAGGAAGATCAAGATGGAAAAGGGCGACAAAATTCCAAATTATCTCATGAAATTTGTCCAATGTAAGGATAAACTGGGGAGAGTGGGAATAACTGTTACTGATGATGATTTGGTGAGATTGGCTCTCTTGGTACTTCCTAAGAGTTGGCACAGTTATGAAGACTCTGTCAACGGGCGGGAAAAATTTCCGGATTGGGAACGACTGTGGTCAGATCTGGTGCAGGAGGAGTTAAAGAGGAACACCGGAGATGGCTCTTCATCAAAGCATGATGATGAAGAGGATTGTGGTTTGGTTGCAAAGGCAAAGAAGGGGAAGGGGAAGAAATTCCATTCTAAATCCGAGTCTAAAGGCAAGAAGCTAGATTTTTCCAAGGTGAAGTGTTTTCACTGTCACGAACATGGGCATCTCGCTACTAATTGTCCTCAAAAGAAGAACAAGAAGGTTGCTTGAGTTGCAGCTGGTGAGTCTCTTGCCTCGCAATTTGAGCTTGACTTCCCCTTGATCACATGCGAAGTGCATTGGGATCAGTGTGGTATTTGGATAGTTGCGCTTCCTTCCACATGACGGGAGATAAGGAGCTTTTCAGTGACTTGGAGGAGAAAGATCTCCAAATTCATATAGAGATGGGCGACGATGGACGATACAATGCGATCGATATTGGTTCCATTACCTTTCAGAGTGAGTCAGGGAAACCATTTCAATTGAAATATGTTATGCATGTTTCAGGTCTGAAGAAAAACTTTGTCTCAGTCGCAATGTTGGAGGACAGAGGTTATGAAGTTGTTTTCAGCGATGGAAAATCTTTCCTGTGACATAAAACAACGGGTCAAGCCAAGAGAATAAGGATTCGAGTTAAGAATCTCTACAAGCTGGAGGTAGATGGTTGCGCTGCCATGATGGGCAACGTAGAAAAAGTGGTGAGTCAGGATGAGGGCGAATTATGGCACAGGTGATTGGGCCATTTTCATCATGGAGACTTGAAAGTCATGCAACAAATATCTACTAGAATTCCAATGGGAATAATTGTTCAGTTAGATTAGTACAAGGGTTGCACCATGGGGAATTATGTAAAGTCCACATTTCATGAAAAGGAGAACAGTGCTTCGATGATCTTGGATAGAGTTCACATAGAAGTGTGTGGACTATTCTCGGTTGCTTCAACAACAAAACATAAGTATTATGTTATTTTTGTTGATGAATTTTCTCGTAAATGTTGGATCTTCTTCATGTAGAAGAAGGATCAAACATTCTCAAAGTTATGTGAGTTTAAAGCATTGGTGGAGAAAGAGTCGAGAAAAAAAGTGAAGGCTCTGAGGAACGATAATGGTGGAGAACACATCTCTAACGAATTCAAGAAATTCTGCAGAAAAGAATGAATTAGAAGAGAAATCATAGCGCCTCATAATCCACAGCAAAATAGGGTTGTGGAGAGGAAGAACAGAACAAACGTGGGTGCAACACGAACGATGTTGCATGATCAGGTCCTACCAATGCATTTGTGGGTGAAAGCATGCAACACTACGCTTTATGTGCAAAATCATTGCCCTCATAGAGTACTTGGCATAAGTACACCTGGAGAAGCTTTCACTGGTAAGAAATCGGATGTTTCACACATTAAGATTTTTGGCTCATCTATTTATGTGTATGTGACCAAGAATTCCAGGAAGAAGCTAGAGCCAACTGTTAAAGTTGGGATTTTTGTGGGGTACACATAAACACCCCATAATTATCGTGTGTATTTGCCTAACAATAAGATGACTGTTATGCGACAGGATATAAAATTCGATGAGGGGAAAGCCATGCAGTTTTCGCTTGAGAGGGAGATAGAATTGCATGCAGAGGAGGAACTGTTGGTTCCCATAGATGAGTCTCTATATGTGGATTAGATACAGGAGGAGGTTCATGGAGTGGAGGAGTCCACTCACGTAGATCCAAACATCATAATGGAAGAAGGCGTACCACAGAAGCTGATAGGCTGAGACTTGATGCTGCGTAGAATGTAGGAGCCCCTACTTCAAAGCGCAGACAAAGACAATCTCCTGACCAATTTACTGGATACATGCTCTCATGAGAAAATGTATTGTGACTGAGCCATCTTCCTTTTAGGAAGCAGTGTAGGAGCACACATGGGTAGATGCAATGGTGGAGGAGTATGAATCCATTGTCAAAAAAAGTGCTTGGGAAATTGTTCCAAGGCTAGTTGATAAATCAGTGGTAGGTTCGTGATGGATCTACAAGGTAAAGCAAGCTGCTGATGGGAGTGTTGAGAAATACAAGGCCAAATTTGTGGCTCGAGGCTTCTCACATATCGAGGGGATAGATTATGAAGAAACCTTTGCACCTATTGCATGGTATTCTTCCATAAGGACCATCCTTTCTCTCTCAGCGCAGATGGTTTGGCGCATTCATCAGATGGATGTGAAAAATGTGTTTCTCAATGGGATCATTTATGAATAGGTGTACATAGAGTAGCTTGAAGGATTTGAGATATTCAACAGTGATTTTCATGTGTGTCAACTCAAAAGAGCGTTGTATGGGCTGAAGCAAGCACCCCGTGCTTGGTACACTCGGATAGACATCTATTTCACTGGATTGGGCTTCACCAAAATTGAAGCGGATGCAAACCTATACAAAATTGTGGTGGAGGGTAAGATTTTAATCATTGTTCTTTAGGTTGATGATTTAATATTGACTAGTGATGAGCGGCTGATACACTCATGCAAGGAGGACCTTGCAAAGGAGTTCGAGATGAAGGATATGAGTTTCTTTCATTATTTCCTTGGATTGGAAATATGGCAGCGAGATGGTGAACTTTTTGTGTCTCAAGGCAAGTATGCAAGGGAGATACTGGGTAAGTTTCACATGGAGGGCTGCAAACCCATGGATACTCCTCTTCCAGGAAATTAGAGGAAAGAGAATGCTACTTCTGGAGAGGTAGTGGATGCTACTGTCTATCGACAGTTAGTGGGTTCGCTAATGTATCTAGTGAACACGAGACTAAACATTTGCTATGCGGTTAACTAGCTGATTCAAGCTATGGTTAAGCCTACCAAGCTCTTTTGGAAGGCGAGCAAGCATGTTCTGAGATACCTGAGGGGCACATCTGAGTATGGTTTATGGTAAAAATAGAGGGATGAAGTGAAGTTGCATGGCTTCACGGATGCAGATTGGGCAGGAAACACATCGGATAAAAATAACACATCAGGGGGGATCTTTAGCATTCGATCTACAACTGTTTCTTGGTATAGCAGGAAGCAGAGATCCGTGGCACTTAGTTCATCGGAAGTGAAATACATGGCAGCGAGTCAAGATGCATGTGAGGCTATCTGGATGAGAAAGATCTTGGTTGGTTTGTTTGGTTCTCATTTAGACCCGACAATGATTCATTATGATAATCAGAGTTGCATTAAACTCTCGATTAATCATGTGTTTCATGATAGATCTAAGCATATAGATATTGTATCATCATATCAGAGATTGTTTGCAGAGGAAGATCATATTGCTTCAGTACATTCCTATGGAAGATCAAGATGCAAATATTCTAACGAAGGCACTCACTAGAAGCAAATTCGAATACCATAGAGACAGGATCGGGGTGAACGATAATCCCTTTCTTGTTGAGAGGGAGTGTTGAGATTCAACAAGAAGATCCTAGTGAAAATTATGCACCTACACTAGGACGGAGCCTCAGGCTATTTTTAGGTGGATGTCTATTTATAGATGCATGAGCAAATTCTATTTATAGATGATGTCTATTTATAGATGCAAGAGCAAATTCTATTTATAGATGTATGTGCAAGTTCTATTTATAGATTGCATGTATATTTATAGATGCATGTCGACTATTATTATCCCTTAGTAATAGTTGGACAATAAACAATAATATATTATCAATGAGCACTTGGAAACAATTAACTGAAGTGGAAAATCAGTTAGATATAGGAATTTCGAGTTAAGAGGTTGGTTGGTGGGACATGCAAGTGGACTTAGTTGTAGCTAAGTGATTTGAAGTTGTAACAGAGTTTAAGTGTAGTTATGAAGTTGTAAAGTAGTTTAACTCAGTTAAGTGCTAGTTGTAACTAAATATACACTAGTGAAAGATCAAGTGAATTGATTATTAATTAATTCACAATCAGTGGCCTCACATGCAACTGAAGATTTACTACTGTTAACTACATGCATGTCAGATCCAGTGGAGACCCAGTTGAGATGTAGGTGAAAGAAACATATTGACTACCAATTGTGACATTAGTGGTTGCACACATGCGACCACACACACATTGGATGTGCCCATGAGGATTGCGCAGTCAAGGCAAGCATGATTCCATTCATTCAGGGATTGCTATCAGCTGGGATTGTGCAGTAGAGGCAGGCTGTCTAGAGGCAGTAAATTGGCTAAGGAACTTGTGAATTTTTGTATGACAGTGTGAGACAATTGTATGATGTATTGTGAGCTCTTGGATTGGAGCTTTGTATGAGATTGTTTCATGATCCAAGATATATACATAATATATAATAGTGGGGTTTTTAGCTTTATGATTTCCCGATAAAACATTTGTGTTATGTGTGATTGATTTTTCTTCATGATATTGTGATTGGCGATTGTGTTTTAAATTCCGCAAAGATTTTTGTAGAAGTGATTATGTATTTAACAGTGTCATATAATTGTTAGATCAAAAGAATCCAAGCAATACATAATTTGTATTAAATTTCTACATACAGTGGCTATGGAAATGGCCTCCACTAAAAGAGTAAACACCACCCCTGCAATGGTTACCTTATCCCTCCTTAGACTAGTGGCAAAGGTGCTTGTAAGCTTATCACTAAAACCAATTTCTTCAACCTTTTGGAAAAAAAACAAGGCAACCTACATCTTGGAATTATTTCTTGGGAAATGGTGAAGCCATGATATCCTGCACTGTGGTGGGTTCATATTTGATGATTTGATCTCTCTTATGCCTCCTTTTCTCTGTAGTCTCTGAATCCATGAGAAACCCTAGCTCACTAAGAAGGGAAATTAGGGTTTTAGTGTAGGAAAACAAGGGATTTTGGGCAGTTTTAGGAATGGAGGGTAATGAAGGGGTTTGTGGGTGCCTAAATTCTTGGGAAAATTTAGGGGGGTAGGGATAGATGTTAGGGAATGTAGGGAAGTGGAATTTTAGGAAATGAGTGAAGGGGAAGGGTTCAAAAGTGAAAAACACAGACCTAGCCTAGGAAAGTGTAGTGTAGTCTAGGGTTTGTAGGGAAATGATGAAAATTAGGGTAAGGGATGAGGGAAAGTGTCAAGGAAGGTATATGGAAGGTGGGGGAGGGTGAGTGAGCATGGATTTGAGAGTTTTTCTCAGCAAAATGGACCAAAAAGACTTTCTTGAACAAAAACACAGCAAACCCTAGGAGAGGGGATTTCTGAGCCTTCAAGCATGAAATGAAATGAAAGAGAGGTATATGTTGACCCACTTACTTGCTTTGATGTGCTGAAACCTGCCCTTGATGAAGAAACCATTGGAAAGAAGAGATTTACTTCCTGAATAAAAACACAACAATCTTGAAAACACAACAATCTTGGTGTCAGAAATATGTCTCATGAAAGTTAAATGAGCAAATGAAATGCTTGGTTGGTCTTTTAAAACGCTGGAAATCGATTTTTATCCTTGGTGGTGATGTGGCCCCACCTTGTCTTTTCACCAATTGATTTAATTGATTGTGTACTACATCTTAGAAACCTTATTACATATATTTAAATGATAATAGAGATCCAAATGAACTTTAGAAATCATTATTGAACATTTTTCCCTATCACTACTCCTTTCAATGGTGAATTTGATGATGACATGAGCTATTTTCATGATTTTGATAATATGACCTAATGATGACACTACATGGAAAGATAAGATGAATGACGACCAAGATGACCAAGACACTCTTCAAAAAAGTAATGACCTGACCATGAAGATGAAAGGAATAGTACAGACCTAGGTAGACTAACCATTTTTATTTGAAAACCTATTGAAACTATAAAAAATTTCCCTAAGACACTATCAACCATATGAAAGAGCATAATTTGATCACTGGTGACTGACAGGACTGAAAGACACTAACAAGACTGTCGATTAAAATAAAAAATAAAGGTAAACACATCTTCTTCCACTATAACTTTATATATATATGCCTATCAGTGAAAAATTATTCAAAACATTACTACTAATGTGTAGAATTTAGTAATTTGAATTTCATAATTATTTTATTATTTTAAAAGTATATTTAAATTTTTGTGTAAACAAATTTTTAATTTTTAATTTAAACATATTTTAATTTAAAATAAGAGAAAAGATTATAAATAATCACTAACATATCTAGTCCAAAAGTTACAATAAAAAAATACAATATTATAATAAACAGTGTTATAAATAAAAATGAAATAAAAGCATGAAATACAAACCAACATGAAATATAAGCAAGCTTAGGCATTAGGGATATCCATATATCCATAAAGCTTTAAACATCTCTTGCCATCATACACAAGTAGTAATAAATTATCTTATTAGTCCCTGCCCAAAGGGCCAACAAGGACTATAGTAATTGAAATGCATCGAAATGTCTGTCTTTCATATTAGTACTCAAGACATCAAAAGACATAACCTAAATTTTTAATACAAACACTTTTTGTCCACCGTATAAGAGATTGACAGTAAATTCTCGCCACCAATGAATAGTTTTGCCTTCTTATTTGCCCTCTTCTTGAGGTAAGAAGCACATATTAGATCAAAATCTTTAGTTAAAAAGTTTTGTTAAACAATTGTTTCTTAACGTGTTTTCATTAATGATTTGTGTTAAAATATAAATTAGTCATATTATATTATTTATACAATGTATCCCAAACTGTACCCCGAAAATAGGTATATGGAATCTCTTTCTAGATTACACGTTCATAGAATGATTACACACAGTTGTACATAGCATGATTACAGGTGGTTGTTCAATTTCTTGTAGAATGATTAAGCACGTTGTTCAATTGCCTTGGAACATGTTCTCCTTATCCTTATCTTGCCTTGGAACATGTTTCTTTTCTCTGCTATGTGTACAAAGATAATTCTTCTTGCCATGTTTCTTTTTTCCGCTATGTGCAAAGACATAATTCTTCAACTCATTTTTCTATGTTATGTGCAAAATAAATAATTCCTCTGTTGCAATATTCTATGTGGAACAAGAAAAATTTGAATTCCTGCAATAGTGAATTTTGACGGTAGCTTTTTATTTTAATTCCTAATTTTGAATTCCAGTAGTAAATTTTGCAGTACCTTTTTATTTTAATCCCTCAGGTTTGTCTGCATTCCAGCTCAACTCTGTCTGAAGTCTCCTCTGCTTTTTATTTTAATTCCTCACATCTATTTGCATGTTTAGCTCAGCTCTGTCTGAAGTCTCCTCTTCACTGTTGTCTGCATATATAGATTAATTTTTTTTTTAATACCTTAGAATCTTACTATTATTTTTTTGTACTTTACACTCTAAATTTTTTGTACTTTACTATCTAAATTTCATGATATCATACGAGTGCCTCAATCAAAAATCTAAAACACAAAGCACAATAGCGAATTTTTATTATTATTATATATATTATCATAAATCTAAAGCACAAAACATATTAGCGATAATTTATTATTATTATATATATTTTTGGTAGTGATAATTTTTTATTATTATATATATTTTTGGTCTAAATTTAGACAACTTAATCCTTATGTTTTATCTAACATAGGTAAACTCTTTTTTTTTTTTAATTACAATGAAACATTACATATAGTGAAACATTATATATACACAATATTCTTGTATAAAGTGAATCTAACAAATTCACTAAGGTTTAGAACTTAGATTCAAATAGGATTTGCAAGCTCACAAACTTTGAGAATTCTATCTCAAACACCTATAATCACTGGATTTTTTTATTATTATACAATTGGTTTGAGTATATATGATATCTATAATAGACTATGTGTTACACAGTTGATAAGGTATTTTTGATGAGTTGCATAAAACTTACTATATTGTATCCAAATAAAGTTTGGAAATTGAATATTAGAGTGAGGAGCCTAGAGTGTTTCACAAAGAATGCATATTAAGACAACACATGAGTTGGGAAGATATCATTGCATTTCCTTTCAATCACAGATTTGGCTATACATAATTGCTTACTCTTTAGCACCATATTAATGGTTTTTGAAAGACGAGTAGCACACATTACTTAGAATATCTTAACTAAACTTTTATGCCATTCTCATACATAATAAACAAATTTAATAACATAATTTAGTATTTTCTTTAAAAAAAAATAAAAATTAAATGATCAATTTCAACATCATTATTTCTAAGTTGATCTAGTTTTATGATTTCGACAAATTAGAAATTTTATTAATAAAGTACACAAGTTAACTCCAGTATTTATAAATTAAAGTGAAAACTTGTTTTTCTTGGATTTTCGATATCGATGAACTCCAGTGAACTTTTTTAATTACTTTTTGTATGGATTTATGGTAAATTTAAAACAAAACATTTTACAACCGTTAATATAAAGATCCAAATGTTAAATCAGGTAAAAATGTAACCAATAGAACTAAATCACTACTCTAGAAGCAAAGATTTTATATTAAACCTAATCACTAGTATTTCTATAAAGGATTAAATGTATCTAGCAAAATTTGGTGCAAAAATACCTGAGAATAACTCACATGTCTTAGATGGTGTAAGCTCCGGAAGACAAAGTTCCATAGGGATTTTGTCCAAACTACTGGTTACAATTTTCAACGCCTCTAAAGCAAACTAAATTGAAGATAAGCACACGGATTGTAAATTCCTCTGGCAATTTATTGTGTTCTCGTAAATGAGTTAAAGAAACACAAACAAAATTGAAGCTAAGATACGGCATGGGGTCAAAACCTATGCAAGGCTTTTTAATAATCTTGCAATACAAATTCTTTATTCAAATGGTGAGATTGAGCCTGTAGATGATCCCAAAGCTAATTCAACTTGTATGACTCCATCGCTTCCATGTGAAGGTCCATGTCCATCTAGCAGTGGATCACAACTTGGTTCAATTCAAAGGTTTGGGCCATAGACAAATCCTCGACTAATCCTCACCATTGATTCAACTAATCCTCAACAGACAAATGTGGATAGAACCGAAACTCTGTAAAATGTTTCTAAAGATACCAAGACACGTATCCTTATCAACAATTTCTAGAGTACGTGAGTTTGAAAAAATTGCATTTGTGTTGCACAATCTAGCGATGGCACAATGATGTTTTTGGTGTCTCCCTCAGACTTTTGAGAACGTATTCCCAGGGTGCCTCACAAAAGTTTTATTTTTGGTGTAGTGCTCCAGTTTCTGCAACAAAACAATGCTATGCACTAGAGTACAACACTGCCATATAGTCCTCAACAACTTCATGTTGAAAGACAACAATTTCTTGCATCCACCCAAATGCCCACTAACGAGGATCCAACACAATGTGTTGGGAAAATATGCCAAGATCACTTTCAACTCAACAAGTTGCTCCACTAGTGTTACAAATTAATTTGTCACCGTCCTTGCAATCCCCATCTCGCCCATTGGAGGGTCGTTTCTGTGACCAATAAGCAGTGTCATGCCTTGCAAATACCATCATTGCATCCCTTTCCATGAGGACAACATTCCTTCTGTTGATCATTTCTTGAGAAGACCCCTAAAAACACCTATTTTTGACTTGGCGCTGGTAGCCCGTTATGTCCTCGCGCCAATGAGGAAAATTAACACTGAGCCCATGCCAATTGGCACTCTGTCCCAGTTAGGCACCCGCGCCAATCTGCTTATGGAATTTAAAAAAAAAAAAAGAGGCGAAGTTTCGATTACAGCAACTTCGTAGATGAGTCATGAGGAGTGGTTTCGACTGAATAACCACGGCCTTCCTCCTTTGGCTTCTTGTTTCCACCTTATGGGGAACCTCCCAAGGGATAAGGCCTCACTTCCACTATTGTAGGGATCCCAACCTCCTCCTCTCCTCTATAAATATAGCCATCTTCCATTGATGAAGGGGCTGAATGGTTGACTCTCCAAGAGCCTTCATAGCCTAAGGAATGCTGCAAGAGCCTTGATAGTCCTCATAGAGCCAAATCAGTAGCAAGGAGATTATTGTCAAGATAGCTGGAGAGAGATGCTTGTCCCTTCCCTGACGAGCTTTACCGAGACGTATTCCTCTGTCGACCCGCCAAAGGAGGATTTCAGCGTCAGAGCCAGGTTGTATCATCCTTTGTTTCATTAATATAAGCGACTAGGATTATAGTTCCACTCGTATTGTTCATGCTTCTTTATGACTTGTGTCCTCTCTGACTGAAACATAATTTCAATTATTTGGTTTTACGCTTGTATGTTCGTCATGTTTCTTGTATGTGCAAGTGTTCGATCGCGTCAAGTGGTAGAATTGTGACCTATCGGAGCAAGGGATCGAGAGCACTATCCTCTCCGCAATGACAACAGCGTTGGACTCAAGGTAAGCCTCTTATCGCGCTTTGGTTTTTGCAATTAGGAGCTTGCGTTGTAGCGTCATTTGGTTGTTGCTAGACCCGATCTGGGCTAGTATGGATCGCCTCTGTCCGCAGAGGGGATTTACCTCTATAACAAATTTTCGACTCCGCTGGGAAGATGTGTTTGTTGTTTGCTTTATAAACTACAGACGGAGCCTGAAGTTAGCCAGATAGCCTTCAAAACGCTCTTGCTTTGCATTAGCGAAAGTAGATGAACGCTGCTTCAGTCAATCTCCCGTCTAGTTTATGAACTGAACATTTGGAGTATTGTCTTGTATTTTTGGTCGATTCTTAACTTTGCTTGCTTGATCAGCTCTTGTTGGTTTGCTTTTTTCTAGTGTAAATCCTCTATTTAGCCCCAGAGGATCAAATATGACCTCTCTTTTTCTGAATTTTCATCCTTTCATGGTTGGCTTGATTGGTGCGGTTTCCACTTTGACAGTCGCGCCAATTGGCGCAGGTTGCCAGTTCATCACTCGCGCCATCCCCTGTCTGGCGCGGCTTACAGCCAGACAGTCACGCCATCTCTTGTAGGTGCTAGGGTTTACCCTTGTTCGGAAGTTTATTTTGGTCAGTACTTTGCTTCTGGGTTTGTTATAGATCCGGCTTGAAGTGGTGAGTCTGGTCTTGGTTGGGAGAAATTCTTTGTTTTTTCATTTTCAGGCGTTGGCGCTTGTTGTCAGTTAGCAACTCGCGCCAATTTTCCATTGGTACTAGTTGTCAGTGAGCAAGTCACGCCAGTTGGCGCTAGTTGTCAATGACAAAGTCGTGCCAATTTCAGGGTGTGTGAAAATTGAGATTTTTTCCCTGAATCCGTCACCAGTGTGTATTTCCCTTCCCGTATTTTCACTGTATGAGCATAGATTACATTGCTCATTGTTTGAAATGTCTTATTTCCATGATTGTTTGATGTAAAAGGGAATGAATGCCTTGTTTTGATCTCTTGCTTTGGAAGTCCTCTTTGTGCTTGACCTCATATGTCTTGTCGCCTTTTGAGGGATTTCGTTACAAAGTGTTTGAAACAACGATTGCATTCTTAGTGTTTGTTTACATCTCTTTTGCATTCATCCTTCATTAAGAAGATTTGCGTTCATTTAGTTTTCGTCTCAAAGTTTGCTTTTTTTAAAATGCATTAGATCACATTTCATTGAAAAGTGTTTTTTGAGATTTATCATTGAACTTATATCACATTGTTTAATGATTGAAAGCTAAAAAACGCATTGAGTGCATTCTCTTTCATTAAAAGCATGCATTAAGTAGATTCTCATTTCATCGAAAAATGCATTGAGTGCATTCTTATCATTTGAAAAGAAAAATGAAATTGTGCATAGATTACAATTGCATAGTTTTCGAAAAGAGAATTTTGCATAGATCACATTACATAATTCACATCGTTGAATGTTTGAAATTAATTTTGGATAGTGAAAGTCATCTAGTTTGGAAAAAATTTCATTTGCAGTGTTGTTGTATGTTGCATCATTGTTTGAAACTCTTCCCTTAACTAGATAGCATTCATCGAATTGAAAGATTTATTTTCTCATATAGTTGCATA
Organism: Pinus albicaulis; assembly: GCA_034641835.2. NCBI lineage: Eukaryota > Viridiplantae > Streptophyta > Pinopsida > Pinales > Pinaceae > Pinus > Pinus albicaulis. The sequence goes on from CM076577.1 coordinate 946,807,798, forward strand.
TAGGAGATTGTCATATGAAATTCGGTAGGGCCTTGAAATCGAAACATAATTGAAGATAAACATTAAAATTTATTCAATTTACACTAAGGCAGCATTGAAACATTAACGAAATATTTAGAGGTCTAGGCTAGAGACGTGTTTTGGCGTCGTTAAACCTAGTAGCTGTCATTCGCCTCTTGGCTTTAGACAGCACTAGTACGGACTTGTGCTCCCCGTACCGTCGCGTATATAAAGGGAGACACCACTAGGTTGTTATCCTTTATCCATAGGAAGCCGAGTCTGCCGCCCTATACCCGTGATACATCGAACACAACATTCGGAGAGATTGCCTGCACGTACGTCAAGTCCTTGGTTGATTTCTCCTTCATTTTTGAAACCAAGTTGTATATTGCAGTTCACGGTTATTTGGTACACCCTTTGCCTAGATTACCAGAGTAGTCATTTCAATCTTTTTTGACTCATTAAATTTGAAAAGATCATCAAGCTCTTGTCCTTTCACGCTTGTTTGCAATCTGAAAGTGATAGAGTCACCTTTTGCCTGTTTCTCGACTCTTAAAAGATGAAACAACAGAGTTTGGTTTCAATGTTTTAAAAATTAACTGCCCACGAAATATTCCTGGTTAAAGTTAGTTTCCTTAGGGTGTTGTTTTGGGTCGTTTGTAATGGAAAATTTTCTGGAGTTCACCAACTAAGAAATCCCCTCCGAAGGGAATCCTGGTCCTTTTCCTCCTTTTGGAAATGTTGGTGCTCCTTACATGGCAACGTTGTCCCTTCCTGGGTTAACTGTTGGGTTGCCTGTTTGGTTGTTTTCAACCTCTGTGGTCCCGAATGTCCCGGATACTGTTCAATCAGTTCCTCCGCCTGAGCAACATCATGTTGATTCTAAGGTGGACCTCTCCCCTTCTTCCCCTGTTTCTGCGTCCTCCTCTTCTACTTCGCCTGGTGAAAGTTTGGATTCTAGTAACCAGGTGGCTAAGAAGAAGAAGAAGAAGACAAAGAAGAAGAATTCTAATAAGAGAGAGGCTAAAGTTGTAGCTACTACTTCAGAAACATCTCCTCTTGATAAACCTCCCAACCCTCTGCGGAAAGTCAAGTTCCCTTGCATGTTATGCATGGGAGACCATCTTCTTCGAGACTGCCCTGACATTCCCAAGGTGCTCGAAGCATGGTCCAACGGTCGTCCGCTGTTGCCTTTGGCTTCCAGGAGTCAGGTTGGGGCCACGTCTTTAGCTAGTGCTGGTAAGGCTCCTAAGAAGCAGGGTAAGATTACCAATCCCTGTAAGTTGTGTGAAGGGCACCATGCCATTCACCTTTGTCCATATATGGATGAAGCCAAGAGAGTTTTAGATAACCTGATTGTTTCTACACCATGCCTTTCGGCCGGTTACAAACAACTTTCTTTGAGTCCTCCACCAGCTGATCCTATGATTGGTCAAGAGTCATCCTTGGTCGATCCCGCTCCCCCGGAAATTCAAATTCAGGATTCCGTTCCCGACCAACCATTGGTTGTGGGATCGGTTGAGTTGGCCCCGTCTGCGGTACACCAAGTCTTTTCCGTTGAGAGTGGATCTCACATCCCTCATGTTCTTCTTGTTTCTTCAGATTCTTCAGACTTGGAGAAAGATTCTCCTGTCCTTGTATCTCAAGAAGCTGCTCCTCTGCGTCTCGTGATGGAGGTCCCGGAGGATATCCCTCCCACCTTCGAGATGGAGGTCGCGGAGGATGCTCCTTCTTCCGTAACACTAGGGGAAGATCATCTCAGTTCGATGGTAGCCCCTCCGAGTAGTTTGGTCGCTTCCTTTGATTGGAGTCGATTTGTGGGATACCGCCTTCCCTCTCATGTGCCTTTCGAGATAACGGTAGAGGCCTTTGGTCTGGTCGTACCCAGCACCATTATAGACGAAGGCGCGTCTGTTAGTATTTTATCCTCAATTACTTGGCAAGCTTTCGGTTCGCCGCCGCTTGTGCCTGTTACACAGAATCTGTTGGAATTTAACAGAAGAACGAGTCAACCGTTAGGGATCCTTCCAAGGTTACCTGTTACATTGGGAGGTAAAACTGTCCATATGGACGTGATGGTTGTTCCAGGCCCCTTGGATTTCAATATTCTCTTGGGGCACGATTACACCTATGCCATGGGAGCGCTTGTCTCCTCCCTTTTTCATGTGGTCTGTTTTCCACATGAAGGACAGATCATGACCATTGATCAACTTTCGTTCTTTGGTTTTGATGTGGCAGCTGGCCCACCATCATCCCTTCCTGGTTTTTATCCACCCGTTGTACCTGCCCCACCGCAGGTCAACTATGTGGATACCTACCCTGTGCCTGTACTCAGTGATGATGCCATCATGCATAGTGTGCTAGGGGCATTGGGTTCGGACTTCCACGATGTTTTCCTTCCATCGGATGGGAAACTCTTGGAAGCGATGACTTCTTGTTCATTATGATGAGGTCACCGGAGCAGAGTTCGTTTTCTTGTGTCAAGCTCCTTAAAAAAATGAAACAAGGTGGTTGGAGCACAGTTCGTTTTCTTGTGTCAAGCTCCTTAAAAAATGAAACAAGGTGGTCGAAGCATGGTTCTTTTCCTGTGTCAAGCTCCTTAAAAAATGAAATCGGGTCTTGTCGGAGCAGAGTTCCTTGTCTTGTGTCAAGCTCTTTAAAAAATTCAACAAGGTCACCGGAGCATGGTTCGTTTTCTTGTGTCAAGCTCCTTAAACAATGAAACAAGGTGTCTTGAGGATAGTTCTTTTAATGTGTCAACCTCGTTAAAACAATGAAACACGTTCCCGTTCAATTCAAGTCTTTGATATGATCTCGTAAAATCCCAATAGAGTCTTTCTCTTGATCTCGTTTTTGAACCTTCACTCCATCTTCCTTTCATATGGATTGAAGCTTGGGGGGCATGTACCTCGAATTGAGTCACCATGCTGGGGGCATGCTTAAATTTTTCAAGCATAGTTTGTTTCCGTTTCAAGCTTCTGTAAAAATGAAACCAACTTCAAGCAGAGTTTTCTGATTTCAAGCTTGTAAAAAAATGAAACCATTCCTATTTTACCTCTTGTGATTGCCATTTTATCAGCCTGTTTTGCCAGATGAGCCTTGGTTTTCTCATTCCATTGTCCTTATCTGCTTGGCCGATCATATGCCTTCACTTGGTTGTTTTACCCGTTCCTGAGGAACCGCTGCGATGAGTGGTCTTGTTCGCTAGCCTCTTTACCTTTAGTTGTTCTAAGCAGTTCCATCATCACCGGAACTAGTTGCTGCCCTTTATACCACTCATTCCTCCAGGAGGAGTCATCTTTCAGCTCTTTTCTGACTCTCTAAACATGAAAAGATTTCCGAGTCACTTGTCGTTTTGATCTCGTTAAAGTGGCTGTGAAATGACATCTACCTAGTATACGCTTACCCCTTTTTCAGGCTGGGACAGATTATTTACGAAAAAGGAATACCCTAGCCTATCGCGACTAGGAGGTTTTCTCAGATATCATTTTCTACCTTTTCAGATCTGAGGAACTATTTACGAAAAGGGACCGTTGGATTTTACTTTTCTGCTGTCTTTTCAAACTCTCTAAACATGAAAAGACGTCGAGTTCTCCCTTTGTCAGGCTCGTTAAATCCTGATGACATCGGATTCAGTCGTAATGACGATATTCGAGTTTCTCCTTCCTAGGGCTCGTTAAATGTACTAGGATGGATTTGTCCAAAGGACGAATTTATATGAAAAGCATATGGTATCCTCTTCAAGCTTGTGTAAAAATAAAGAGGTACTCGCTAGAAATGGCGGGGGAAAAATGGAACTAGTATCGTCATCGTGTCGGCAGTATGTTGCTCTTGAACATGGCACTTGTCTGCATTCGTTTCGGGTTGGGGACATCTCATCTCGTTTTCTGCTTGCTTCCATGGGTTTGGGTAATCCCTTTTGACCTCTCATATGCTCTTTGCCTCGTCATCACGACCTCTGACCTTTTGATGTCAAATACTGCCAAATCCATTGTCGTGCCGCCGATATGTTCAAGAGAAGTTGACCTCTGCAGTTTCAACCTTCCTCTGATTCTCATCTGATCCTGATTCACAAAGACATTATGTTCCTCTGTCTCGTGTCGATGATGTGGGAAACACTATGGCCCACCTTCGATCAAGGTCACTTCTTGTCGACTCTAGCTCATTATCCAGGAAGCTGATCTAGAGACTCCCTTCTGGTACCTTGGAGCCTGCATGCCTCAATGGCAGGTTCTTCGCATTCAACACAAGGCTTTCATCATTGGCCTTCGATTGGATGATTCCGCGGGTGTTTGACGCCAACTCACTTATTCACATACCGTGGATTGTACCTGTAGTACCTTGAGGGCCATTGTCATTATTGGTGGTTCCTCTCGCGTCTGTTAACAACTTTCATCATTGGCTGGTAATCAGACGATGTTCTTGCATATTCGACTTCAGCGCACATATTCGCATGCTTGAACTTGTACTCTGTTCGGGTCGAGATGGGGCGCAAGACCCTGGATTTTGTCTGTTGGAATCTAGGCTGCGATTTTGTGGATTATTATAACTAGTTACATGACTCATTCACTGGATGGCTGCGACCATACCTGAGTCTATTTATCGATCCCTATTGGATGGCTGCGTCCATGCCTTGGATCTTGATTATTGTGTACTCTGTTATGGATGGCTGCGCCCATACCGCATATAACATGTATTTGAGATATCAGTTGTACTTCTCTACGCAGGTTTTCCGATGGCGATGTTTTTAGTTGGACACTTTCTCGTAAAGCGTTTCACCCCTCTCTCTCTTTCGGGCCTCATGCTTTAGGGGGCATCTGTTACATAGTAATTTGTCACCGTCCCTAAAATCCCCATCTCGCCCATTGGAGGGTCATTTCTATGACCAATAAGTAGTGTCATGCCTTGCAAATACCATCATTGCATCCCTTTCCATGAGGACAACATTCCTTCTGTTGATCATTTCTTTGACGAGACCCCCTAAAAACATTTGTTTTCACTAGTCTTGACGCCCATTATGGACTCATGCAGTAGGCGTGCTGCCCCGGCCAGGTGCAGAATGGCGCTCACCTTGATTAAGCACCCGCGCCAATCTGCTTATGGAAAGTTTTTTAAAAAAAGAGGCGAAGTTTCGATTACAACAACTTTGTGGATGAGTCATGAGGAGTGGTTTCGACTGAATAACCACGGCCTTCCTCCTCTGGCTTCTTGTTTCCACCTTATGGGGAACCTCCCAAGGGATAAGGCCTCCCTTCCACTATTGTAGGGATCCCAACCTCCTCTTCTCCTCTATAAATATAGCCATATTCCATTGATGAAGGGGCTGAATGGTTGACTCTCCAAGAGCCTTCATAGCCTAAATAATACTGCAAGAGCCTTGATAGTCCTCATAGAGCCAAATCAGTAGCAAGGAGATTATTGTCAAGATAGCTGGAGAGAGAGGCTTGTCCCTTCCCTGACAAGCTTTACCGAGACGTATTCCTCTGTCGACCCGCCAAAGGAGGATTTCAACGTCAAAGCCAGGTTGTATCATCCTTTGTTTCATTAATATAAGCGACTATGATTATAGCTCCACTCGTATTGTTCATGCTTCTTTATGAGTTGTCTCCTCTCTGACTGAAACATAATTGCAATTATTTGGTTTTACGCTTGTATGTTCGTCGTGTTTCTTGTATGTGCAGGTGTTCGATCGCGTCAAGTGGTAGAATTGTGACCTGTCGGAGCAAGGGATCGAGAGCACTATCCTCTCCACAACGACAACAGTGTTGGACTCAAGGTAAGCCTCGTATCGCGCTTTGGTTTTTGCAATTAGGAGCTTGCGTTGTAGCGTGATTTGATTGTTGCTAGACCCAATCTGCGCTAGTAGGGATCACCTCTGTCCGCAGAGGGGATTTACCTCTACGACAACTAGAAAGAACAAATCAGATACCAGATACAGAGCTCGTTGCCATTTCTAGTGCTGCTTATGACACCTTCTGTAGTAATTCACTGATCTCATAATTGCGTCTGCCATGATGAACAACACAAACTGGACTACTCTCATTAGCGAGAGCCAATTCGGTGTATACCGATATACCCATTGCAAACAAGATTGTAAACATGGGAAACATGGGAACCTGGATTGTAAACTACACACCTAGAAGTACACACCCACTACTCTACCACATCACTGCTTTTCCCACTCCTTCTTCCACGTTTAATCATCTGTGCTTTATGCTAACACGGTTGCTTTTATTTTGGCTAGTGAAATTCACACCTGTTTCTTTGAATGTAATCGCTAAACTAAGGATGAGCACCAGCAACCATCCCGAGTGTGTGAATTAGGTGCATCTGACTTCAATGGTTTTGATTGGCCCAACCTACCCAATGTCCTATATATATATATATATATATATACATACGAAATTGATAAAAAAAGATTAAGTGAGAATAAATATTACAAATACAAATATTCAACCAAAATGTTCCAAAAAAAATGAAGAGGGAAGAAATATACAAACACAATGTTTAACTCATCCACAAATCTATGCGAAGTTGTAAATAATGATTTTTACTCTCTTATTCCTGGTTTATTACATTAAAAAGCACACTTAGTTGTGTTGTGTACTTATCTTGGTGTATTTAGCTTTACGTTACTACTCTTTATTCATTACAAGTGTAACTTCCTTTATCTTCTAGACTCCATACTTTGCACGTAACTTTCTTGCCATTGGTCAATGGGATCATTCCTACGCAGCATTCAATTAAAGGCTTATTATTATAATGCATATGATACCATCATTAGGTTTGTATAATTATATAATGCATTATTTAATGATTTTAAATTTATATGGGATGAATCATACCTTTTAAATGTTGAAATTGCAGGATGTAGATGTTTTGTTTTGCTTTATCAAATTAGGAACAAAAGTAATTTAATTTAATGCATTTGATTAAATTTAAATAATCAAATTTCAACTAAATATAATAAAATATCCACCAAATCATTAACTTGACTAAGGAGTTTCTATATGTTAAAACTCAACCCAAAGATATCTTATTGTAGTTCCAATTACGACTAAACATATTAGTTTTAATGTAGTATTAACCCTTTTAAAGATGCATTCTAAAAGGCACATAAAAAAAGAAATAGATTTAATGTAATATTAACCGTTTTAACCTAGATTTAATGTAGTATTAATAGTTTTAACCTAGATTTAATGTAGTATTAATGGTTTTAACTGTTTTAAATATGCATTATAAGAGCCACATAAATAAATAACAGCAATGGCATCTCATGCATTTACATTTTCATATATATAAATAAAAAACTTGAAATGGCAAATACACTAGCAAATTAAAGGCTAATACATGGGGATAATTTGTTCTACTAGCTGGGACTAGTAGCTTGAAGCCTCTCTGGTTTAATGATGGTTTAATAAAGCAAAAGCATCATCATTATAATAGTGAAAAACAGTTTTATATCTAAATGAAATAAAAGCATGAAATACAAACAAAAACGAAATAATGAAATATTAACAAGATTAGACACTAAGAGTAGGAATATTTAGATATTCATAAAGCTTTAAAAAAAAATTGCCATACATGAAATTAATTATACATTAATAATAATAAATTATCTTATTTAATGAAATAAAAGCATGAAATCCAAACAAGAATGAAATAATGAAATATTAACAAAATTAGACCATCAATAATAATAAATTATTCTATTTAATGAAATAAAAACATGAAATACAAACCAGAATGAAATAATGAAATATTAATAAGATTAGACAATAAGAGTAAGAATATTTAGATATCCATAAAGCTTTAAAAATTTCTTTTCATACATAAAATTAATTATACGCCAACAATAATAAATTATCCATCACTATGACAATCCCTACCCAAAAAAAATGATTAATCCACTCTGCCCATTCACAACATTTTTCCACAACACCCATTCACAATATTTAAAAAGCAATTCGATTAATATCTCATTAACTAATTTGAGAATTTCCCAAGTAAATGATGCATTCATAAAGTGAATGCATAATACGGAAAATTTAATATAACCCTCCCTTCAAAAAAATAAAAAGCACCAAAAAATAATATAATTATGTAATTTTCATAACAGTGAAATGCACGCCACCTCTAAGTAATGGGTATTCGTTGATAGCAAGGTGAGAGCATGAAATTTCAATTTGTATTAGTACACTAAGGAAAGTACAAAAGGGCAGTCGATAAAATGATGAGTGCCATGCTCGTCAACATAATAGATAAATCATAAATTTCTAGGCTTAGATTACAAGTAAACAAATCTTACAAATCATGTTGATATTAGTCTTGCGATGTGGCTGGATCTGGTCAAGACGAATATTGAATTGCCAGAATGCACCTAGACGATAAAAGCTTCTTCTGAGTTGAGAGCAGCCTAGAAATAATTGCGCTGAGAATTCTTCTGAGTTGGAGAGCAACATACAAATAATTCAAATAATTGAGCTAACTACCCTGATTTTAGGGTGATTTTCCCATTATGTTTCAATAAACTAGCAATGTCATATTTGCCATAGTGATTTCTAAATTTAAACTCATCCAACCTTCTAATCTGCACATGACATCTGAATCCTTATTAGTTAGATATGCAATATAAAAAAAAGTGTTTTGTTTATACTTAATAAATATGAGCTTTTTGTCACCTTATTCAGTTTTTTTAGTCAAATCAAGGCAAACCGTAAAGGGAATGGATGAGTGTTGGGATAAGCAATTCCCGTATGAGTGTTGAAGGAACCCTGAAGCTCCGCTCTTCTACTCATGAAATCGATCTCCCTGCATCATGTGTAAATATTAATATGACAATATAGCACCTACAATGCAATTTGGCTAACACACTCTTTTGCATGTTGGTTGTGTGAAGAAGTTCCTTCCTTTTAAGTGTTTAAATAAGAAATGTATATTATATTTATGAATTCGGAAAAGCTAGAATAAAAAGAGATGTATAAGGAAAAATTAGAATAAAAAGAGATGTATAAGATAAAATATCACACTGCAAACTCTAATCAAATTCTCTATATCTTTGAATCAATGAAATTACATACATATTTATACAAGCAATAGTCTCAAGATAGGAATTCTATCTTGGACATACAGTAATGTGGTTGAGAGACACTAAACTAGGAGAAACTATATTATAGCTACTTCCTATTATGTAGGAACAAACTCCTCAAATGGAGAATTACAACCATAGACAAGTAGGAATTAAATATTTCTAACTCCCCCCCTTAATGACTACTTGTCATGATGTTAATTCACAAAGCCTGGTTGTGGTCAAACATAACAAAGAATATGTCGATGTCCATATAAAAGAGCAACCATCCACCGGAATGCATGGGTACCAACCGCTGCAACCGCTAGTCCTGTAGGATGTCCTTCGCATACATGATTCTGTCGACCACTATCACTGCATATATGTACCTACAAATCCACTGTTTCACAATACAACCACAAAACTGATCCAATCTGCCTCTCCCAGACAAATCCGCAACTTCTGATCTGCAACTTTCCGCAGATCTTCCACCGAAGGTGAGGCTTTCCGCAGATCTTCCACAGAAGGTGAGGTGGCACCTTCCCATGCGAAAAAATCCGCGCCCAAAACAAAAACTTTGCAGGGTAAAATCATGGCGTGGGTTTATCGTGCGCTTCCGCGCCAATCCCGTGATTTGGCGCGTTGGAGTGAGTATGGACTGAACAGTCGCGCCAATTGCGTTTCTCAGCGCGACTGTCAGCGAAGAAAGTGCGCCAACCCCCTTCTGCTCAGAGATTAATGAATCATCTGAGACTGTGAGCCAGGCGTTACTGCAGTCCACTTGCTCAACCGAGCACAAAGCTCTCATGTACACGCAGCCACAAAGGCACTTTTAACCACAAAGGAGATGCAGCCACAAAAGCTCTATAAGTGGTTTCTGGCTCACCACAAACCATTACAAAGTGGTTTTAAGATCACCACGAACTGTCAAATGCCTTCACAAGGCTTACATTCCATACTTCAACATTTTGGAGTTTCTGGGTACACATAATGACCATTACAACAACCAACTAGACTTGGTTATAACATGCTAGGGAGTCTATTCCACAGACCACACTAACTCAAACAAACATCTACTTTGTTGTCCACCATAAACGTTGTTGCTGCTCCTTTACCTCATCTTTTTATTGTTCACATCTTGGGCATCTTTGTTGTTATCAAGTAAATTCTTGGAACTCCATGTTTCACCTGTCATTTGTTAGAGTAGCTAATTCTAACAAAATAAATTTACCTACATTGAGTTAGCTAGGCTCAATAAGGCTCAATAATCTTTAAGCGTGATTCCAAGAAACTAAATAAAACATGAATTCTTCACATTAATTTTTTTTTTTCTGCCCAAAAATGATTATTTCCCAAGCATACCAATAACCATTCCAATAATACTTGTGAGGGGTCCACTGATAAAGAAACCAGAACATAGGCACTCACAACCACACAAAGAGAACACAATTTTCCCTTCAAGAACAGTGATCCAAGACTCCACGGTCCAATCCTCCGTCGCGTTTCAGTATCCAATTCTCCCGGCATTGCAACGTAATGCCACTTCCCCTATTCACAGTATCAAGGCTAGTTACTGTTTCAAGCATGCCTCCTCATGCTCGCTAACAATATGCAACAAAACTCGATCATCCTCCAATCTCTGATGTAGCTTCAATCCTTTGATGTCGTTTTCACTGTCATGTCTTCATCATATCCTGCAAATTTTTTTAGTGTTGGAAAGACTAGTTCCAACACACACTCAGAATTGTGACAATAGTTGGTCATACTAATGTCACTTAAATTACAACCAATTTCATTGTCATGACAGTTAATCAATACATTACAAATTTAAAAACATCATCAGAGAATTAAAATTTTGGATAGTAGCATAAACTTCTCCTCAGTCAGCATTTTCACAGTGCTCTCCACATTCGTCCACACCAGCTCCCATGCCCATCGATCTGCTCTTGATCAGCTGCTACGCAAGCTCAGTTCGTCTAACTTCTTCTTCAAATATGTGTTCCTGCTCTTCAGCAGTAATAGAAGACTCTACACTTGTAGTATGTTTTTCAGATACAACAAACACCTAGCAACACAGTGACAGAAAACAAGATTTCTACCCTAAAACCCAACATTACATTTGACATAGCTTTGAGATCAGTATCTTGCAAAGAGATCATCAATTGGAGTGAAGAGATCATGAAGTGTTGTTAACAACACTTCCTTCGGTCTTCATGCTTTATTATTTCCTCTTGCTACTCACAGTGTTGTATGTACATTTAATGCATCAATCATATGTCTTGTATCATTTGATTAGGTGTATCCATTGTTTTATATAGTTTAAGCAAAACCCAAAGAAAGGAGAAATCAGCGGATAGCCGAACCCACACCTTGGACGGGATCTCTATTCCAAACAGTTCAAGGTCTAATTGGGACTTTTTACCGGGGAGATCCACTGCTGTTGGCCGAACAGATTTTCCCGTCAACAGGACCCAATAGTGTTTCACAAAGAACACATATTAAGACAACAAA